>JASPKZ010005284.1:1790000-1812500 GCA_030220185.1 Diploptera punctata | reverse complement strand
TGCATAAATAAAGTTATGAAAGGTAGGCCCCTAATATAAAAAAAAGTAAGTGACTTTTCCATTAGAATTAGAAAACAAGCATTTAATTATAGGGCTACAACATACTTACTTCTTTGACTGTATAGCAAATTATGAAGGTAAATAAATCCATGACTAACCGTTTATTTTACCATTTCACACTTGTAAAATGGAGAATAGGCTATAATGCCACCTCAAAATCCATTTTTATAAAATCCATTTTATATTTTATACATAGCTCGTTCCCTATAGACCTTTTTCATTATAGCAATCTGGTAACAGAAATATGCAACTACAAATCCTATAATTATATAAATATGTGAGTTTCACTCGATCTGCGACCGATAGAGGGAAAAGTGACTGCAAGCATCGAGTCGTCAACTCGCGCTGCCTACGCGGTGTCCACGCTACTGGCTGCAAGTCGAGTGAACCTCACTGTATTTTTCACAGAGAGCTTAATTCATAAATGTGAATTTAAATACGCTACTCTTCGTGCTCAGATATTTCGGAGAAATAATAAGCTATTCCTTACGGAAAAGTAGCGACCTTTATTGTTTTTTTTCTGTTCCAATCTGAATATTAACTTTTAGAACAGGGATTTTTTTTGTGCTTATATTTATTTGTCCACTTTTTTTTCGCACCACAGTTCAGAAACCAAATTTTGTATTCATTATATAAAAGTGGTTATTTGTCAGAGCGGTCTACTTTATTCGGAACAACATTACGTACTGATCACTCCAACAATATGAGTACGCGAAGAGTGTTCTATATGGCATTTATGAAGAATGCTCAGAGTGAAAAAGTTTGTCTTAAAAATTGTTTGATTTTAGAGTTACACATTTTCTATAGGAAGATCGCTAGTAGCCCTAACTAAGGCCGTAATTCTTAGAATCGCAACGCGTTTAAAGGTTTCAGTTATGGATTATGTCATTAAACCTTTCCACACAATGTAACTGAGACCCATAAACAAGATATTCTAAGAAGGTTGCGTTCATTTATGAAGAATGTATGCATATTTTTTCTAAAGTTTTAATAATTGTGTAACAATACCTGATATCTCAGTCGTCCTCAATAATTTGCAGTGTTGTTTTATAGGAGGCATTTCGATAACTTATGTATCATCTTCTGCTTTCATTTTGGTACTGACTGTTGTTGGTAATTATTTTGTACAGAGGGTTTATATTGCTGGGTGCGTTCTCGTTCAGCAGGTGTTTATTTGTGGTTTCCTTGATTATTTCTAATTCTTCCAGAACGTTGATTTTCGATACATCGTTTTCTCTATGCAGGATCGATAAAACCACAAATAAACCCCTGCTGAACGAGAACATACCCAGCATAAACCCTCTGTACAAAATAATTACTAACAACAGTCAGTACCAAAATGAAAGCAGAAGATGATACATAAGTTATCGAAAGGCCTCCTATAAAACAACACTGCAAATTATTGAGGATGACTGAGATATCAGGTACTGTAATACAATTATTAAAACTTTAACACAGTAACTTCAACGGATTTTCGTAATGCATTTTAAAAACATTGAATAATTTTTCTAGTCAATAAAATTATCATAAGTAATGCCACGAGTAATTTCCAAATTATCGATAAATTCACGACTCACAAAGTGGGGAGTGAATTTATCTAGAGAATTTGGAAATCAAGAGTGGCATTTGTTAGGACTACTTAACGAATAAAATTAAGCTGTTTACTCACAAATCATTATTTAAATATAGCTATTTTAAAATATTTATATATTTAATGTAAACGGCGATGTTTGAAAACAAATAAGAAACGATTGGTACGCTTCATTTGCTTTTTTTGTTCGTCACTGCAACCATATCATATTGTTTATTGCCAAAGGAACGCAATATTGTAAGAATGCACTCTAGTGGAGAAAAACTGAAACACATCAAACTGTAGCCTATATTAATTCATTTCTGATGTCCTATGATGTAAATATGACAATTATATTTTTCTGGGAAAAAATACATTTAAGAAAGTGCAAACTGCTTTTTTTTGTGGTATAATCATCATCATCATCATCATGAACAAATTCGTTTTAGGCCTTGTGGCCTGTACGGTAAACCTAGCGAAGATGGTCTTTATCTTTCCACCGATGTTTTGGTCTTGCTTGGTCCCTATGTCCAGTTGGGGTATATTGGAATGCCAATTTTGGAAGTCTATTTCTTGCCATTCTCCTCGGATGATTTTTCCATTCTTGTTGGTATCTTTGTATATCTTCATTTAAACTTGTTACTCCAAGTTTTCCTCTGATAATAGTGTTCCTTTGGTGATCCAGTCTATTGTGGTATAATCAATTGCTACAAATGTTTTTATATTAACTCCCGCATGCGGCATGTGTTGACATTCATGCACTATATATACAATCTGGTAGCCGCATTTCTTAGTGGGTGAGTCACTGCAAAATAATGCTATGGCCTATTTAGAATGTTAAAAAGGAGGTGCTTTCTTTATTATGACTATTTAACTCATGCCCCAAATGGGAGTCAATGACCAATCACGTTTCAATGATTTCTGTTTTACAACCAATCAGAGTCGTGTTTCACCAAATATTTATCAGTGTTATAATTACCATATTAAAGAAAGCTCCTCCTTATAATATTGCGATCCTTTGGCAATAAATAGTATGATCTGGTTGCAGTGATAAACAAAAGAAGCAGTAGAAGCGTACCTATCGTTTCTTATTTGTTTTCAAACATCGCCGTTTACAATAAATATATAAATATTTTAAAATAACTATAGTTAAATAATGATTTGTGAGTAAACAGCTTAATTTTATTCGTTAAATAGTCCTAACAAATGCCACTTTTGATTTCCAAATTCTCTAGATAAATTCACTCCTCACTTCGTGAGTCGTGAATTTATCGATAATTTGGAAATCACTCGTGGCATTACTTATGATAAACTTTAGGCGAAACACGACTGTGATTGGTTGTAAATAAAAAATCATTGTAACGTGATTGTCATTGACTCCCATTTGGGCCATGAGTTAAATAGTCTCTGAAAATGTGCGCTTTATATATATATATATATATATATATATATATATATAGCCTGTATATTGACCATAGGGCAAATGTCGTTTCCATTCCACCTGTAAATATTCATTTAAACATAATCCCACGAGTCATTGGATGAATAGTTTCATTCTGTTTCCCTTGTCAACGACCCGTGACTAGCCTATTTATTCTTAATATGAATATCTCGCCATTCACATACAATATTTAATAAATCAGTTGCTTTAAATAACGAGAAAATTGAAGGGAGAAGTCAAAATAAGATATGCTGGCTGAAGCTCACACAGATCCCTATCTGACCAAAAACTTAAGAGGTTGCAGAGTTTAGAGTGGGCGTAGAGCACAACTGTCTCGCAAATTAGAATGATTTTAACGAAAAATACCATTCGAATCAAATGAATGAGGGAGAATTGTAATTTGGAATTAATAGTTGACTTTAGCTATATTCCATTAGTAATGATTAGTGGGCACTTCAGTTTGTTTAATTAAGCATCTAATATTTATCACATAAATTAAATAAAAAGCAAAGAATTTGTTTTGTCATGAACAAGAATAAGAAAGTTAATAGCAGATGAAACCTCTCGACTCTATTTGTTTTTCGTTCCAGACTAGGCAGAGTACTTCTGACACTGCGAAAGAAGACTTATCTTAAAGTAACTCTTTTCATCTATTCTGTTATACAATTAAATATAATTCAATTTGATAACTGACAATAATAAACTTGTTAGCTATTAAGGACAAAATAATAGTAAAATTGCGAAATTGTGACTACTTGAAATAAGATATACGACTGTTTGCAAAACCTCTAATATTAAAAATGAAATCAGTTGTAAACATAGACATGTTCAGCAGACCTGTTTTTATAGTCTGTCCGTAGAATCTGTAGAGAAATTCGCCAGCTTTCCGATTTAGACATCTTTCTCGCTTGAAGCTCAAGAGCGAAATGAGTAATGTCACGTGATCTGTTCTCCCTCCTGCACTTCCTTCCGTGGCTTTATTGGCCGTGCATTTTTGCCCGCCTTCTGCGTTCATGGCTTATTTCGAACAGTTTCTCTACATATTCTACGGACAGAATTTAGTCGACCATATTTATTCTAGGTTAAGATGTGTAAGGCCTATCTTCAAGAGCTTAACAAATAATTTATTTTAATTAACTTATTGTAGTTCCAAAAGTGTAATGTTTTTTATTAACGAAAAATTAAATAAAAACTATTTTTACGTTAAACAGTAGAGCTCATACGATCAAACTTAGGCAAAATTTTGGGACCTTTGCTCAACCATCCTCATCAGGTTGAAAAAGAAAAAAATCTATAACAGGAGGCTGCCGACATGGTAATCATATGCAACATTCTTACTGGTTGAATGATCATTCACTTCTGCAATTAACACATGTGAATGTGAGGCCAGCAGTCTAGTGATACGCCAATGAATTTATGAACCTTTGAAGAGATGGAAGGACCAATTCGGCTTATGAGATCGGAATAGGCCATTGGGCTTAATCCTTGTTGTTGTTGTTGATGATGATAGATAATAATCACTTTACATTGATTCACATTTCTCAGTTTCTTCACTGCAAGCTCAGCACTCTCCACTCTTTGCTACTTCACTCTTGATGTCTGAATACTGGTCAATGGCGCGATAGGTCTAGAAGGGGAAAGAATATATAAGATAATAGACAATATGAAGATCAATGAATCATATTCAAATTTTTTTTTTATTTAAGGCTATTAGTCTCCAATTACAGTTAAATTTATCCACCTTGTTAAAAATGAATCTTAAGATTTGTTCAGGGGAAAACATTATTTGATAAGATACGTAATAGAGAAATTAGGGACAAATGTCACATGCAAGACATAACCAAATTTATTATAGATAGACGAAAATATTGGAAAGATCGTATAGAAAGACTGGAAGACAACCGACTTGCCAAAAGAGCTAAAGAAGGTAGACTAATGGACGGAAGAAGAACAAGAGGAAGATCAGCCAAGATATGGATAAACATTGGATACACATGCAATACTTCTTCCTCCGTGGAGTGATTTGGGAAATAAACAGGATGAAAATCCCTTAAATTATGAATAAGAAGAAATTAAAAATAAATTAAATCTGGTTATGATCGAATTAAGGTAACGAAATAGTATTTTTTTTTTACTTGCTCCTTATTTATAGACGTTTTAATATCCAAAACCCTATCACGACTGGAGTCTTCGGTATAAGGAGTAGGCTGGGTATAGGCCTATTCATTGTGTGTAGTCATGTGTGAAAGTAGATATCTACTGCTTTTATTTTTTGTATGATGTTCCATCCATCCATCCATCCATCCATAGTAATTCTACCCGAAGGCAGGTCTTTCACTGCAATCATAGCATTTTCATGCTATGCTTTGCAGCTTTACTAGGGAATTATAAGTGTGGTAGCTTTCCATTTCTTTCCACACCGATGAATGATGTTGGTGATAAGGATAATGTTAATGGTGGCCGGATGATTTTCGGGGACCGCTGGGCACTAAGCTTCCAGACATTTGTCTTACAGGTGAGTAAAACTCCGAGAAAACTCACCCAGCAGCCTGTCCCGACCGGGAATCGAACCCGGGCCCGCTGCGTGACAAGGCAGCACGCTACCTCGAGATCACAGCGGTGGACTGTATGATGTTATAAAGTAGAAATGATGAAATGGATGCAGGTGATAATTACAGCATTTTTTGGCGATTGTGATAAATCAAGAAGAAAAAAACAGCAGTTAAGTTGATCGGTACCGGGGATTGAACATGAGACATCACGAATACGAGTCTCTATCGCTTCCTCTTGGACCAACTCACTCGGGTATAAAAATTTGTTTCTTACTTTTACTCTGCTTTTTTTTATTATTATTATTTTCTGCTCCCTGCTGGTTGTCACAACGCGTAATTTCCCCTTACTTTCAGCGCCGTTGAATTCTTACGTATCATACTCAAGACATCACCAACTTGTGAAAAGACTTCGCACATCATCGGATTTTACGCTTCTACGATCATTTTCTTCTTCCTGAAATTCCATACAAAGAACGCTTCGCACACGCCTTCCGGAGATAATTCGTAACAACTTGTGGGCGACCTTCACTGGGAGAGGCTAAACCAATTAGCAACAGTCTGGTGATGTTAGTTCTATTGGCACAGCGGATTACAGTTTCAACTCTTCTCTATGTTCCATGTATCCTTAATCCCACAAACGAGCGGGTTTTACCGATTATTATCGGAATTCTTTAATGCGCTCACACTTTTTAAAAAAAAGTTATGTAATTGAGGAATAAAGTAATATCAGGAAGGTAATTAAATAAATATTTTTATTTACAATTATTGAGTCGGATAATTTGATGACTAGAAGTAATAGAACAAATGAGTTGTTTCACTGTTTTTTACAGAAGATACCGTACTTGGCCACTTAGTGGGTTCTGATTCCGTCCCAGAAGACCTGAATATTATTTGAGAATCATATTTACTTAGCCTATGTCATATTCTCCAAATTTAATATGTACATTGCTTATGAGCGAATTATGAGTTATTCTCCCACATCATTTTTTTGGTCTACCTACTGGGCACTTTCCTTCTGGTTTTCCTACGAGGAGTTTTCAAGCCTCTCATTCATTCCTCATTCGTGTTACATGTCCTGTCCAACGTAGTCTACGAGACTTAACTATTATTATTATTATTATTATTATATATTATTATTATTACTATTATTATTATTATTATTATTAATAATAATAAGTTATTGTTACATCTGGCTTCCAATTGAGATCATAAAGCTCACTGTTACATAGTATTTTCGATTCACCTGTCTGTTCGTCTCAAATTTTTTCTAAGAATTTTTTTTTTCTCAAATACTGGTAATCTTTTCTCCATCCTTAAAGTAAGGGCCCACATTTCGCATCCATATAATAGAAGTGGGAGGAAAACACTCTTACATTGGCATATTTTCAGTTTAACATTTTTTAGAGAAGATAGAATTATAAGAGTCCCTGTAATGCGTAACAGTATACATTTCCAGAATTCATTGCATGTTTAATTTTTTCTGCATCTCAATCCTGTTTATAATTATTGTTCTTCGTAACTCCTGGCGCGACAGGCCTAGAAGGCCCTTAGCCTACCAGCCGGCTGCTGGCCTCACATCCGCATGTGTTAATCACAGAGGTAGATGATCATCAGCCAGTGTAGGGGTGACATGTGGTCAGCATGTCTAGTCCCCCAGCCGTTATAGCTGGTTTTCTCAACCTGGAGCCGCTATTTATTGTAGCTACCCAAATGCCTCACGATGCTGGGTAGGCACCGGTCCCATACTGGCCGAAATACCATGAGAAAATTTCTTCCCCCATGGAGACCCGAACCAGCGCAAGTCCCGTAGCTCTGCGCCAAGGCTTCCTACCTTAACCACACGGCTACGGCGCGGAACATAATTGTTCTTAGGTATTTGAATTCTGCCACATCTTCAATATTGTCCTCATTTGTCATTAACTTTTTATATAGATGAATTTAATCATTATCGATATCAATTTTGTTTTTTAACTTTTCTTCTAAAAGGAGGCGCATCCTTAAATTTTCCTCAGCCGAAAAAATATATTCCATCTTGGTGCGTTGTCTTTAACTTCATGTTTAGCAATTTATAATTTGCATCATGGTATAGGGTTTTACCTTCTCTTCTACCAATATTACCATACTGTTATTTAGGTTATTATGTATTATGAATTTTAATTCCAAATTCATGAACCGCGAATGCAGATAGTCCTACTTAGGAATACAATCAGTATACCACCACGACCGAACAATTGTGCTATTTTTTTTTGTACAAATAAACTTTCGTGCCATGCTCGATTGACCTAATGTACCTATCTTGATACAGCACTATGGGACGCAGGCTGGTTCGAGTCACCATAGGGAAAGACCACTTTCTCTTAGAATTTCAGCCAATGTATGGGACCGGGTTCCGCCCAGTTTCTTAAAGATTTTAGGTAGCTATGATAAGTAGACATATGTCAGGAAAACTTTAAGGCCCAAACGGTCCCCGAAATCATGGCCATCATCTTTATCATCATCATCCTTATCATTATCATCATCATCATCCTTCACCGGTGTGGAAAGCAACGGGAAGCTACCACACCTACACAATTCCCTAGTAAAGCTGCAAGCATAGCATGAAAATGCTATGATTGCAGTGAAGGACATGCCTTCGGGCAGAATTACTATGGATGGAAGATAAGTAGCGACTTCAGGTTGAGAAATCTGGCTATAACGGCTGAGGAACTCGACATGCTGTCCACATGAACTCCCGATTGATCGTCGGCCTATGGGTTGACATATGTGGACGGGAAACTAGCACCCAGTAGGTAAGCCAATGCCCTTCTAGGTTTGTTACAACTTGGAGTTGAATTTTAGTTTAGGCTATATGAAAAAAGTATATCATTCTTAATCTATGAATTTACAAAATTCATCACTTATTTCTTTATCTGATACGTATCAAAATAAATTCAATTCAGCTGACTTAAAAGTTAAGCCTATGTTTGATACTCGTTTTCAGAAGGCAACGGTTCAAATTCCGATGACATAGGCCTACCCGTAAGTCTGACGAAATTTCCCCATGTTTTCTTCAGTTAAAGCAAATACACTGTTTTTTTTCTCTCCAAGCACAACAGACCTAGAAGGCCCTTGGCCTACCATCCGGCTGCTGGCCTCACATCCACATGTGTTAATCACAGAGGTAGATGATCATTTAGCCGGAGTAGGGGTGACACGTGGTCAGCATGTCGGGTCTCCCAGCCGTTATATCTGGTCTTCTCATCCTGGAATCGGTACTTATTGTAGCTACCCAAATTCCTCACGATGCTGGATGGGCACCGGCCTCATACTGACCGAAATTCCATGAGAAAATCTCTTCCCCCATGAGGACTCGAACCAGCGCAAGTCCCGTAGCTCTGCGCCAAGGCCCTATACACTATGTAAGATAGTAAAATAGTTTTTCCCATCTACATTAATATTGAAATTCTTAGTATTAATTAAACTTTCATTTAGTAAAAACTGTTAGTCATCTAGTATTAAATTATTTATTTCAATTTATAATTTTGTATATAACCGTAAGAAGAACCCTCCGAAAGGCTCGAAGAGAAACACAGCTCAGGTTTTATAAAATTATGGCTGTTCCTTTTATTTTATATGGATCTCAATCTTGGGTACTTACAAAAAATATCTCATACATTCAAGCTACTGAAATGAAATTTTTAAGATCCATAAAAGGATGTACTCGCATGGATAGATCACATAATGAATCGATAAGAAATGAACTGGAGATATTTTCAATTCTCGACAAACTAGAAGAGCACAAATACCGATGGAAAGAACATGTAGACAGAATGGATAATACAAGATTACCCAAAACAATCAACACCTACAAACCACATGGAAAAATATCTTTGGAACGGCCAAGGAAACGATGGACTTGAGATTGGAACAGGTCGCATTTAACCTAATCCTGGAAAGGAAGAAGAATAAGTATACCAAATATAACTACAAAAATAAACCAAATGGTAAAATAGGGTTCCAGTAGTTGGAATAAATAATCTAATAAATACATTTTTTATATTCCACGAGATATGATCAAAACGAAAGATGGTCATTTACAAATATCTCAAGAAAAAAATATATATATCGAGCTCGCTTAGGCCTATGTTAATAGTTAAGTAGGCCTATAGGAATTTAGGAAAATCCCATGTTTTCAACAAAAATGTAGTTCACGATGAACTGTGTTGACTTCAAACGCTACCATGTTAACAACAGTAATAGAAAGTGATAGCTTACATCTTAAATAAAAACAAAAAGAGTAAAGTTGACTCTTATATAAATAGTTTTTATAGTCTGTAGTAAGTTTTGAATTTAGAGTTTTGTGTACATTTTAATGAACTATAAAATTATTAGTGATTAGGCTGAATAGTTTGTCGCAATAAAAGTCCAAGGTAGCACTTATAAAAATAATCAGGGAAGAAGACCTAATCAGGTTTAGTCCTCACCGGAATTTGAACTCGAGAACTACCGAATGAAGTCTTGAACGTTATTGTTTGAACCAACCCGTTCCTAACACAAATTAAAACAACTATCAGAAATGTCGAACTGAAAACAGGCACATTGAATAAAATAAATAAACAATGAGTAGGGTTACGAATATTCGCATCCAAATTTGAGAACATTTTATTGGGTCCTGCGAGTTTCCACACGCCCAGCGCTATTTTTGCAAATTACGCAGCAGGAACATACGTGGGTGTTGTTTGCACAGAGAAAGTTACTACTCCGACCACGTTTTAAACTTACCAAGTAAAATATACTGTCTTCTCTTCCAATTAGAACTAGACCTATATGTTTCACTAGAACTATACCTTGGTCCCAAATTCAAGTAATATAAAAATATGTTTATATGGGTCCCTACAAGTTAGACACACAAAAATGATTTTCTTTTTCGAGATACTTTCGCCGTATTGATAGCATATTGATAGTACTTAATTCGAAAAATCACTTAGGCCTACATTCAATTACAATTTACAGATGACGATACACAATCTGAACGGTCTTTTCTATTTAAATACTCTATTCTACTGTATAGTCTTGTGCATGCCCTAGGGCAGATCCTTCATTGCGATCGTAACATTATCATGCTATGCTCTGCAGCTTTACTAGGGAATTATAGGTGTGGTAGCTTCCCGTTGTTTTCCACACCGTGGGATGATGATGATGATGGCCAGATGATGTTCGGGAACCGTTTGGGCTTCAAAGCTTCCTGACATCCAAAGTTGAGGAAGACTGAGATCTCAGGTATTCCACTTTTATTTTGTAAATTTTACATAGTAACATCAACGGTGTTTCGTCAAGAATTTTAAAAGTATCGATTTGTCTTATAGGTGAGGAAAAACCCCGAAAAAACCTCCCTCACCCAGCAAGTTTGTCCCGACCGGGAATCGAACCCGGGCCCGCTGCGTGACAAGGCAGCACGCTACCTCCAGACTACAGCGGTGGACCTATTCAATATATTAAATGAAAAAGATTGGATGGATGGAGTGAAGAGAAGTATGGAAGCTAGAAATTTGAGGGCAGAAGACAGGAACCTCTGGCGACAAACCACTTTGGGTTGAAAGAGAACACTGTATTATGGAATATTCCTAAATTTAAAAAAAATATTCAGTCAAAGCTCATTTAGAACGTTGATAGTTCATGAACTACTGAATAGAATATAAGCTATATTTTTAACCTGTGACCTAGCACAGAGGCTCTGCTACTGCTGGACCAGACTTCTGGCGCTCAGTTATACGAAATTATATTGTCACAGGGATTGACTGATGAGTCCATAGTGAAAGCCCAGCAATAAAGAAAATTATAAGCATACAAGATAACTTTCTTTTAATATTCCATAGAAATTAAAAAATCCAGCATTGAAATAAAGATACTAATAAGTAATAAAATAGATTTTAATTTGATTTTAATATTCCATAGAAATTCAAGAATCCAATTTTGAAATAAAGATAATAGTAAAATAAATTTTAAACGATTATTTGGCAAGGATAACTTTGAAACAATAACATATAAAGATAATTAAAATAAAAGGTTCAGTTACGTAAATATATGTGATTTTTCTAAAATATGTAAAACATGTAATAGGCCTATAATGTAAGTTACTCTGAAATATGGATAAGTATGGAAAAACGAATGTGTCTTTAACCACTCCAAATACTCTAACATGTCAACATATAATGAAATGTTAACTTTAACCAATGCTAAAACATATATTTGTTTATTTACATATAAAGCCTAGCCCTGATCGTACAATTATTAAATTGTAACATTCAAAATAATATTATATTAAGTTATCAATCCTACAATTAAATTCACTGAAGATACTAAGATGTTTAAATAATCTTTAAATGTATAAAATAAAATTAAAATATGTACCTTCGTAGGCCAGTCCGTCGTCCTCAACTTGTAAAAATATATGTATACTTTCTTTTCCTGAAGGCCTTTCAGAATATATATTCCATCATCAGCAGGTATAAAAAATTAGACTTTGTTTTGGCCAGACTGGCTATTGAATCAATACTAATAAAATTCATTGTTTTAAACCGTTTAGGTGGATGGCCATAAAATTAAATTAAATTAAAATATGTACCTTCTTAGGTCAGTGCCGTCATCCTCGACTTATTTTATAACCATCTACCTCAAAGGTTTTAAACAATGGATTTTATTAGTCCGTCAATAGTAATTCTGCACGAGGGCAGGTCTTTCACTGCAATCATAGCATTTTCATGCTATGCTTTGCAGTTTCACTAGGGAATTAAAGGTGTGGTAGCTTCCCGTTTTCACACCGGCGGATGATAAGGGTGATAATGATAAGTGTGATGATGATGGCCGGATGATTTTCGGGGACCGTTGGTCCTTAAGCTTCCTGACATTTGTCTTACAAGTGAGGAAAAACCCCAAAAACCCTCACCCAGGAAACTATCCCGACCGGGAATCGAATCCGGGCCCTCTGCGTGACAAGGCAGCACGCTATCTCGAGACCACAGCGGTGGACATTTTATTAGTACTGATTTTATAGCCAGTCAGGCCAAAACAAAGTCTATTTTTTATACCCGCTGATGATGGAATAGATATTCGGGGAAGGCCTTCAGGAAAAGAAAGCATACATATATTTTTACAATTTGAGGACGACGGCACTGACCTAAGACGGTACATATTTTAATTTAATTTAATTTTATGATCATCCATCTCAACGGTTTTAAACAATGGATTTTATTAGTAGGCCTATTGACTTTGCATGTATCATAGAAAGTGGTAGTGAAAATTACAGTAACTAGATATATAAGTCCACCGCTGTGGTCTTGAGGTAGCGTGCTGCCTTGTCACGCAGCGGGCCTGGGTTCGATTCCCGGTCGGGACAGGCTCCTGGGTGAGGTTTTTTCGGGGTTTTTCCTCACCTGTAAGACAAATATCAGGAAGCTTACGGCCCAACGATTCCCGAAAATCATCCGGCCATCAACATCATCATCATCCTTCATGGTGTGGAAAGCAATGGGAAGCTACCACACGTATAATTCCCTAGTAAAGCTGCAAAGCATAACATGAAAATGTTATGCAGTGAAAGACCTGCGCTCGAGCAGAATTACTATGGATGGAGATATGTAAAAGCAAGTTAACATATGTTTAGAAAAGAACTTAACCACAAACTTTCATAGATTCTGGGATGTTTTCTGAGTGGTTTTAATGACTTGTTGCAGCGTTGATGTGTACGACATGTAGCATGTCTTTTGAATCTTTATCCTGGGCTAATGTTTTTTTTAAGCATTCCTTATATAATTCAACTTTCTCAAAATATCATGCTTAATATTATTCCCCCATCTTATTCTTGGGCTACCTATTGGGCGCTTTCCAGTGATTTTCCTACAAAAAATTGTCAGACCTTCCTCCTTTTCTCATTCTAACTGGATATATTTCCCATCAAAATATACGAGAATTAACTGTTTTTATTATATCTTGCTTCCCATAAATATCATGTAGTCCATTATTATCTAGTCTTCTCCAATCACCTGCCTGTTCGTTAGTCTTGGATAAAAAATTATTATAGTTATTATTTTTACCCATTGTATAGGTTTTAATTATTATTTCTAGTGCAGTATCGGCAATTTGTCATGAAATTGAAGGCCCTCATGATCATAGCACTTTAGTTAAAAGGCAATATTATTTCTGAAAAAAAAAACTTTTTTTTTTCACAAACTGAAAGCCGTCATACGGGCGTAAAATAGAAATCAATATTAATACAGAGTGTCCAGAATTCATGCTCAATATTTTCTGGTATTGTATAGGTACCCAAAAACATTTTTAAATAGGCAACTTATGGTATTGAAGCACTGACTTGGGTATGAGTGCTTCAACAAGGGTCAACAAGTACGGACCTAATGCATTCTGTTGATGATGGGACTAGTCCTGAAAGGCCTACAGAGTTTTAAAACAACTTAAGTTGGGGAGACGGACCTACAAGGTAACTATTTTATAGTTTAAAATCGTACATTATATTACTGTGAATATCAGGAACCTTGAAGACCCAAATATTCCACGAACGCCATCTAGTCATCGCAATCATCTATAACATATGTCTGAAGAAGGTGCAAAGTATCGAAAGTACAAAGTATCGAAACACATTTATATTGTAATAATTATTAAAACCATATAAATTTTTACTTTTATTTAATTAAATAGCCTATAACATATTCTCCTTGTTTAGTGAGAAAGTATGAGTCAATGGTTTGCCGTGTTGTCTACGAGGTGGCTGATATTCATTCAGGGAGCTCCCATAACTTTGTGTGTGATCCAGAGTTTAAAGTCCTCTCCTGACATAAGCGTGTAAATAAATGTAGGCTACGTACAAACAGGAGAGTTTAATCTAAAGTAAAGAAATAAAAAAATATTACAAAGTAATTTAATGTCGATGTAGTAGACAAATAGGCCTATATTTGTTCTGCCACGTCACGGTATTCTCATATTCCACAACTTCACCAACCTCAAATATTATCGACACATCTTTCAGGTATGAGTTTCTTTTACGTGCGAAAACTCTAGGATGCGGGACTTGAGGCTTTACTTTCTTTCACAAGAAAACCGTATTCAGCATTTTTACGCCCTAAAAAAACGCATCCACTCAAACTGGGTTTGAATCCGCGATCCTAGGAACCCAGAGACGAATATGGTACCTACCAGTGAACAAGGAACAACTCAAATTACTAACCTACGTAATAAAATACTGGATGTCTTGGGTTTCTTTAAAGTATCTAGTATCACAGCGCTCAAACAATAGTCTGTAAGTTACCTGAACCACCGAAAGTTTGTTTATTTGTAGATTCTTTTCCACTTTGCATTTTCATATCTCATTTGAATTTTTTCCAGCTTTATTATATTCACTGATTCGATTTACTAGAAAATTTAAACACACAGGGTTTTCTGCCACTGGTCTCTAGTTTATTCACGAAAACGCAAATGTTTCAGATCGTCATTTATTAGAAATTCTTCTTGAAACAGTTGGCTAACATAGCTACATGAAAATAGTTCAGTTTATAACAGAAAACATGAGGTTTCTAAGAAAATTGTGTATATTTTCGTATGATGCTTTCTATTTTGTTGGCGGTCTCCCAAATGCTCATGCTTCCTTTAATTTTCTGTTTTAAAAACAGCAAAAATTCGGTACACCATTACATCAAGATATGGGCTTATAACAAACTTAATGTTCAGATTGCGAAAATACTCCTATAACTTTTGTCAGAATTAGAGAAGTCACGAGTTCAAATCTCAAATTTGAGTATATAATTTATTTATGTTACCAGTATTCCAGTCTTATGAATTTTGTTTTCAAATGCCCCAGATTGTCTTTCGACATTCCTGGTTTCTGTCCTGGCATGGCGTATTTGTAACCCACTTCTGAGGTTGGGGCGCCTGGAAGGCGGGGTTACGTTGCCCCGTTGATAGGATGGGTGATGATGATAGTGGTGCGCCAGGAGAGTTCCTAATCCTAAGCCTAATCTAAGATGAATATGAATGATGATGATTGCGATGGCCATATGATTTCCGGGACCGTTTGGGCCTTAAAGTTTTCCTGACAATTGTCTCACAGGTGAGGAAAAACCCCGATAAAAACCTCACCCAGAAAAACTGTCCCGACCGGGGATCGAACCCGGGCCCGCTGCGTGAAAAGGCAGCACGCTACCTCGAGACCACAGCGGTGGAAGTCTTATGAAAATATGGTGAGTAGGATTTTCATAACTAATATCCATTCCATTGTAAATTTCTCTTTCTTTTCCCTCTCAACATCTCCTTTTCTTTTTCTCTCTGTCTTATTTCAACTTCAGCCTTTGTAGGTATTTTGAGATGTCCGAACCCTCACAAGCTTTACAAGGGGCACGACTTATCGGGATTCTGAACAAAATTTGTCTTCCTTTTTCATACCAGATTTGAATTGCAACGCTAAAGACCTGTCTGAATGCTAAACATGGTCGTTAAATAAAAATGCTAATGAACTAACCTATGTTTTACTCTTTTTATTATTTTCTTAAGAGCTTGATTTTATAATTTCTATATGTAAGTATGCACCCACGCACACATACATACACAGTTCCTGTTGAGTGATCACACTACAGGCCATAGGAAACCTTTGGGGTGGGAGAGGTTAACGCTCCAACTTTTCTAGACACTTGATGTCAGCCGGGTTGTCAGCCCTGCGTGACGGCCGCATTTACCCCCAGAGCAAGCGTCTGGTATTACTTTCCATTAAAGACTGAGTCAACCCGGGTATCTTGAGAAACTAGGTGAGCAAATATATGTTGAGAGTTATTAATTTATCCAAAGATTGTAAATGGACCATGATACCACCAGAAAGTTTGGGTCCGTTTAAAAATCCTGACCCTGTTGGGACTCGAACCCTCGACCTTCCGGCTTGTAGCGTATTTCCTTAACCAACTACACTACTACGTGCCCCAGAATCATGTTGAATTGATGACAAATTGTCTTTAAGAAAAAAATCACATGTCCCAGATAGAGAATCGAATCCGGAAATCCTGGTCCCCTTACTCCTCAGCCAGGAACGTATAAGACAATAAGCTAAGATGAAGTAAGAATATAAAGTTATTGCTATAGCCTACTATCTGTAGCCTAAGCTAAATTCCCAGTCGAGTCTTAGCAAGCATATGCCTATGTTTAATCCCAATAAGGAAAAGTCTTAACTAATTCAAAATGTTCGTTTGTTGAAATATGTAGGTTAAAAGAGAAGATTAATAACATTTTATTTTACATAGATATAGGCAGTTAATATGGACTTAGAACTAATTTGATTTTTCAATCACCTGTGGTCTAGTGTTAACTTCCTTTCTTGTGAGCAAGTTTTCTGGGCGAAATGTATAGTTTTTATTTTTATTTTTTCTCACATATAAGATATATGTTAAGAAGTTAAAGCCCAAAGAGTACCCAAACATCATCTAATCACCATAATCACCCATCTAACCATTACAATCACCTATTATATTATAGGCCTACTTGTTTTGGTGTGGACGACTGGTCTCAACGTTCATATTTAATTAGTCAAGACATTGCTATGCGTTAAACAATTATCGGGGAATTCCTCCATATTCTTATACTGTAGTTCAAAATAAGGAATCCAGAATTATAAATCATCCCACGACAGGATTCATCTCTCTAGACTAAGCCCATGGAAATATGAGACACGTAAATATACCTACAAAGGGATATGTTAAGTCAAACAAAGAAAGAGGTTTATTAATAAAAAGTAAAGTGATCCCACAACAGGCCCGGAGGCCCTTGGAGTAGTAGGAGGTTAAGGCTCCCACTTTTTCTAGACAATCGGCACTTTTTTTTATGTCAGCCGGGTTGTCAGCCCTGCATGCCGTCTTTACAAGCGTCTGGTACTCATTTCCGTTAGAGACTGAGTCGACCCCAGGGCCAAAGTGCCGCCAGAGGGTTTGGGTCAGTTTAAAAATCCTGACCCCAACGGGACTTGAACCCTCGACCCTCCGGCTTGTAGCTCAGTGCCTTAACCACTACGCTACGGCGTGCCCCCAGGTTTATTAATACTTACCATAAATTCATCATCATCGACAACAAGGATTAAGCCCAATGGCCTGTTCCGATCTCATTATATGTCGAATTGGTCCTTCCATCTCTTCAATGGTCTTCCCAACATTCTTCTCCCTTTTGGTTTATAATTATATATTCTTCTAGGTATGCGCTGTTCATCCATTCGTAATACGTGCTGATGATAAGCATTTTGAAAATATTTTATTCTTTCACAGAGATTAAATATATTAAGTTCTGTTCTTATATCTTCGTTTTTCTTTTTATCGGTCCTTTGGTGTCCATAAATGTGATTCATATTAATTATCTAACTAATTTATTGGCCCTCTCGAACCCATAAGTTCATGGCCGCGCGGACACAAGCTCTTCATACATTCCTCTCTTGAGCTAATGTTTTTCCAATAATTCCCTGTGTAATCTACTTCCCTCAAATTGTGGTTAATATTACTATCCCACGTGAAAACCAATTGTAGAAAAACAAGAAGTTTACATGACCCTTTTTCACTTCCCATTCTTGCCACATATCCTGCCCACTGTAGTCATGTAACTTACGGTCTTATTATATTACATCTGATTTCCCATAAAATCTCGGGATCACTGAAATGTAGTCTGCTGCATTTATGTGTCAGATCTTCTCTCTTTGGTTCAAAAATGTCCCTAAGAACTTTATTCTCAAATATGATACTGGTCCATTAGGAGGCCAACAATGAAATGGAATATAAGAGTAACCATGAATTGAGGAACTGAATTACAGCTAATGGAGAATGATTAGAAAACATTTACTCGGGATTGAGTTAGTTACAACTATTCTTATTACAGTTTTATGTCTCATTTTAAAATGTCTTATCTTGAGACTTTTGTATCTTTGGAATAGTTCCAATGTCAAATATTTTCCTAAATCACTTACGTATAACAAAACATTTAATTATTCTGTGAATTTAGACTAGGCTTGATTATTTTATCTTATGTCACGCTCCAAACAAATTGCCGTGTCTTCAAAAATAATTCTTCCATTTCCCGCCTTTATCCACAGTGAAAAATGCACATGCAGATAATGGGTAATACCAGCATAGTTAGGTATAATACATAATATGCACACAACACACTCAGAACTATCAACCTAATAATGGAACATAACATTTTATTAGGTCTGTTAACTGCTTTCTTTCTATTTTTTTTTACATTTATAGTGCGGTATGTACAATACCGGTACCAGTGGTTTAGTATGCAGATTGCTCTTAAGTTAATAGGCCCATTTTGGTCTTATGGTTTTACGATTTTTTTAAATGAGTAGGAATAGTATTGCGTATTAAGAGGTTTATAAATGATGATGATGGTGATGATGATAATAATAATAACCCCATTTCTTATCTATGGATGTGAAACCTGGACATTAACAAAAGCAAATAGTAAACAAATAGAGGCTGCTGAAATGAAGATGTTGAGAGCAATAGCAGGATACCAAAGAACCGATAAAAAGAAAAACGAAAAGAACAGAACTTAATATATTTAATCTCTGTGAAAGAATAAAATATTATCAAAAAGCTTATCTTCAGCACTTATTACGGATGAATGAACAGCGTATACCAAGAAGAATGTATAATTATAAACCAAAAGGGAGAAGAATGTTGGGAAGACCATTGAAGAGATGGAAGGACCAATTCGACCAATAATGAGATCGGAACAGGCCATTGGGCTTAATCCTTGATGATGATGATGATGCATAATAATAACTTTATGACGCGAGAGGCTGGTCTACCAGCCGACTGCTATCGTCGTATCCACCTAATTATATTTCTTATTATTTTGCCCCTATTTTTAGTTTATTTTTGTCTTTATTATTATGAATAATTTTTCCTTATTTAAGAGGTTTTCATTCATTTGGACTGGGCTTTTTATTGTAATCACAGAGATTGACTATCATCACTAGTTTAAGGATGATATATGGTCAGCGTGTCGGATTTCCCAGCCGTTATTGCTTTTTTTTTCGACTTGAAGCCACTATTTATTGTAGTTTCCCAAATTTCTTAGATGCTGAGTGAGAATCGATCCCATACTGGTATTGACCGAAATTCCTTGATAACTTTTCTTCCCTCAACGGGATTCAAACCAGCGCAAGTTCTCGTATTCCACACAAAAGTTGGGCTATGGCACGTGATGCAACTCAGAACGTTAGCGTCCTATTCGAAGCTGAGAATACAAAAGTTTACAGAATGTGCTTAGAGGCCTCTTATTTCAGATTTCAAATTCTATTTAAGTCTATGATGTGAATCTGCGACGTATAACTTTGCTTCATTTTCGAAAGAGGCAATTTTCAGGATTTTTACGCTTAGGAAAAAATAATCGAGTCTGGTAAGGTTTGAACCGAAATCTTTTGGACCTGAGGACTACCGACAAATACCGGCAATGAAGTCAGTAATGGCAACCGTAATGTGATGGCAATAAATAAATAAAAGGTGACAGTAAGGCCTATTCTACAGTAACTTAAAAAAAATAAGGCGATCTGTTTGCACCACAAAATAGTCAAAGTTTTATAATTACAAGTCCAGCGCCGTTGCCGAGTGGTTTGAAGGCCTTGGTGCAGAGCTACTGAACTTACCTTATTCGAGTCCACACAGGGGAAGACATTTTCTCATGGCCCGGTGCCCACCCAGCACCGTGAGGAATTTGGGTTGCTACAGTAAGTAGTGGCTCCAGTTTGAGAAAGCCCGACATGCTAATCACATGTCACTGACTTAGGGTCGCCCACACTTGAGATTAACGGATGTGATGTAATATAATAAATATGATAAATATTTATTCCGTTCTTATTTATATAACGATTTAACATTATAAGATCATATCGCGTCTAGGATCTAAAGATGCATCTAATATGCTGAGTTTTTATTCTAGTGTTTGTTCGGTCTATGCGTTTTCTGAATAAGTCTACTGGTATAATTTTAATGATGTGAAATGTTGATTAACTGATAAGAAATGTATCTAGATAGGAATATATTATTTAAAGACACTCTTTTACTTTAAGCCGTGGGTCTCGAGTCCAAAGATTTTGTAAAATTAGCTTAGGTTAGGGATCTATAGAGAGTTTACGTCCGCGCGGCCAATAACCTCCGGGTTCGAGAGTATCGGTGAATTAGTAATACATTCATGTAAGTAAAAGCCTATCCTAATATATAGGCCTATGCGATCCGATGTACTCTGCAAATAATGCTTATTATAAATTTATAACGAATTATCTGTGTGGGCAATTTTAATTGACTGACGAATTGTCTTTGTAGCCAATTTTTGTGGCGAAGTTGTCCCTACCCTTTACGAATACGAGTCTGAAACGCTACAGCTTTAGCTACAGATTTTAATTATTTTTTTAACCAGTTCTTAGCCTAATGAGAACAAGGCCAATCAGTAAGATATTTATATAAAATAGACATATCGTAATTTTATGATTGTCCACCTCTATGATTAACACACATGGATGTGAAGCCAGCAGCTGGATGTAGACTAAGGGCCTTCTAGCCCTGTGCGCGCCATGGAGAGACATAGGCCTACTATATATGCCGATTTAAGCCTTCAAGAGTTACTCTATATCCTTTAATCAGAAATCAATTCAATAATCTAAGGCAGTTAATATGAATGATGCATAGCTACTTATGGCATTGAAATGAAATAGCATATTGATTGGCACACACATTGCAGCTCACAAATTCACACATCCGCTCAACGCAGCATGAGATATTGCCTTTAGAAACGTGGCGATTGTTATGGATTTTCTCATTCAGAAAATCGCTGCGGAGGCGGGCAGTTAGAATTTAATTACCAGTCGGACATTTGTACTACATCTGTCGTTTGTGAGTGCGACGTACAAGTCAATGGAAGACCTACAAAATATGCATATTACACCATGGACTTATTCAACGTCCTGACGTTATGCAATGTTTTAAGTTTAATTTAGGATTTTATTTTCGATGTTTTTATTTTAGACTAGCTAATACCCGGCGTGCGCTGCTACGCCTAAAAAAATTAAAATTAATGTGCTTTCATGTTTAGTTAAATAGGTATGAGGAAAAATTATTATAACCATAATTTTTTTTAGACCTCGTGCTGATTACCCGCCGTTGCCCGGGAATCTACTTATCCCGATCTTCTTGACATAAATGAGCTGAAATACGAAAATTAATATGTTTTATGTTCAGTTAAGGGGGCACTCCGTAGCGTAGTGGTTAAGGCACTGTGCTACAAGCCGGAAGGTCGAGGGTTCGAGTCCCGGTGGGGTCAGGATTTTTAAACTGATCCAAACCCTCTGGCGGCACCATGGCCCTGGGGCCGACTCAGTCTCTAACGGAAATGAGTACCAGACGCTTGTTCTGGGGGTAAAGGCGGCCGTCACGCAGAGCTGACAACCCGGCTTACATCAAGCGCCGATTGTCCAGAAAAAGTGGGAGCCTTAACCTCCCATTACCCCAAGGGCCTCTCGAGGCCTGTCGTGGGATCACTTTACTTTACTTTTTTATGTTTAGTTAAATAAGTAATGGGAGAAATTTATATCGTAATTATTTTTAGATAACCCGTGCTGTTTACCCGGCGTTGTCCGGGAATCTACTCATCTCGATCTTCTTGGCATAAATGAGTTGAAAGACAAAAATTAATGTACTTCTTATGATTAATTGAACAAGTAAAATAAAAAAAGTAATTATAAATGTATATCGTAATTATTTTAAGATTCCCCGTGCTGATTACCCGGTGTAGCCCGGGAATCTACTTATCTCCATCTTCTTGGCATAAATGAGCTAAAATAAAAATTCGTTATTGTGAGTTAT
>JASPKZ010005284.1:1287500-1785000 GCA_030220185.1 Diploptera punctata | reverse complement strand
AATAATTGTAACCTCAAAGGCGTGGACATAAAAAAATTAAAAAATTAATAGGCTATTAAAAGTAGGATAAATTCTATATAGTTTATGGAATAAGCTTATATATGTTCACTGCTGCATTCGTCGAGACCATCCATTGGTCCCATCTGATTCTAGTTCAAATCTCTGATATCCAGTTATCTTAGTTCCATCCGAGTATTATTGGCCCACCTAGGCCAAGGTCTTCCTAATGGTCTTTTATCTGAAGGTTATCTAATAAAACTTTTCAAATTATTTCTACTGACACCCATTCAAACCACATGACCTACCATATCAGTCTCTTAAACTTATAATCCGACACAAGAACTTCCGTATTTGACCTATATTGACGGAGCCTGTAGTATTAACACTGACTTGTTCCGACACAAGGAACTTCTGTATTTTACCTACATAGACAGAACGCTGTAGTAGTAATGTTGACTTAACTCCTGGCGCGACAGGCCTAGAAGGCCCTTAGCCTACCATCCGGCTGCTGGCCTCACATCCACATGTGTCAATCACAGAGGTAGATGATAATCAGCCAGTGTAGGGGTGACATGTGGTCAGCATGTCGAGTCCCCCAGCCGTTATAGCTGGTTTCCTCAACCTGGAGCCGTTACTTATTGTAGCTACCCAAATGCATCACGATGCTGGGTGGGCACCGGTCCCATACTGGCCGAAATACCATGAAAAAATTTCTTCCCCCATGGAGACTCGAACCAGCGCAAGTCCCGTAGCTCTGCGCCAAGGCTTCCTACCTTAACCACTCGGCTACGGCGCGGGACAATGAATGTTGACTTAGGCCTATAATAAAGTGAGTTACTTGTAAAGTATAAAAAAGGTCAAACTACAAATGGAGCAAAAAGCATTTTGCGATAGTAGGCCTATGAATATAGGTGAAAGTAAAGTGATACCTACTACAGGCCTCAAGAGGTCCTTGGGGTAGTAGGAGGTTGAGCCCATGGTGCATGACCGCTGGGCTATGGTGCCGCAATACCAGAAGGTTTAGGCCTGTTTAAAAATTCTGTCTCCACCGGGACTCGAACCTCCGACCTTCTGGCTTGTAGCTGCGTGCCCCTTAGTTTTAATATGGCAATATAAAATGCTATAAAATAACAAGAGATCCTTAAAACGGTGAGATATGCAGAATGTAACAAAGCTCAACAGCAAATTTTTCATAGGGTGTTTTCAGTGTTTTACAGTGCGTTGGGAAGTAGTATGTTTTCAGTGGTTTACAATGTGCTGAGAAAGTGAGTATTAAGTACTCTCCGACACAGTGGAACATTGACCTGCTTCGTTTGTGGATGATTTGCGAACTAATGCCGTGTCATCCCGCGTACACTCGCTTCACGTCAGTCTGTGGCATCGAGGAGACTGCAGCTCTTATCCTAAGTAATCTGGATAAGTGCTTCATTTGCTATTTGTTCCTGACTGTATGTGGTTAGTATCTACGTCCGTGCGACACAGCAACAGTGCTGCTATAACTGGATGTAAACGTTCCGCTGTGTCGTATAATATATTTTCAGTGATTTACTAACATTCATAAAAGTTCGAATAACTCTGTAATTAATTATAAATTTCCAGACCCATGTTGTACTAAATATTTTTTTTCTTCTCTCAGTACGAAGGAATTCATTCCTGAAATTTTACCGTTGAGTTTTGTCTACGTACAGTATAGGCCAACCTGTAATATTGTAAGTTTTAAATTGCAAGTCATACGCCATTTAACAGTAAATACTAATAAATTCCCTGGTCCGTAACAAACGGCTTGTCATCTTAGAGATATACGATGAATTGAACTCGAGAATACCTGCCAGAATTTACTAATTACTATACTTGTTTTACAAAGTATTGACAGTTCCATCTCTTATATATTGATGTGAAACCTGGACATTAACAAAGGCAGATAGCAAACAAATAGAGGCTGCTGAAATGAAGATGTTGGGAGCAATAGCAGGATATAAAAGGACCGATAAAAAAGAAAACGAAGATATAAGAACAGAACTTAATATATTTAATCTCTATGAAAGAATAAAATATTATCAACATGCTCATCTTCTGCACGTATTACGAATGAATGAACAGCGCATACCAAGAAGAATGTATAATTATAAACCAAAAGGGAAAAGAATATTGGGAAGACCATTGAAGAGATGGAAGGACCAATTCGACCTATAATGAGATCGGAACAGGCCATTTGGCTTAATCCTTGTTGATGATGATGCTACTATACTTTGGAGTATTTCATTGTCATATTCGGAGAGCAGTCTGTTATTTCGCATTTTTTCCGATACAGATGATGGCTGTGACGAGTTATGTCTCTAAATAAAGCTCCATTTCTCATCTTTTATGGAAATGAACATTCGCATCAGGATCATATTTACTAATAACTTACCCGTAGCTTGTTTCCTTACCTTATTTATGCGACCATTAATATAGCCTTTAACATTATATAATAGCATTATGAATGGCATGGGCTACCTGTAGTCTACATAAATCTTACACCAGATTCGATATCTGGCGATACTCGACGTTTTCAATCTCTAATCCTAGGAGGAGAGAGATTTATAACTTTTAATCGCTGAGTACAATCCAAACTCCTCCACAGCATATGTATATGATTAGAATACCTATTGTATTTTTCCAAGTTTCTTAAACCGAGTAAAATTCGAACTCCTTAACAGCATATTATGTTGAAAATACCTAGGCGTATTATATTTTTTTCAGTTTTTTTTATACAGAGCAAAATCCACACTCCTCCATTGTATATATCTGTCAATACCTGTTGTATTTTTCCAGATTTCTTAAACAAATTGTCGGCCCTGGCGGGCTAGTCATTACCAAGCTCACCTCTGCTTCCAAGGTTTGCGGGTTCAAACTCGGTCTGGTTCAATTAATTTTTTCAGGGCCTAAAAATTCTCAGGTATGGTTTCCTTCGGTAGGCAATTAAAGCCATGGATCCGGTATTGTAGATTTACGACACGTAATACAATTGCAAGCCTAAAATAAGAGGCCTCTGGGCTATATTTGTCGACTTAAAATTATATACCAGTATTCATAATAATAATAATAATAATAATAATAATAATAATAATAATATTAATAATAATAATATTAATAATAATAATAATAATAATAATAATACGCCAATTTTGGAATATATTGAACAGTACCAACTAAATTGTAAACACCATCTTCAAAGAATGAGTTCAAATCGGATCCCCAAAGCTGTTTATAATTATGTACCAAGAGGACGAAGATCACTGGG
The DNA here is from genome assembly GCA_030220185.1 of Diploptera punctata. Taxonomy (NCBI): domain Eukaryota; kingdom Metazoa; phylum Arthropoda; class Insecta; order Blattodea; family Blaberidae; genus Diploptera; species Diploptera punctata. Next base: position 1,781,717 of record JASPKZ010005284.1, on the reverse strand, counting down.
CTGTCCTATGAAACGCTGGAGGGAAAATTTTCTGTAGGATCGTAACAGGCCTTGGCCTAATACTTGGAAGCAAGAGGAAGAAGAAGAAGAAGAAGAAGAAGAAGAAGAAGATAATAATAATATTATTATTATTGTTGTTATTATTATAAAAATCTTATTTGCTTTTAACGAGAACCAACTTTCAGAGGCTTAGAGGGGCACGATCTAAGGAGTGGAATTTTAACTCTGGATCACACATGCTTTTGACCACATTATGACATGAACCATCTTCCCGGACCAGTGATCACAGGCGTCTCCGAATAACAGGAACAATTATGAAGAATCACTCTGACTCATATTTATATTTAACAAGGCGAAAGTAGTTAAGTGTAGACAGATGGTGTTATCGGATTATTTGAATATTAAAGTTTATTTGTTTTATATGCGAGGAAAAACTCTACAGAAAACCTCACTCAGGAATCTTGTCCCGAGCGGAGATCGAACCCGGACTTGTTTCGTCCGAGGCAACGACGTCACTCCTAGACAATAACATGGACAATAATTGTTTTTATTTATCTAGGACTTTCTGAAATACTGTAATTTTCCTCAAATTGGATAGTATTAAAATAGACCTAAATACCTGTAAATTATATTCTCCGTTGTTCCCTATCCAATGCATCTGTATCTTGTAGCCATTTCAGTTCCATAGATCTTCTTGCTCCATCCATCCACTTTCTATTTAGTATTCAATAATAATCATAATATAATAATAATTTATATAACCCTACAGATTTTCTATGTTTACACATCTTTTTGTGCCTGAAGTTTAATTTTCCTTCTCCACTCGTCTCTATCCATCCACTCCACGTCCACTAATCCTCTTGTTCTCATTCCAGTTATATTTTTTTGCATCCACGAATTTCGAGGTCTTCCTTTCTTTCTTTCATCAACTGGACACCATTCCAATGTTTTTTCTGGGTAAACTTTCTTCTTGCATTCGCCGTACATACCCATACCAATTTCATAGATATCTTATATAATCTACTATTGAATATTTGATATATTTTTTTTCGAATACTATATAATAATAATAATAATAATAATAATAATAATAATAATAATAATAATAATAATAATAATAATCCCGGAATTAAGCCTGTTGGCTCGTTCCGATTTCATGAAAGCTAGAATTGTTAAAATTGTTCAGATCATCTTCTGTGTGGGTGTCCAACATTTCTCCTTCCGTGCGGTTTATAATTTAGCAATAATTTTAGAAACATTTCTTCTGACATTCTATCAATATGTTCTTTCCAGTCCTTCCTTTATTTAATTATTCGGTCTGTAAGTTTGAAAATATTTAGTTCCTTTCTTATATCTTCATTCCTTTTCTTATCCAGCAGATTAATAACAATCCATCCATAGGAATTCTGCCCGAAGGCAGGTCCTTCACTGCAATCATAGCATTTTTATTCTATGCTTGCAGCTTTACTAGAATAAAGTAAAATAACAAATGTAGAAAGTGTAAATTTTGGCAGTATGCATTTTCATACTTCTCAATTGTATGAATAATTCAGTCAATAAGTTATTTTAGAATTTGAACACGCCTACATAGGTTGGTGTGGAACTAAAATTATATTCCACAAACACAAGTTATATATAAAACGTGGGATCGATATACCGGGAGAAGTAGGGTTGGGATGGTTTCCACCCTTCTGGTTTCTACCTCTCTAAACAAAGCTCCAGAAAACAGCACCGACGTCTTCATATGAACAGGATTACTTCGTTTTGTGAATCAGGTAGAGGAAAAAGGTCGTCTTTTATTAGTGATGGTTCCTCTTACACTCCCCTAAGTTTTCTCCTAAAAAACTTCTTTATATATTTTAATGATAAATTTATGGTATTACGATGGTCATCTTCCTTCTAATCTGGTGCAAGCTGTTGAACCAAAAACACTGAACTCTTCAAAAGCAACTTCAGCCAGAATTGAAAATTTAAGACTAAAGGCTACATGGTCACTCTACTTCTTTACTTATTTAGCTACACTTTCGATTGGATAAAAATTTATTACGGAACGTGAATATACCCAATTCATCAATTAAACATTGAAAGAGTCAACATGTTTCAACAGCGAAGCTGTCATTTTCAAGACTGGATATTGACAGACTTATTTGGTCAATATTTAGTCTTGAAAATGACAGTTTCGCTGTTGAAACATGTTGACTCTTTCAACTTTTAATTGATTAGGACTTATTTAGTCAATATTTAGTTCTTAAAAATGACAGCTTCGCTGTTGAAACATGTTGACTCTTTCAATTTTTAATTAGTGAATTGGGTATATTGACTACATGTTTTACAATTTTATCTCCAAGAAGATCACTAGTTTAACTGTATTACGTAGTCTATCCTTTATAGCAGTGGATGTCATTAAATTAGACATTAATTGAGGATCAAATAGTAATAAAATTGTAAAACTGGGGCCCTCTCTCGGTAATTTAAGGTAATCTATGCCTCCATAATACGCTGTAAAACTGCAAAATTGCCGACTTAAGACAAAAGCAGAATAAACAAAAGAATGGAGACTGCCACGTTTGTTGTAAAGAATCTGTCCTTATACAGGAAACTATGAAGGACTGAATGCATAATTGCATTGTAATATTTACAAAAAACCATTAAACCTATGTATATTAACTTACAAGCTGCTGAATAGAGATTATTAATGAATGTCATAATTTCACAGGAGCTATTTTTTTTAACCTGGAATGATATAGTGTTCTTATGTACCTAATAACCTATAATGGATATTATCATTTCAGTACATAGTTTCATTAACAACTCTAAGCTTATGGAACTCTCGGGATTCCATGTATCGTTCCTTATCCTCAGACATCTGATCTAATTCATATCTCAACAATCCAGTTCCGTAAGATCCATCCTAATACATGATCAAGACATTTCTACTATCGTCTATTCGTGTTCCTATCTCAATCTCCTAGGATATTTAATAATCTGACAGCATTAATAACTAACTCATTGGCACTATAGAACGCGCAGATTCATGGCCGCGCGGACACAAGTTTTCCATGTATCCCTATTTTGAGCTACTAGTAATGTTTTTCAATCATCCACCGTATAATCTATTTCTCTCAAAACACAGTTAATGTTATTCTCCCACCTCATTCTTCCCTACCAATTGGGCGTTTTCCCTCTGGTTTTTCTACAAGCTTCCGTGCCCCTCTTCCAATCCCCATTCGTGACACATGTCCTACACATCGCTGTCTAAGAGACTTTACTGTTCTTAATACGTCTGGTTTCCTATGAAGATCATGTAGCTCACAGTTAGTAGTGTTTTCCATTCACCTATCTGTCCATCTCTCTTTGATTAAAAAATGATCCTAAGAACTTTACTCTCAAACACTCGTAATATGTTCTCCTTCCTCAAAGAAAGTCCATTTAGGATAACGATATAAATTATGGAGTGTCTTAATGAGAAACTTCATCCATTCTCATCCATTATGAAATCGAATAAACTCGAAATAGCGACCTTTCATTGTAAGAGTGCAACCGCCAAGAAATGCAGACATGGATTCCACAAATGGAGAGCTTATATCCGCGTGGCCATGAACCTCAGGGTTTTATAGAGCCATACAGTTAATTAGTTACATTTGGACGGAAATGCATGAGGACCGTTGCATTTCGCCTTTGTTTTATTACGTACTTATATACTACTGTATTTGTACACTATAGTTTTTTTTATATTTATGGTCGCTTTAACTGTCATTTCGCGATTACACTAATGTCAAGGTTGTGTATTTCCCCTTTTTAAGAAATGCATCATTATTCCTTCTTCGTACATGCATGAATAACTTATAGTTTATGAGAAAAGGAGAGAAAAGTGCTAATAAACTTTTAAATATTAGATTATTATTAATTATTTACATTTTGTTCACTACTTTTATTTAGTTATATTTATATTACATATTGGCCTACCTTAGTCAAAATAAGCTCTAACCTCCTATTATCCGAGGGGCCTCCTAAAATAAGTAGGCCTACTGTACCATATATTAATTTATGTAGTCAGCGTTGAAATCTGGCTATTTTTTTTTTCGTTTTATTAGTTCATCTTTTTTCTTCATCCTTCCATGCCTTGCTTAGACCTACAGGCCTTTGTTAACGATTCTCAAGCTGATGAATTCTGTATCCAGCTCTTCCTTGGTAGCTTGACCATTGAATAGATCTCTATCTTCCGCCTGTTGGACAATAACGAAGCTTTATTTGGGACACTATCTTAACTATTAGTAAATAATATTCACTAATGAAGTGAAGATAAAATAAGTGTGTTATGGTATTATTATCATTATCGTTTAATTACTTTAATTTTTTACCATTTTTTATTTATATAATATAAGCTTAATAACGCTGTATTGTATTTAATATAATCTAAACACATGTTCGGCGGGTCGGCCGTTTGAGTGGAAGAGAAGGCCACCTGGTCTTTTGCCAACACCCCAAGGCTAAATACAATACATAAACCAAAGTAGTCCACTGCTGAAAAGAACAAAACTGTCTCTTGAGAAAGGGTTTGAAATTTAACTTAATGAATGAAATAGACAGATGTAGGCCTATTCTCTACCACTGTGTTGTCATTCCATCAATTCGCTTCCCCTTCGAATTACACAATTACCAACCTTACTCAGCAAAGGGCTAGCCAACCCAACCTTAATTTAACCACTGTCTGAAAGAGGAATTTGTGTGTCACTGGCAAGGCATTTCCCCCAGGAGGCCGCGCAAACTTTCAACGAACTTCAGATACGCCAGCAGATAAAATGTTTTTGGTCTAGACGTTTTTTCTTTTCCCTCCAATTTCCAGATGTCTATAGTTGTCAGTAAGCTACAAATTACATAAAATTTATGTGAGTCGACACGGACCTGCTAAAAAAATTGGAACCCATATACAGGGTGGTAGGCCTACAACGTTCGATGGATAAATTAGGAGAGCAAAAATAGGCCTAACTAATTTTTATAGGCCTATGTACCACAATGCATATATACGTACATATATCGAACGTTTTGCAGCTAGGGACGTAAATAAGATGGAACTCTGAGAGCGCATACACTCGGCGGCGTTATGATTTAAATCTGTCAATCTTGACATAGTGTGTTGATCAGCCTGTCTGTATATAAACAGAAGTGGGTTTGGAAAGGTTAGTATGTAGACGAAGAAAGGTAATTAATTGTACGTACCATATAAAAACTGGTATGCACATGTCGTCATTAAGTTGAAGTCAATGACGACCAATTTCAGGAATGTCTTTAAATTAAACGTGGAAATTCTGTGCGAAAAGATTTTGCATTTTCGTACATACATAGTTGTTCTCTAATCCCTCAAATGATTTAAATAATTTTTGCACCATAGCTAAATATCCACCCATAGTAATTCTGCCCGAGGGCAGGTCCTTCACTGCAATCATGGCATTTTCATGCTATGCTTTGCAGCTTTACTAGGGAATTGTAGGTGTGGTAGCTTCCCGTCGCTTTCCACACCGGTGAAGGATGATGATGATGATGATGGCCATATGATTTCGGGGGCCGTTTGGGCCTTAAAGTTTTCCTGACATCTGTCTTACAGGTGAGGAAAAACCCCGATAAAAACCTCACCCAGAAAAACTGTCCCGACCGGGGATCGAACCCGGGCCCACTGCGTGACAAGGCAGCACGCTACCTAGAGACTACAGAGGTGGACTAGCTAAATATAAAAACAAAATATTTTAGAATCAATATTAGTTTTAAGTGTCATCGTGAAAAAAAAGTATGGATTAATTTTCTGAAATTAATTTTTATAGCTGAATATCATTTCTTAGGAAAACTGTTGGTCAAAAGAGAGATGAACAGACAGGAGGCGAATGGAGAACACTTCATAACAGTGAGCTAGAGAATCTTTATAAGAAATCAGATATAATAAGAATAGTTCGTCTCGTAGATTGCGATATAAATGATTATATAATATTGTTATATTTAAATTTAAGTGGATTATATTAATATGAGGGTAGGACATGTAGCACAGATGGGGAATGGAAGAGGGGCATAGAAACGTCTTGTAGGAAAACCAGAAGGAAACACCCAGTTAGTAGACCAAGAATTAAGTGGAAGAATTGCATTAACCATGATTTGAGTGAGGTAGATTAAAAAGTATTATTGTCACAATATTGAATTAGCATTCAGCAGAGTGAATCAATCATATGTGTCGAAATGTAAATTATGGAAAACATTAGTTCAGGATAGTGATGAATGAAGAGCTTATGCCGGTACCTATGGGTTCAATAGTGCACAGTGAGTTAGTTAACTAAATATCGTAATACAAATATAATTAAAAGTAATGAAATCAAAGAAATACAAGCATCAAAAGTGCTGCTTTTGAAAAATTTCATTTAGAAAATAGCTTATGCCGGCACGACCATGAACCTATGGGTTCAATAGTACACTGTGAGTTAGTTAACTGAATGTCATATATTTTTTTACTCCATGCGCGACATGCCTAGAAGGCCCTTGGCTGACCAGCCTGCTGCTGGCATCACATCCAATGTGTTAATCACAGAGGTAGACGATCATCTAGCCAGTGTAGAGGTGACATGTGGTCAAGCATGTCGGATCCGCCAGCCGTTATAGCTGGCATTCTCAACCTGGAGTCGCTACTTATTTTAGCTACCCAAATGCCTCACGATGCTGGGTGGGCACCTGTCCAATACTGGCCGAAATACCATGAGAAAAATGTCTTCCCCCATGGAGACTCGAACCAGCTCAAGTCCGGTAGCTCTGCGCCAAGGCTTCTTGCCTTAACCACTCGGCTACGGTGCGGGACGAATGTCATAACTTTCTTACTTAATCACTAGCACTATCGAACCCGTAGGTTCATGGCCGCGCGGACATAAGCTCTCCATACATCCCTATCCTGAGCTAATGCTTTTTCAATCATTCCCTGTATAACCTACTTCCCTCAAATCTTAGTTAATGTTGTTCTCCCACCTCATTCTTGGTCTACCAACTGGGCGTTTTCCTTCTGGCTTTCCTACAAGAAGTTTCCATGCACGTCTTTCATTCCCCATACGCGCAACATGTCCTGCCCACGAATGTCATAATACTGATGTAATTAAAAGCCATAAAATCAAAGAATTACAAACATCAAAATTGCTGCTTGTGATAAATGTCATTTAGAAAGTAGCTTATGCCGGCACGACCATGGACCTATGGGTTCAATAGTACACAGTGAGTTAGTTAACTGAATGACATAATACTGATGTAATTAAAAGTCTTAAAATCAAAGAATTACAAGCATCAAAAGTGCTGCTTCGGAAAAAATGCATTTAGAAAATAGCATAGCTATTCGTGAGAGTTTCCGTGTAAATAATTTCAATATCTTTTTTGTTGCATAGGTAACTATATAACCATGTTTCGGTATAGGTTATTGCATCGGAACGAGTGTCTATTTTCGCTCTCTCCTTTCTTATACACTTCATGCGAACTTCCCACGCCACACGGGCCTTACAGGGACACGATCTGTTGGGAGTTGATTTTTAATTCAGGGCGTCTCTCTTTGTCTGGAAGCTCACTCTTGACCTGTCCGGCAAGAGAGGGCCTACCCGTAGCTAAGCTACTGCCGACATAGGATCACGCAGCCCGACCACCACAACAAGGTGGATACATGATTGGGAGTCATATAGGCTATTCTTATAACAGATTAAAAATCATTTGCATTTTATGTAGGCCTATTTGAGTCCAATCCATCGAAAAATAATAAATACAAAACCTGACTTTAGTCTCTCTGTATTCTTCTTAGATTACTCTACATAGATTAGTCATACATACCCAAAAAAGTCATCATTTGGCTTCAGATCATCCTTTAAACCATACAAAACTTGCGTTAAAAGTCGCTATTGTAATCAAACTGGCTTCTGTCTACTGCACAATGGCTACTTTATATTACTTCCGGTTTTGGAAACGAACAGTCTCATGCTCCCATTTCGATTTTAAAATGGTTGAAATTATTTACACGGAAACTCACGAATAACTCAGCTATTTTCTAATTGCATTTTTTTCAGAAGCAGCACTATTGATGCTTGTAATTCTTTGACTTTAAGGCTTTTAATTACATTATTAGTATGTTATATTATTATATTGAGGGTAACAGAGTGGAACCCTTGATAGAGGTCCATTCCAGGGAGTAGGCGCCCCTGCCCTTTTGTGAGCTCCAGGTCCCACTCGCCCAGTGAGTAGTACCTGGGTAGGGCCCCGTCCACAGGGTTACGTGGGGAGAAGAGAAGTTCCCAAAGCCGTAGTGAATGCAACTTCTCTAGGAGACGAACAGTCCGAAATTCCAGTTCCCTGCCCTCCAGGAAGAGGGGTTTGGCTAGGCTAGAGGCTGGTAACCTCTACTAGTAAAAAATAACTTACTCATAAACTTCAGCAGAAAGAGGTGGGCTGAAGTCGGAACGGGTCAACAGACCGAAATCCATGAGTGCAGATGATGATTATTACGACATTCAGTTAACTAACTCACTGTGTACTACTGAACCCATAGGTCCATGGCCCTACCGGCATAAGCTATTTTCTAAATGAAATTTTTCAGAAACAGCACTTCAAAATGTCATATAAATCAATTGAGTATTTTTAGAATCATATAAAAACATTTTCTGCTATATTTCGTTTCATTAACTTAACTTGAAGATAATTTTTCAAGAGTTATGGTACCTTTAGGCATCTATAAAAGTTTTATTTACATTTGAACGCGAGGTTATAGTTATTTATGCTTCCTTAATCTTGCATTAATCAGTGAAATTTTGAGATTGAGTACATATATTGTACAGGTATTATTTGTTTCCTATACAAAGAAAAGCCTCAAAAATGAGATGAAGAATACTTCTGAGATGATAAAACTTATGTCCTGTAAGACCTTGTAAGTGGGAATAATAAGAATGCCCCACGCCAAATGAAAGAAGTGAATATAATTTACTTTGTGGCAGAACGTTCTTACATACGGCCAGATAGGGTCTACGGACGAATTGAACTAGTACAGAACATGTAACACAATTATCATGCCTGAAACATATGGAACATTTTTGGTAACATAGTTTAAAGAAATCTGCGCACTGGCAATTAAAATTTTCAACAGTGAAGTGATTCATCATAAGTCGAGGAATGACTCCATCTGCACGAATTCTCGTCAGAGGTGAACCATGTATCACATGAACATATGAATGCCGAAAACGGCACTGAAAATAAATGTGGATTTTTCATTGCTACATTAGACACTGGTTCCTGTTGGGGTGGCAATAAAAAGATAACACTTATGATGTGACGAACTTTTGAAGGTACAATTTTGTTATAATTTATATGGGGTAATTAACATAGATATAATTAATGAAATTAATTTAATTAAATTCCATCCATCCATAGTAATTCTGTTTGAAGGCAGATCTTTCACTGCAATCATAGTATTTTCATGCTATGCTTTGCAGCTTTACTAGGGAATTATAGGTGCGGTAACTTCCCGTTGCTTTTCACACCGATGAAGGATGATGATGGCCGGATGATTTTTGGGGACCGTTGGGCCCTAAGCTTCCTGACATTTGTTTTACAGGTGAGGAAAAACCCTGAAAAAACCTCACCCAGGAGCCTATCCCGACCGAGAATCGAACCCGGGCCCGCTGCGTGACAAGGCAGCACGCTACCTCGAGACCACAGCGGCGGACGAAATTAAATTAATTTATTAATGAAAACAAGTGATACTCGACGCCTACTGGAAGTATGTGAAATGAAAGTTCTGAGAACAATAGAAAGCATAACATTAAGAGATCATATTAAAAGTGATAAGGTAAGATAACATTTACAAATATAACCAATTTCAAATTGGATAAATAAAAGAAGGAAAGAATGAAATGAACATATAAATAGAATGTCAAACGAAATAATAGTTAAAATAGCTACAGAGAAATTCCCAACTAGAAAAATAAATATTGAACGCCAGAAAAAAAAAAAACTAGACGGAAAGATAGTCTACAATATTGAGACAATACATTGAAGAGGAACTCACACCTTGTCTACATTGGATGGAAGAAGACAATTAATGAAGTCGTCTCTAAAGATGAAATGGAAATAGCCCATAGGCCTATATAATAGAGGATGTTGATGAACTGTAACTATGGATTCATTATTCTTTCTATCCATTAATTTTTGTTTAATTTTGAGAACACAGAGAACAATATATATATATATATATATATATATGACATTTTCTTACAATATATTTTCCCATTAAGGAATACTGATTTTACAAAATTTTTTATTGCAATGATTTTATTTTTGCAATTTTAGAAACAGAAAAGTCTCATGTCCATTATTTTAGTTTCAAAATATCCTTTATCCACCATTTAGTTTGAAAAGTCCCTTGTCCAATGCCATTTGTTCGAATTATGGCGAAACAACTAATTTGGAAAAATAAATCATGATATCTGAAGACTCTCCGGATGTTAGCAATATATTTCCAAAAGGAATTGTGCATTTTTTGAGCCCTAAAAACGACGTTTATGATGTATTAAGCAGGATTATCCCTCTCACAATTCCCCACAAATCATAGGAAAACGGATGAGAGTTTTGAAAATAAGCTCAATTTGTGATGTTAATAGAAGAACGAAGGAATAATTAGTTTAACGTTTTATAACAGAAGCTAATTTTAAATGACGATACTGGCGTTAAACAGATAGGGCTTACACAGTATCTGAATATTAATCCTGGATACGTGTCACTTAGAAATGTCAATTAGCACAGCAGTTCTGCCAACAAGATTATGATAGACTTAATTCACGTGTCTGATTCTTATAATTGTCATTTCTGTGTTTATTTCTGTCTTCGAATTTGTATTATCAGACAGCATTAGACTTGTGAAATGAAGAAAATTACTCACGATAAACTTAATCGTGTTGGTCAGTATGGGATTTGAACTCGAGAATTCCAGAAAAAGTTCTTTAAACATAGTTTAGCATCGTCATCATATCATCATAGATGGCACTACAGCCCATTTTGAGTCCCAACCGCTGACAAGATCTTCCTCCATTCATCCCTGTACAACTCCTTCCTTCTCCATCCTCTTACTCCAAGCTTTTTAGGATCTTATTTTATTCATCCTGACCATTTCAACTTCGGTCTGCCTATTCTTCTACTTCCTTCAGATTTCAGTAGTGTTGGATTTTTAAAAGGTTTGCCCTCTGTCATCCTGTTAATATGGACAACACAACATAATCTATAGACTTAATAATGTCATTGTAAATCAGGAATACAATTCATGATTGTATCCTAGTCGCAACCTTCCATTTTCATTCACTGAGTTTTTCTCCATTACTTTATGGGAATGTCCAACACTCACTACTATATGCGGGGGCACATCTTGACAGAGATTTATGCAAGGTCAATTTAATTTTTAATTCACCAAATGTGATTTTAATGTGTTTTTGAGAGTATAATAGAATCTGTTAACAAGACAATGAATTTCCATTTATTTTTCTATATTATTATCATTAGTCATAACTGTTCCCGACTATTTAAATTTCTCAACGATTTCAAAGTTACAGTTTCCAACTTCTATATTTTTAGTGTCTATAGGTCTTTTGTTGGATCGAGTCTCCATGGGGGAAGAAATTTTCTCACGGTATTTCGGCCAGTATGGGACCGATGCCCACCTAGCATCGTGAGGTATTTGGGTAGCTACAATAAGTAGCGGTTCCAGGTTGAGAAAACCAGCTACAACGGCTGTGGGACTCGACACGCTGACCACATGTCACTCCTACACTGGCTAAAATGATCATCTACCTCTGTGATTGACACATGTGGATATGAGGCCAGCAGCCGGTTGTTAGGGTAAGGGCCTTCTAGGCCTCGCGCCATGGAATTATTATTATTTAAATTATTATAGATATTTTACATGAATTTTGTCTCATCTTCATTCACTTCCAATACTAATTTCCCAGCTGCTTGAGAGAGAGCATGAAAAGCTTCCTTAACAGAATTTACTGTTCGATTCACTATGTCAGTGTCATAGGTATAGCTAAAATCTGCACAGATTAATTATAACAGTTCCTTTAATATTCAGATTGAATAGCAGAACAGAGAAGCCATGCCCCTGCCTCAAACCTCTAAATGTTTGAGAATACTCTGATAAATTACTCTGAATTTTTATTTTATTCTTAACTTTCATATGGTTAGTTCCGTCATCCTGATTAGTTTTCCAGGAATTCCAAATGCATACTTGGCTTCAATAACTGAGCTTCTTATATTACTACCATATGTAGATTTGGAGCTATAAATAAATAGAAGATGCTAACATTAAATTGTAATATTTTCTCTAGAATTTGCATCAGTGCCTGGATTTGATCGGTTGTCGATTTGCCATTTCTGGAACCACACTGATAAACCATCAATGATTTTATCAGAGTAGGGTTTTAATCTTTTGTATAGAATTATAGGAAAAATGTTTACGAGGTATTAAGCAGGGCTATCCCTCTATAATTTCCACATTCCAACATTCCCCCCTTCCACTTTTAAAAATTGGGCAGATAATTCCTTCTTCTAAGTCAGCTGGCATAATTTCAGAGTCCCATACTTTTAACACAACAGTATGTATTCTTGTTATATAAATTCACTCCCTCCATATTTGATCATTTCACTTGAAGTAAGATCTGTGCCTGGGGATTTATTATTTTTAAGTAATTCAATACTCTGTTTAACTACTTCCCTAGTATGATTGGAGTTTATTCTTCTTCCCTTTCTTCTGATCTCAGGGCCAGTTGATCAATTTCTGTTATTGATCTTATTTCTCCCATGGCCTCTTCAAAATGCTCCTTCCATCTACGCAATATACCTTCCTTATTATTTATCATTCTCCCTCTTTATTTCCACTAGTAAGTTATTCTAGTTGCAAATCCCTTACTTAAAATATTTATTCCATAAAAATTTTTGTAGATTCATTAGTTGTGTGAAAATTCTTTATTTGTAATAACCGGGTTTTATAATAGACCTTTTTCTTTCTTTTGTGTATTTTATTTTATTCTTTACGAATTTCCTTATACTCTGTCTGTGTAATACCTCTAGTAAACTCAGCCTACAGTATAGGCCTATTCATATATATATATATATATATATATTATATATATATATATATATATAGGCCTATATATGTGTGTGTGTTTAATTCTTTCTGTCTGTAATTTTCTTGCACTCTTCGTCAAACAAACCACTTTTCCTATTTTCGTTGCTTTTCCCATTTGTTTCCATATCCACTTCATGAATAATTCGTAATTATTATAGATTTACATTGTTCCCATCGACCAGTTTCATCCTATGTTAATTTTTTTCTCATATTGCTGTCTAATTTCATCATCATCATCATCATCATCATAGTACATTCACGAATTTAGGCCATTTGTTGACCTGTTTCGGCCTCAAGAGAAACACCATCCAAAAGTCTTCTTCTTCCTGCAGGTTGATATTTTAACATTTGTTTGGGTATTCTGTGATCTTCCATTCGATGAACATGTTGTATCCATCTTGACTTATAATCAGAAATTTTGTTTTCTAAAGATTCCATGTGTAATTCTTCTAAGATGTCTTCATTTTTTTTGTGATCTAGTAGTGTGTATCCTGCAGTCCTCCGAAGATATCTCATTTCAGCAGATCTAAGTGTCTGTATATCCTTCTGTTTCAACGTCCATACTTCGCTACCATACAAAAGAGTTGAAAGAGCCAGTGTTTTATACCCTTTTAATCTTGAATGCTTTTGGACTAACTGTGGCTTGAAGATAGAATTTATTAACCCTAAAATTCTTGGGTCTTGTGTAATTTCAGACACTATTAATTTTTGTGTATCAAATTTATTAAAAACTATTGTTTTGAAAATCCTTAAATTTGGTATTCTGCTTCTTTGTTTAGTTAAAACAAGAAAATTATCGGTATAAGCAATTTGCTCCTCTATAACTATGAACATCTAATATGTTACTATCATGTCAGTAATCTATAAGTAGGTAATGGCATTCCAAGGGAAAAATCAGATCAAAATAGTAATAGGAAACAAAATCATAGAACAGGTGAACCATCTCAATTATCTAGGTTGTGACATTTCACTTAATTATGATAATGATATAAATAATAAAATAGCAAAATTCCAGGGAATATGTGGAACGATAAAACGATCACTAAATAATAAAACAACAAGAGAGACGCAATTGAAATTTTATAAAACATTGGCAGTACCGGTACTGCTCTATGGTTCAGAAGCCTGGATACATAAAAAACAAGATCTAAGTAGGATAACGGCGGCAGAAATGAAATTTTTGAGATCTGTTAAAGGGTGCACTAAGGAAGACAGAATCAAGAACACAGAAATAAGACAGGAACTTGAAATATTTGCAATAACTGATAAAATAGATACATATAGACAAAAATGGAAGCAACACAGACAGAATGAATGAAGATAGATATCCAAAACAAATAACAAAATACAAACCTAAAGGCACCCGAGATGTGGGCAGACCTAGAAAGAGATGGGCTGAAGTCGGAACGGGTCAACAGACCTAATCCATGAATGCAGATGATGATGATGATGATGATCAATTTGGGTTGAGGTTATGTCATTTAGTGATATCCATGTTTCTTCATGTAGGCCTACCTGTTATTGGGGAAGAAAGTATTTGTAATAATCAATTCATGTCCTAATACAAAATTAATTTATCTATCTTCTTCTTCTTCCTTTCATGTCATAGACCTAGTGGTCTGTTATGGTCTCAATCCAACGTTTGAAGGGTCTGCCCAAAGATCTCTTGCCTGATGGCTGGTAATTTAAGATTTGACGTGGTATTCTTGTTCTGCTCATTCTTCTTACGTAAGATTTCCAGTTGTTTCTGTATTTTATTTATCTATCTTCATTGTCATAACTTACATTATAAACTATGTTTTTTATTTAGGATCTTTTTTGTCTGAATACTCCGTAAGTTTCATTTCAAAACAGAGAATTTTGTAACCGTTTGAAAATATATCTTCGCAGATCATAAGTTATACATTCAACTTAATGTAAGTATGGCATATTTGTTATTTTAATGAACACTAAATTGTGTAGGTTTTTATCAACCTCCCCTTAACACATATTTCTGAAGCCATTAGACTCTTTCTTTCATAACACCATTTTTATCCTGTTCATTGTCAATAAAACATTTTTCCGTTTACTAATAAGACTATAGAAGACTTGTTGGTTTAGGCCTATTTAAAAATATGATTTTTTTAAAACTATAAACCCAACTAGGCCCATTTCCCATAGGTTGACAGACGACACATTTCCTATAATAAGACAAGAATTTAATATTATATGATTGCATAAGATTAACTTATTCGTCGTCATCTACTCACCACTGTTTAACATAATTTGATTCCATTTTCCTTTAATTTGATCTTCCATCTGGCCTGGCTTATTAATATTTAACTTTCCTTCTGTTATGTAATTAAATAATACTTTTAGCTGCCGTTCAAATATGGTGTTACAATATTATCACATCCTCTCTTATCTAGTATCACCTGCCACTGACATTCAATTATATTAAATTTCAATTGAAAGATAGGGTACAGAATGTAAAAATCTTACAAATTGTGAGTTCTTCGAATTTTAATTAATTAAATTCCGTATAAAAAAGTAATATACAATCTGTTTACAGACGAATGTATTTTATTTCAGGCAGAACTTACATCAAATGTAAGTTACCTAAGATTAAGATGATAGCAAGTCCCAACAAGGCAATTTCACTCCATAAGAATGTTTTCTTTTTTCCTTTATTGCAACCTGAATTTCATTATAGTTACCAACTTAGACATAGAGTAGAATGGAAGAATAGGAAATAGATCCCATATATGGCGTAATGCTTTCAGTAAACATCGTTAACGTGATAATGCTGAAAGTAGCCTCTTGCAATTTATTAGTAACCGTGGATAAGAAATTCTCAATGATCGTAATAATAATTATCTGTCAATCAAGTAATTTATTAGTCTACACCATGTGACCCGTTACGTCTCAGTCCATCTCCTCAAGATCTACATCGGGAGTAAGTTCCTAAAGTAGCCTATTATATAAAAATGTAATGAATCTGAAGTAGAGCTTGGTTGCAGATAGGAGATCTTGGGGTTGGTAGCTGGTTGCAAGCAACACCCTACAAAAACTCGCGTACACAACATGTGAGTGCACTTCCATTCTCTGTAAACAAGTTTCGCGTCCACGGAAACAGACAAAAGAGAAAGAGAAAGAAAGAGACAGAAAGCGGCCCCTTTTCGATAACAAACAGGGGGCCTTCTGTAATAATACCTCTTCCCTTCTCTAGTTCACTTCCTCCCCTCAAACCTCTCCTATACTTATAGCTAGGGGCCCTCCATGTTTCATGGTTGCACCCCTCCCTGCTTGAGACTTGAGTGACGACACAGCTAGGGTTGCCAACCTCACGATGTCCATTCTCGTGGATCACAATGCCTTGTTGCCCCAAAAATAACGGTATGTATTCTTCAAAAGGACTAGTCTTGTTTTGTGAATTCTTGCGGATATCTTTAAGGCAATGTTCCAACCTCAAAAAAATATTTTTCATCATTTACTTACCCATACATTTTTAAACTTCGAAATAAATAACTTCCACTTAGTATCTGTTCAGAGAAGTATCATCTAAATTAAAATTATAACATAAATAATGATCAAATTATCAAAAATGTTATTCTTATTTGAAAAGAAAAAAAAAACTAATTCTAACTCAATGACATTAAATAAATAAATTTTATTGGATTCCTGTTTAAATAGGCATATGTCAAAATTGGTTAGTTAGCCTAAACGGCATCGATATTCAGTTCTAAATTTGTTTAGGGGAAAAGTAAATTTACCATGGCATGCAACTGATTTCATTTTTAAGCATATAAAATTAATTTATTATTTATAAACAAACAACTTATGCTTAAACAAAGATAATAGGCCTTGTTACAAAGCAACTTCACTAATCTAAAAAATGGGAATTTATGACAATAGGTCTATGTTTTTATGATTATAATGTTTACCAAAAAAAAAAGGTAATTAATTGTAATAGACACTCAAGCTATGTATACCCATTGACCCTTCTTGTTAAAATTTTGTACACAACCATTCAATTAGTAACCAAAACATTTGCTATTAAATTGGATGTTTATTTCTCGTGTGAAAAACCAAGACGTTGAAAATTGTCGATTCGTAATAAAAGTTTATAAGGAAGTTATATTTTATTATTTATACAAACACTACGTTTATTTATAGTCTAAATTCGATTCATGTTATGTGTGATTTTTTAAAAATAATATACCAAGATGTTATGGAATTTGTTATTGCCATCTGCTGATAGTTTTAACAAATTAGTTAATGTTTATTAATAACCCAGAAACATATGTTAGAATTAATAATATCATAAACATAATGCTTTCTTTTAAAAAGTAGCTGAATGATAAAGTAAATTACGAGGCATACTGTAACTTTAACCGAACTTAACACCCTATTTAACAGCAAAGGTGTTGCCAACTTAAACTCCAAAGAACAAAATCCCATTAATTTTGTCACACATGCTATAAATCTTTAATAAGAAAGTATATGTTGATGCATTATTAGTAAATAAAAAACATGCAATTATTAATTATTTATAAGTTTATTCTTATGTTATACTTACCGGAAGTAAAAACTATACATAAATAATCTTCAAATATATACAATTAAAAAACAAACAAATACATTTATAACATTCATTTATTCTATTAGAACATGTATATGTCAATTTAAATTTAGATTACTGATTGGCCTATTTCTAACATATCTATTTTTTTTTTAAATGGGTCAAACAAATTTTGACTTTAGAATGTATTTTAATTAGCATAATGAACATTTAGGGTATTAGGGTTATTAAAACGCATAATAAAATGATGTAATGAATGTATTAATATTCTAAAATTATACATGATGAATATATTAAATTCAGGTGTTGATATATTAAATTCAGGTGTTGATTTAGTTATGCCTAACAGCTTCACGAACTTGAACCATGCAATAAAAGTATGCTATTTGAAGGCAGAACATATGTTTTATAATTTGTATGTAACACTTACATGCAGTGAGTGTAATCCCAAAGTAAGAGGAATCCGAGAGATTGGTAGCGACACGGTGGCAGTCCGTAACTTAACACACACACAGATTGCTGCTATTACGTAGCATTTTCACTTTACTCACTAAAATATTAGGCACTTTATATAATGTACAAATGAAAAACCACCACAACAACAACACAATAAACCACACTAAACTTGATAGTTAATAGCACACTGTTATTTAAACAAAAGTAGTCCACAAAGAGCGGTAGAGGTGGGGGAGGGGAAGACAAAGCACTAAATACACACACACTCTCACTTCCAGGACCAACTCTCTACTGAAGCAAACTCCACTTCAACTATGCTCTTTTCTTCTTTCCAGAGAGAAAACAGCAGACTTCCCTTCCCCTCCGGTCCCGCCGCCCCCACCCATGGTCTGTGTGCCCTCTTTTAGCCCGATGTCAGCCAATGAGAAGCGCTGACGTCACGCGTCGAGTTTCACATTCGGTCGTTTCTGAGTGTATTCTAAGTGGAGGGGGAAGCGAAGTGTGGGGGGAAGGAAGAGACCAGGTGCAATTCCGTCTTATGGCCCAACTGTATTGCTGTATGCATCTGTGTTTTCCACGCTATTGAATTATGTATGTGGTGTTCCCCTCCCTCAAATCCCTTGGTTCAGTACGGCTGGCGCCTCTTTTGTCAAGATTTTTCTGACCTTGGTACCATGGTTTCATTCTTTTTCTTTCTTTCAGCCTCCTAACGGCCATTTATTCTATTAATAATTAATACAAATTACATCAGAACAACACATTGTGTTGTTAGCTGTTATAAGTGATAATTTAATTGCAGCCTATATTCTTCATTTAAGTCTTTATAGACGCAGATTATACCGTAAGTCTATGCATGAATAGCTTTTATAGCATTCTGTCATAATACACAATCATCTTCTTCTTCTTCTTCTTCCGAATGCAGTATTGGGTGATGATGCCCGTTCTGCGACTACAAAAACTGAATACACAATCATGACGTCAGAAAATTGATACAGACTATAGGAGAACTTTTTTCCAATTTTTTTCTGAAAAATTTAACATCAAGCTTATTCTTCACTAGGAATAAAAATTGAATTCATTATCAGTTTTTTATTTGTGCTAGTAATATTATTTATTAACGGTTTATATTTAAGAGAGGAGGAAAGATTACATGTATTTGAGAATAAAGTTCTCAGGACAATTTTTGGACCAAAAAGAGATGAACAGAGACCCGAATGGAGAAGGCTATAAACAGTGAGCTACGTGATCTTTATAGAAAACCAGATATAATAAGAAGAGTTAAGTCTCGTAGACTGCGATGGGCAGAACATGTGGCACGAATGGGGAGTGAAAGAGGCACATGGGAACTTCTAGTAGGAGAACGAGAGGGAAAGCGACCAATAGATAAAGCTAAGAATGGGGTGAGAGAATAACATCAACCATGATTTAAGGAAAGTATATTATAGGCTACTGGAGATGTTTGGAAAATATTAGCTCAGAATACGGATGTATTGAGAGTTCATATCCGCTCTACCATGAACATAGGGGTTCGTTAGTGCCACTGAGTTAGTTATAGGCCTATATCTTATTCCAAAAATGTATAGATTTATTTTTATGAATTTGGCTGATACTTTGTAGGCCTATGCGAAGAAAACACTTGTTCACATAATTGCTACTAATCTTATTTTTGATATAACATGTAGGCCAGGTTTTAGTTAAACTAAAATTATTAGGCCTACTTATCGTTAATTAGATAGCCTATTTTTTCTTTAAAGTTTTCCAGATCCCGCATTTCTTTTTCCTCCAATGTACCTTTGTATTGTTTGACATGTATTTTCCCAGCATTTGTTCTTTAATTCTGATATATCTTTTCTTATTTTTGCTTGTTGTTTACGAAGGTTAATTTTGTCCTCTATTGATTTAGTATTAAGCCATTTTAGATAAAGATCTCTTTTTATTTTTACTTCTTTGTCAATTTCTTCACTCCAGCAATAGTTTTTATTATTAGTAGTATATTTCTCTTCCCCAATAGCTTCTTTAGCTGCCTTATGCAGTTTATCTTTAATGTATTGATATTGCTTTTCTGTAGATTCAAATGTAGTTTCTATTAATTTTTCATTTAGTCTTTGCTTAAATAAATATGATGTACTGTAATTTTCCAAACTTAATAAATTATATTTATAACCACTTACTATATTAGTATCTAAATTATCTTTTTCTTCGTTTGGATTGGGATCATTTTTACCTTGAATGCTTAAATATGGAAATATGATTTTAGAATTGACTCAAAAGTGATTTCCGAATGCGGTACAATCTATATGCTCTTACATCATTTACTCTTAATTTAGTTTCCTGTTTAATTATAATGTAGGCCTAGTCAATAATTGACTTTTGTTGAAGAGTATCTTGCTGTCTTGTATACTTATGAATATCTTTGTGTTGGTAGTATCCATTTAATAGATAGCCTATTTAAGTTCATAATTTCTTCGTAATTATATTGTTCCACATGCATTGAGAGTTTTGTTTTAATTGGCGTGGGACCATTAAGCCAATTTAGGCCTATGGTCGCACAAACCGTATAATGCTAAGCCTCGTTCTCTAAATCTCTCTAGACATCCCTTTTTTTCTACGTCATCTTGATTGTTTTTCATGAGTTTGAATTTTCGTATAGGGTCTGTCTGCTTTTTCTTAGCCATTCTGCCCACATTTTATCGGATTTCTTCATTGCTGTTCAAAGAATAAATAATGGTTCTGCCAGCGTTTATTATAAACATCAGCAACCTGTATTCTGCCGACAAAAAAAAAGAGAACAAAACTTTTCATATCTGAAAGTAAAATTTTAAAACATATTTTAGTCCCATACAACAAAAAGTATTGAATTCGTTAAAAGGGATGTAGGCCTACTATTTATATAACAATTACC
Organism: Diploptera punctata; assembly: GCA_030220185.1. Classification (NCBI taxonomy): domain Eukaryota; kingdom Metazoa; phylum Arthropoda; class Insecta; order Blattodea; family Blaberidae; genus Diploptera; species Diploptera punctata. The sequence goes on along the minus strand of JASPKZ010005284.1, from coordinate 1,760,627 downwards.
TGATATCGTGATTCTTTTCTTTGCCCATAAGTAGATAATCTATAGTTTACCATATATCTGATTTTCAGTGGTTTTATAAGCTACTGGTCATTTCATCCAATGATCCTTATTCACTTCTTCCTCTTGATCACAAAGAGGAGAATAGGTTGTATGAAGGTAAATCTGTAACCAGACAATCGTGAAGTAACATATTTGAACTGTGTATAAAGAGTCATACATAGTTTAATTATTATGGTGAAGACTGTTATGTAGTCTACGCCAAAGAGACCCACCAATTATCAAGAGTCTTGCAGGGAGAAGATCCATTGTGAATGCCAAGATTATAATCGAAGGACAGCTGTTGAATAACTTTTTCTTGACGGGAGGATAGGATCAAAAGAATCAGATAACCTTCTTTATAGAAGAAAGTTCCATCTCCGATTTAGAGATTGTTTAAATTATTTGTAACACTTTATGGGTTTGCTGGGAAGTATACTGAGTATAAATATGTCCCTTAAAAAATTATAGCTATAATGTTTCGCACGTAGAATTTTAGTTAAGCCTAATAAAATTTTAATAGGCCCATCCACATTTTTATTGACTTTCGAATTTTAAAGAAAGAAGACTTTGCTGACAGTGATTAGGTTTTTAGTTCTGAAGGTTCCAAACGAAAACGTTGCAATGCTAGTTCTGTAGGCCTACCCTAAATCTGGGCTGCAGAGATAAGGATGAAAATGCTCATAGGCTATGTAGCCTATATTAAATATGGGAACGAAAATGCCTAATTTATGAAATATCGGACTTCCAATTAGAATCCTTAGTATGATAGCTTATTACAGAAATTCATTGTTTATTTATGACAGTTAATTCCGTGATATGTGTATGAATAAGCCTATAAAAACCCCGTAAAATATAATATGTAGGGCCTATATCGCATTATTATCATTTCCAATATAATGGATACTAGGGCCTATTTATTGATGTCATGATTCATGCAGCCTAATTATTTATTGATGTTATAGCCTAATTTAGTTTAGTTAAAGTTTAGTGTACATAGGCTATCTTTTCTTAGGTTCGTGTCATCAATAAACAAGAACTTTGTTTTGAAAGTATTAAAATGGAAGAAAGGTTCTTGTTCTGTTAGCGTCCATTTCTAACAGTGGGACTGTTTCAGAAAGAATGGTCTAGACAGTATGGAGTCCTGAGACTAATGATGGCAATTAATACTAGCCTACATGTTTCAATTATCTTTGTAATATTTTTAACATTTCAAAATTCACACAAGTTACGTCATAGCCAAACTGGCTATAAAAAGATCCGGATTTTAACTCCCTATAAAGTAGGCTAGGTAGCACAAGAGGATGGTATTGGTAATATTACAACTCTCTAGAATGTAGTAGCATACGAGCATGCTATTGCTAATATGTTAACTCTCTAGAATGTAGGTAGCACAAGAGGATGCCATTGCTAATATTTTATCTTTCTAGAATGTAGCTAGCCCACGAGGATGCCATTGCTAATAGGTAGGAATTTGAATTTTCTAGAAGGTAGGCCTATGTAGCAGACGAGGATGACATTACTAATAACTTATTTTAACTCTCTAGTTAGAATACAGGTAGCACACGAGGATGCCATTGCTAATACTTTAACTTTCTAGTTAGACTATATGTAGCACACATGGATGCCACTGCTAATATTTTAACTATCTAGTTAGAATTTAGGTAGCACACGAGGATGCCATTGGTAATATTTTAACTTTCTAGTTAGAATATAGGCCTGTGTAGCGCACATGGATGCCATTGCTAATATTTTAACTCTCTAAGTAGAATGTTGGTAGCACAAGAGGATGCCATTGCTAATATTTTAACTTTCAAGTTAGAATATATATAGCACACATGGATGCCATTGCTAATATTTTAACTCTCTACTTAGAATGTAGGTAGCACACCAGGATGTCATTGCTAATATTTGAATTTTCTAGAAGGTATGTAGCAGATTAGGATGCCATTGCTAATATTTTAACTCTCTGAAATATACAGTAGATAGCACATGAGTTTGCCATTGCTAATATGTTTAACTCTCTAGAATGTAGTAGCATACGAGCATGCTATTGCTAATATGTTAACTCTCTAGAATGTAGGTAGCACAAGAGGATGCCATTGCTAATATTTTATCTTTCTAGAATGTAGCTAGCCCACGAGGATGCCATTGCTAATAGGTAGGAATTTGAATTTTCTAGAAGGTAGGCCTATGTAGCAGACGAGGATGACATTACTAATAACTTATTTTAACTCTCTAGTTAGAATACAGGTAGCACACGAGGATGCCATTGCTAATACTTTAACTTTCTAGTTAGACTATATGTAGCACACATGGATGCCACTGCTAATATTTTAACTATCTAGTTAGAATTTAGGTAGCACACGAGGATGCCATTTGTAATATTTTAACTTTCTAGTTAGAATATAGGCCTACGTAGCGCACATGGATGCCATTGCTAATATTTTAACTCTCTAAGTAGAATGTTAGTTAGACTTATACGAATGTGTCTAAATGGCTCAACGAGTAGGGTGCGTGTAGGCAAACAGTTTTCAGACACTTTTGAAATCCAGAATGGGTTAAAGCAAGGAGATGCACTATCTCCTCTACTATTTAATTTTGTACTAGAGCATGCCATTAAATCTTTGGAGAATGAGGAAGGCTTACAACTCAATGGTATTAATAAGCTGTTAGTTTATGCTGATGATGTAGTACTACTGGCCGATAGCGAGGAGATACTAAAGCCCAACACGCACACACTATTGAGTAACACTAAGAAATTAGGACTGGAAGTAAATATCATTAAAACTAAATATATGGTCACACGTAGAAATACATTATATAATGGAAATGGACAGCTAATGACAAATGAGGGAAATTTTGAGGAAGTGGCTGAATTCAAATACCTAGGAACAATAATCACAAATAGGAATGAGATGCACAAAGAAATTAAACATAGGCTCAATTCTGGAAATGCATGCTATTATGCATTGCAGAGACTTTTGATGTCCCCAACTCCTTTCAAAAAACGTTAAGCTGAAAATATATAAAACTATTGTTCTACCAGTTATATTATATGGGTGCGAAACATGGACTCTTACTTTAAGGGAGGAAAGGAGATTACGAGTATTTGAGAATAAAGTTCTTAGGAAAATTTTTGGACCAAAGAGAGATGAACAGACAGGTGAATGGAGAAGACAAGAGAAGACTACATAACAGTGAACTACATGGTCTTTATAGGAAGCCAGATATAATAAGAACAGTTAAGTCCCGTAGACTGCGATGGGCAGGACATGTTGCGCGTATGGGGAATGAAAGACGTGCATGGAAACTTCTTGTAGGAAAGCCAGAAGGAAAACGCCCAGTTGGTAGACCAAAAATGAGGTGGGAGAACAACATTAACTATGATTTGAGGGAAGTAGATTATACAGGGAATGATTGGAAAGCATTAGCTCAGGATAGGGATGTATGGAGAGCTTATGTCCGTGCGGCCATGAACCTATGGGTTCGATAGTGCCAGTGAGTAAGTAAGTAAGTAGAATGTTGGTAGCACAAGAGGATGCCATTGCTAATATTTTAACTTTCAAGTTAGAATATATATAGCACACATGGATGCCATTGCTAATATTTTAACTCTCTGCTTAGAATGTAGGTAGCACACCAGGATGTCATTGCTAATATTTGAATTTTCTAGAAGGTATGTAGCAGATTAGGATGCCATTGCTAATATTTTAACTCTCTGAAATATACAGTAGATAGCACATGAGTTTGCCATTGCTAATATGTTTAACTCTCTAGAATGTAGGTAGCACACGAGGATGCCATTGCTAATATTTTAACTTTCTAGAAAGTACAGTAGGCCTATGTAGCACACGAGGACGTCATTGCTAATATTTGAACTTTCTAGAATGTATGTATCGGCCACGGTGGACTAGTGGTTATGCTCCTTGCCTCTGGTTCCGAGGGTCGCGGTTTCAACCCGGCCGGTGTCGATGGACTTTTTAGGATGGAAAAATCCAAGGAGCAAAAGTCCTCCGGGAGGGACTTTAAGCTGTGGGTCCCGAGTCTGAAGATTTTCAGGCTCGTAAAAGATTCTTAAGCCTGAATGAAAAGGCCTCTGAGCAAAATTTACCGTATTTTCCCGCCCTAGTAGGCCTACTACCTTGGTTTCCTCGATGTCAGTATGAGGCGGAATGCTGACCACGGACCACTCAAATGATATCTATACGAAAAAAAGTATAACTAAAATTAGTATGGTTCAAATTCTTCGCTGTAGGGGGAGAGCTCCTAAATCTCTGTTAAGGGAAACATGGGCTTACAAGATACAAGAAGAATGTATGTACACACAATGCCATAGCTAATATTTTAACTCTGTAGATAGAATGCGTCTAGCGCTATAGCCGAGTGGTTAAGGTAAGATGCCTTGGCGCAGAGCTACATGACTTGCGCTGGTTCGAGTCATCATGGGGGAGACATTTTTCTCATGGATTTTCGGCCAGTAGGCCTATGGGGCCGGTGCCCATCCAGCATCAAGAGGGATTTGGGTAGCTACAATAAGTAGCGACTCCAGGTTGAGAAGACCAGCTATACGGCTGGGGGACTCGACATGCTGACTACATGTCACCTCTACACTGGCTTATGGTCTTCTACCTCTGTGATTAACACATGTGGTCGTGAGACCAGCAGCCGGCCTGTCGCTCTTACAGGAAGAAGAAGGAAGTTAGACTGTATAGAGCACACGAGGATGCCATTGCTAATATTTGAATTTTCTATAAAGCATGTAGCAGACTCTCTGCAATCTAGGGCTTACAGTAGATAGCGCATGATATGTCATTACTAATATTTTAATTCTCTAGAATGTAGGTAGCACACGAGGATGTCATTGCTAATATTTTAACTTTCTAGTAGAATATATGTAGCACACATGGATGCCATTGTTAATATTTTGACTCTCTAGAATGTAAAGTAGCACATGAGGATGCCATTCTTAATATTTTAACTCTCTAGAATGTAGGTCTTGCATGTCTATCAATAACTCGATAACAATGTAAATCTCCATTTTTATCGTTAGAATTTAATTGGTAAACAGCTGTGGGCTCGAGTTACTGATGCAGCGGCCCAAGTTCGATCCCTAGTCAGGACAAGTTTTCCGAGTGAGAATTTTCCATGGGTTTTCACATCTTTAAGACAAAAGTCAGAAAACTTTAATAGTCATTGGACACCATCTGGCGGCCATGACTACCTATATCATATCCGGTTTTGTTTCGTAAGAAAGTATGGATGAATAGTGTGTCTTGCCTTAAATGTTCACGATGTATCGGATATAGCCCCGGCATCGAGATGATGATCACTGATCCGGGGAGACCTTCCATGTTCCTGTATGGTTTAAACGTGTAAGCGATCCAGAGTTTAAAAATCCTTTTCCCATAAGTCGTCTCTCTCTATAAGGCCCGACTGGAGAAGCGTGTGAAGAAGTAGCTACCTGCAAAGGAAGAGACTAAACTAAGAATAAGTAAGAGACAAAGAGAATTTAATTAACTTACTTTGCATCAACTGCTTTTATCATAATTATAATTATCGTTCATTTGTAGAGTTATCCTATATTAGTATAAGCCTTAAGCTATAAAGGAAGAAGCATATCACGTCATAAACAAACGCCGGTATGTTACTTGGGCAATATGACAGTCTCTGTTTCCCTACATTTGTAACCTAAATATTTTCTCAAGGATTAATCTCAATGAATTTTCATGTAAGCTAAGTCTATATTCAAAATAAGGAGCCCTGAGGAATGCAGAATAATATAATTGTGTAGCCGAACCAGTTGACTCAAGACAGTAGCGTTTGAGATTAATATTCAGAAGGAGAATGTTCCTAGTCCAAATTCCCTGGCCAACATACCTGAGGTTTTCACTGTTAAAAAGTTTATTAGTTTATTGTCTATAGTTTTTAATATTCATGTGTAGAATTTATCTATTTTTATAAACTACATATAGCCTATTATTTGTGTGTCTTGTGTAAACTGTTTAAATAAGCTTATTAATACATATATTTAATAAAATAGGCCTATGAAGTTATGTTAAAGATTAAATAGAACGTTTATAAAAATAGATAAATTCAACACATGAATACAAAGAATAATTAACAATAAACTGATAAAATTAACCCAAAGGCGTGCTATTATAAAAATAAAAACTGAAATAAACAAATTGCTTTTCCATATAAACATCACGGTTGTATGAAACGTATGATCCAATAAAATATAAAGTTTTTAAACATACCTGAAATTGACTATTATTTTTTTATTAAAACAGGCAGTATTCTTTCTCTATCCAAGGTCATCTACTTTGGAAGTATGTATAGGCCTATGGAATATGAACAGGAGCTCCCCTCCACCCAGTTTATAATTTTCCACATGATGCCCAACCTCATACAGGCCATAATCGTTGTCCTAGTTTAAAATATTTAACAGCCGTTGTTCATATTTAAGCCACTTCATAAAAAAAGTCTATCGTGCCAGGAAATGCAAAAACTAAGCGAAATCCTCAGGAAGTTGAATTTATGGTGCCATTTTGCTGGTTTACGGAATATTTAGGCCTATAGCCTACGTATTTATTTTGTTAAATATAAAAAACTCAAATTCTAATGCCAGTTTATTTAAAAGTGTCGGACTATAGTTAAAACAATTTATATAGCCTATAACAGTAAGTTAATACCTATTTGAAAATTATGGTAGAATTTGACAACAATTTAGGCTAAATAATAGGCATATAATAATTATTATTTCTATAAAAATGTATACAAATTATTTTCAATTGATTAAAGAGAAAACCTTTGTACCTATTTAAATATTTTGTCAGAAATGTTAAAATTTAAAAAAATGAACAATACATATTTTGCCAAATATCTTAAGTTACCCATTATTTAGAATTTTATCAGGTCATATCCATTTTTCTGTCTATTTCATTATAAATTTTAAATTAATTTAATATTTCAAAATACTAAATCCATACTGCTTTGTACAAGATATGTAGCATGGACGGGGATTGAAAGAGGAGCATAGAAACATCCTGTAGGAAATTCAAAGAGAAAGCACCCAGTAGAATGAGATGCGATAATAGCATTATCCATGATTTGAGGAGGATGAATTATAGCCTATGGGGAATGATTGGAGAACATTTGTTTATATTCAGAATTCATGGAGAACTTACGTCCGCGCGGCTATGAACCTCCGGGTTTGATAGTGCAGTGAGTTAGTTAATAAGTTAATCAGTGGACAGGTTAAACAACAAGATATCAATGAAAATGTAATTTTTAGTATATCTGGTCCCTGTAATGTTGAGAGATGTACAGAGATATGTAGAGAAAAGTATATAACAGTGCGTTACATGATCTTTATGGGAAAACAGATATAATAATTACAGCTAACTGTTGTAGGCTGCGATGGACAGGACATATGTTACCAATGGAAAATGAAAGAGAGGCATGGAAACTTATTGTAGGAAAACCAGATGGAAAGTTCCCATAGTTAAGCTAGAATGAGGTGAGAGAATAACCTTACCATGATTTGAGGGAGGTCCCGCGCCATAGCCGAGTGCTCAAGGCAAGATGTCTTGGTTAAGAGCTACGGAACTTGAGCTGGATCGAGTCTCCATGCGGGAAGAAATTTTCTCATAGAACTTCAGTCCGTATGGAACCGGTGCCCAGCCAGCATCGTGACGAATTTGGGTAGCTACAATTAACAGCGGCTCCAGGTTGAGAAAACCAGCTATAACGGCTGAGGGTCCCGTCATACTGACATGTCACCCCTACATGGCTGGATGATTGTCTACCTCTGTAATTAACACATGTGGATGTGAGGCCAGCAGCCGGATAGCAGGCCAAGGGTCTTCTAGGCCTGTAGTGCCGTGGAGTTTATTTTAGTTTATGATTTGAGGAAGGTAATTTATACAGGGACGATTGGAAAACATTAGCTCACGATAGGGTTGTAGGCTATAGAGACCATGAACCTCCGGTGTCAGTGGGTTACTTTGATAGTTATATGGTTGTTATTTGGGAGCTATTATACAGATTATGTTGGTTGGCTTTAATTAAATTAGCTCGCTTTGATTGTGAGTTGCATTAGGTTATGTAGTGAGCTTGATGTTACTGTTTTAAACTTTAGAGCCTATTTGCGATATTTGTTGGATCCTATATAGGCTATTCAATTCCACTTTAGACTTTTTATGCGTTAATGCATGTTTGATTTAATCGTTTTTAACTTTATCCTCCATATTTGTTTCTATATTTATCGATAGGCCTATTTCGGTTTTTTTTCTGTGTTATGTCATTTAAATATCATTACACTTTCTACATATGCTATGGTTTCATTTATTTCTATGCGTTTTAGTTCAATAATTTAGTATATTTAAGCATAAACATTATTTATAAGTTATAGGCCTACAGTGGAGGAAATTGGTATAAAGGCACTTGTTAGAAGCGTGAACACAAGTTTATTTACTCTTTCTTTGGCAATTTTCTATCTTAACTTAGGAGGTGATTGAGTATAAAACACACACAAATAATGTCAAAATTAATTATCCATTTCCGTCCAAAAAAGTACATTAAAACTGAAACCACTCTCGCATATGGGTGGAAATTAGTATAAAGGCATTTTGTGAATTTCACAGATTAAACCAAAAAGACTGAGCACAAAGTTTACAGCAAAGTTATAAAATTTAGTTGAACCTCCATTGTTGTTAATTACTTGGAAGATTCTCTTTGGCATTGACTTGATGAGGGTGTTTATTTCTTGCACTGAGATTGAAGCCCACTCTTCCCGAATAACATTTTTCAGCTCAGTCACTGTCCCAAACTGCCATCCATTGGATACACACGCCTTGCTAGGATCCCCCATAAGTTCTCAATCTGGTTTAAATCAGGACTTCTGGCTGCCCACGGCAAAAGTGGTATTTATTTCTTCCTGAACCACTCCTTTGATTTAGCAGACACGTGAATGGAAGCATTATCTGGCTGAAAAATTAGATCTTCTCCAAATTCCTCATACATTCGTATCAATTCGGACTCTAAAAGCTCCTCAGTGTAGGACTCAATTCATCTTGATGCGTATCCATGCTATTTTTGACCTTCCTTTAAAGCAGAATGCTGCCCAAATCATAACGCCTCCACCACCGAAGTTTCTACTCATTCTAACTTGCTCTTCAGTACGGAGGTCGTGCCAGTAACACTGAAAGTCATCAGGCCCGTCCAGATTGAACTTCTTCTCATCACTGAATATTACTTTATTCCATTCTGAGATCCAGTACATGTGTTCTTCAGCAAAAGTCATTCTAACTTTCTTATGTGCATTGTTCAGAGGTGGTTTACTAAGACTTTTTTTTTAATTTTAGGTTCCTGTCTTCTGACGGAATTTGTCTTACTCGTCTGGCTGTTACTGGCAACTTCAAATCAGCCTGGATTTGAGAAGAAAACGTACTCTTACCTTTTGCTTTACGTAAAATGAGATGTTTAGTGCGCTCAGACAATTTTCTTGTCCGTCCATATTTCATATTTTTTCCGTATTGTGAGCACAGTTTGACAAAATTATCAATGGCACATCTTTAAGCCCCAATTTTGTAGCTATTTGTCACTTGGAAAGGCCCCTCTCCTTGAAGGCACTAACTCTTCATTTCTCTTCGTTTGATAGAGGCTTTCCACGCGGCATTGTACGTACTACTGACTTGTAACTGACGAACGATGCTCAAAATGTTCTGTTTACATTTATGTCTCTGTAAGAGCCAGAAGTTGACCTGCCTTTATACCGATTTCCACCCCTAGGACAGCGTTTTCTTAGTTTTTACGTAATATTTACGTATATAATAAATACAAAATGTGGACACCTGTATGAAATTATGTCCAAGATAATTAGGTATATGTAATCTATGACACACATACGGTATTTGCATAAATATTTCAGGTTGTTTTACTACTAAAAGTTAGAAAAAGATTTTAGTCAAAAAATTATAAAATTTAATAGAGTAACAGGAATTATAAATAATATTTTCAAGCCAAACACAGTACAGCAACACACACGAACTAGAATTTATAAAACACTGGCCAGACCCATATTATGTTACGGCAGTGAGGCCTGGACAATTCGCAGTGTAGATGAACAAAGGCTAACTGCGGCAGAAATGAAATTTATGAGACGTACTGCGGGCTACTCAAGAACAGACCATAAAAGGAATTCTGAGATTCTCAAAGAATTACACACAGAATCAGTCATGGAATATGTACAAAAATACAGAAACATCTGGAAATCTCACGTACGAAGAATGAGCAGAACAAGAATACCTCGTCAGATCTTAAATTACCAGCCACCAGGAAAGAGATCTCTGGGCAGACCCTTCAAACGTTGGATTGAGACCGTAACAGACCACTAGGTCTATCACATGAAAGGAAGAAGAAGAAGTTAGTGCCTTTGTACCAATTTCCTCCACTGTATTATGCTACTTTTTAGATTAGATAATTTCACTTGTTAATTTGCTATTTTCCACTTCTTAAGATTTCACTTAAATGATTTAAGAAAATATCTATGTTATTCAATCTTAAACATTTAAAAATCGTCCCTTTAAAAAAACAGCAAATTTGAAAACTCTTTCACGTATCATTCAACGGTCTAAATTTATGGAATCCTTCCCTCAGATCTTCAAATGTTAAAATAGAATGTATCTACTTTTTTTTTGTAAAAGGCGATTAGTTGACACTTTTTGTATTGAAAAGCAAATACATGCCTTAATTATTACACCTAGATATAGAATGAAAAATTCTTTGCTGTGTATTTTTAATTAGCAAGTGTTATAAAGTGTTTTATAACATCATTTTTTCCATAATGCATTTTACATTTCTTCTTAAAATCTGAATCATTAAAAGAAACATACACATAATAACTCTATAGAGGCACTACATACCGCTGCATCAATATTCTCTAAATCAGAAAAAAAAATCCTAATAATTTTACGATTTGCATGACAAACTTTTCAATGTCTATCGATTTATCCTAACTAAAATTATGTTTTTATTATTCATTTCATACATCTCAATGATGGATAAATCATATTTGAAGAGAAAAATTTGCGTTTAGATCGCAAGTCGCTCGGATAGCTCAGTCGGTAGAGCATTGGCCCGGAAAGCCAAAGGTCCTGTGTTCGACTCCCGGTCTGAGCGTAAATTTTTTTCTTCAAATATGATTTAACTAAAATGTGAAGTTAACGCTATGGATCATAGGAAATAAAACATTTTTACTGAATTTACAAATTTTAAAGACCTAATTCTTTTGAGTTTTATTTTCTGCTAATGTTCTACAAATATTGAACAACTTAAAGTAGGCCTATTGTAAGATTACAACTACATAGGCCTAGTACAAAATTAGTTTAATTTTTTTTCTTGTGTCTTAGAACATTTCCTGTCATCGTGTTCTCATTCGACCCACCAATTAATAAGCTCTCCTTTCTTAACTAGTTATAGAATAAAGCCTCTATCTAGCTTATATATATATATATATATATATATATATATATATATATATCTTTCAGGAGAGGACTTCTATCTCTGGATCTCATAGACATACATAACCTACTTTTCTGACCACATGAGGACATAGGGACCTCTCCGGATAAGTGATTGGCTCAATTCCGGGCTCCTCTCCTAGACATTACGAGCTTTCAAAACAAGAAAAGCCATTCACTTATACATTCATATTAAACAAGGCGATGATTATGATGGCCAGACGATGTTTGGGGATTATTTGGGCATTAAAGTTTCGCTACGTTTGTTATTCAGATGAGGAAAAATCCAGAAAAATCCTCACCAGAGAAAATTATCCTGATCAAATCCGGATCCGCTGCGTCGGAGGCAAGTACGTCACCACCAGATTATAGCGGTGGAAATTGGGCTACTGTATACGTAGTGCAAATAAATAGGTACTAATTATAATTAATGTAGCTGTATGGGACCGGTGTCCACCCAGCATCATAAGGCATTTGTGTAGCCACAATAAGTAGCGACTCCAAGTTGAGAAGACCAGCTACAACGACCCGGGGGCCCGACTTGCTGACCACATGTGGATGTGAGGTCTGCAGTCGGATGGTGGGCCAAGGGCCTTCTAGGCCTGTCGCCCTTGGAGTTGATTGTATTATTTCTAATCACAATATAATTTATTCGGTAATTACTTCTAATGTCTATTTTCATATAAAAAAACGAAAATCAAACAAATTATTAGATAGGTACAGACTATTTGTCCACTGCTGTAGTCTCGAGGTCTGCCTTATCACGCAGCGGGCCCGGGTTCGATCCCCGGTCGGGACAGTTTTTTCTGGGTGAGGTTTTTATCAGGGTTTTTCCTAACCTGTAAGACAAATGTCAGGAAAACTTTAAGGCCCAAACCGTCCCCGAAATCATATAGCCATCATCATCATCATCCTTCATCGGTGTGGAAAGCAACGGGAAGCTACCACACCTATACTTCCCTAGTAAAGCTGCAAACTATAGCAATGAAATGCTATGATTGCAGTGAAAGACCTGCCCTCGGGCAGAATTACTATGGATGGATGGACAGACTATTTTTAATACTGCATCTAAAATACTCACAAGTGGGCTATATATATATATATATATATATATATTACTCTGAAATGTTTATAGTGAAATTTCAAAAACATAACTTTTTTTAAATTTATCGGTATAATCACATATAACAAATATTAGATTAGATTAGATTAGATTTATTTAGCGTGGTGGAGTTAAGGCCATGTGGCCTTCTCTTCCACTCACCAGGACAAACATATATTACATCAGAATATAACAATCTTAATTAACTCTAATATTAAACACTAAGTAAACATTTGATCAAAAGATAATATCTAATTGTAAATATTCACATTAGATAGTATAAGCCATGTCTGTACTAACTTACTTGCTTAGGATATGCTGCAAATTTTAACATGAACAGGTTATAGGAGAGGCAGATGCCGTGTACAGTAGGCCTACCTTTTCCTGTATTGTAATCTTCTTAGCAATTTCACATCTTGTTGAAATCCATTGAAGTCACTTCATAAGAATATGAATCATTAGCCTCTGACTCAAAAAATATTGAAACGCACGCATGTGGTTATTATTCACCTTACATAAATAACTTGTTGTACTGGCTGGATGATCGTCCACCTCTGCAAACGACACAATCGGATGTGAGGCCAGCAGCAGGTAGACTAAGATGCTTCTAGGTCTGTTCTGTGCAGTAGAAGAAAAAAAAAATACAACTTGCATGAAACTGGACCGTCTAAATCAAGTAGGAACTCAAGATATCATATCTCTGTTTATACCATGTCTCACTTCATTATAAAATGGCCGACAATTGAAACATTGGATTTTCAGGTAGGCTAACTTATGTAGCTGATATTCACAATTTCGCAAATGTATGAATAAACAATAACAAACTTAATTACTATTTTACGAGTAAACAAGACTACACTAGGTAACTCAATAGAAATTCCTCATTTACTTCCAAATTAATTTAGGGCCTATATTAAGCAAATAAATATAGACCTACTCCGTAAAATTGTAGGCCTATAAATAAATCCAGCTTATCGAAATAAGCTGCAAGCCAGAACTTCGGGGGTTCGTGTCCCGGTGAGTTCAGGACTTCTAAAGTGATCTGAACCTTTCTAGCGGCACCATGGTCATGGGGTCTACTCAGCCTGAAATGTAAATGTAAACACTTGTTCTGGGGGCTGACAATTAGGATGACATCTTATAGTGCCGATTATCTTGTAAGGTGGGATCCTTAACGTCCTACTACCTCAAGGGCCTCTTAAGGCACCTAGTGGGATCGCTTTTTTTTAATTCATCTCATCATCCTTATTTACTTCTAAGTTATTTCATTGTAATTCAAAACCGGTACCGTATAATTCGTGTTAGTCCATTCTCAGCAGATTTTAGATGTGTCCTTTCGTTTAACTTGTTCAATAGTGCATCAATGAGTACCATGTTAATAATTAAGGAAGAAATGTGACATAGGCCTGTACAGAGTGCTGCAAAAAATACACCGACAACGGAACCTATGATACGTGGCTTCGCAAAGGAATGTGGCTGCAACACGACGGAGCTCCAGCTCACTTCGATGCCAATGTGAGGAGACATTTGGATACCATGTATCTAGGTCGAGGGGGGCCAGTCCCATGGCCTGCGAGATCATTTAATCTTAACCCTCTCGACATGAAACGGTCTGTTTATTAGACTCCTTAGACTCCAATAGAGCCACGTATGGATCCTATAGCCCGAACCCACGCTGCTACAGAAACAATTCAAACGAGGCCAGGTGAATTTGAACGTATGCGCCAATCACTACACCGCCGATGTACGCTCTGCATATGGAGGTGAATATTTTGAAAACTTGATGTGACTGTGATAGTATCGTAAGTATTGAGTCTTGAAATCCAACTAACGGAACTCTTGAGAAGTTAGCTACTCATAGTGTGAAAATGCATCTTTTCCGGACATAGGTAAGCCTACCTTATTAAAAAAATGATCAGCATACCTCACCTCCGTTGTCGGTTTTTTTTGCAACACCCCGTAGGCCTATATCCGTTCTAAAATGATTAGACCTGTATATCAATATTTATTAATTAAAAGTCGGGCCTAATTAATTCGACAAAATACTAAATAAAGTATTATAAATACTGTGTGTAAACATCAATGTTGCAATCTCTCCTTCTTCTTTATCATCCAATTGTTGCCATTATAGAGTAGGAGAAGTTTCAAGAATTTGCTCAATTTCTTTCTAATTCCTGCAGTGACTTTTCTAGTGCTCAAGCTATTCCTTCTATGCGGTCATCTCATATAGGCCTATTTCATGGTCATCCTCTCCAACCTTGCCGTCACTATCTCCTGATTCATTTCTTTCCTGATACGCTCATTCCTAACTCGATCCCTTCTACTCTTTTTAACTACCTGTCATATTACTTTAATCTGTACTGCTGTTTTCATGATAGCTATTGCTCTCCAACATGCCAGATACCTTTTTCATGTAATAAATTGATTCTATGACCATATTTAGATTACTATCTGTCACTTTCAATGTCATACAACTGAACATGCGCTTTAACAGTCGTTAAGTTAGGGTCACTATTCGAATCTGGACATGAAAAGGTCGACAAATTTTGCTCATAGGTCCCTTATTTATAGCACGAATGGGGAATGAAAGAGGTGCTTGGAAGCTTCTTGTAGGAAGGCTAGAGGGAAAACTCCCAGTTGATAGCCAAGAATGAGATGGGAGAATAACATTAACCATGGTTTTTGGGAAGTAGATTATATAGGGGATGATTGTAAAACATTAGTCCAGGATAGGGATGTGTGGAGAGCTTATGTCCGCGCGGCCATGAATTCGATAGTGCCAGTGAGTTAGTTAGTTAGGTCCCTTATTTCAGATTTCAAGATATTTTGCATTAGGCTACGTAAATGCATGCCACGGTATTAGTCCCTTAGGAAGGAAACCATACTTATGATTTTTAACTCCGTTCGGGTTTGCAACCGCGAACCTACAACCATATATCAAAATGGTAACTACTAATGCGCAAGGGGGGCGTTAGTAGCCTATCAGTAAACACGTTTCAGTGTTATCTCGTTTTATTCATTATATTGATTGTTACTTTGACATTTTTATATCCCTAGGGAAATAAAATAATTAGGGCTTGGGCACTATAAAAACTAAAACATCAATCTAATAACAATATTCTAAAAAAATTATATTCTAAAAAATCATGTGTGATAACCAGGCAGCGCATTTAGGTTCCCGAACGTAGTGGGTTTCTTCTTGTGCATTTATTACGTCACATGAGTGTATAAGCAGTTTAAAACTACAAATAGATACGCATAGTATCTTAGTAAATACAGATGCTCTATTGTCAACGTTATGTAAAACCACTAAGTTATCTATCATCATTATGTACCGAACTATAACTTTGGTAGAGTCCTGACGTAAAATTCAGGGACGCATTTTGAATCCTGAAACCTACAGACTATACTAATCGATAACTTTCCTAACTTGTATCGGAAGCAAAATGCGCTGCCCAGTAATAACAATATAGGGCCTACTTTCTGCCAGTGGAAGTGAAAGAAAATACATCCGATTAGGCCTCACACAGTAGATCTACACATGTTAAACAACACAACTTTTTAGTACCTAGATCTATGCATACAGATTGAGAGACTTGGGATTTAAAGGCCTATAAATAATTAAAGGGTTAGTAAAGCTTGTCTCGAATGTCCATGTTAGGTTCTATAAATTGTCTTACATATTTTATTTCAGTAGGGCTTCATTTATATTAATGTTGCTGAAATCGTTTTAGGTGTAATTAGGTCTCTAGATCATATTGCATAGTTCTAGTAGTAGGTCAAACTTAAAATCGTGCAGTGTAATTATTTTATATCAGTAGGCCTAAATCTTAATTATTTAAATGACGTAATATCGTCCACAGCTGTGGTTCGTGGTAGAGTCGTTGCCTCGTAAAGCAGAGGGCCTGAGTTCGATATATAATAGGAACAAGTTTCTTGGACAATGTATTTTTCGTGCGTTTTCCATACTCTTGTAAGTCAAATGTCAGGACTTTAAGATTGAACGGTCGCCAAACATCATCAGGCTATCATAATCTTGCGATGTTTATTTGTGCAGGCTTACAATGTCTCCTCTCAGAATCACGTCGCCGATGCATGGTAGGTACAGTTCCCTATCTTCTATTTCGGGGCCAGGATTAGATTTTCTCGGGGTAAAATATTTTAAATCTCCACCTTAGTAAGTGTGTAGGCCTATATATCACTTATATTGTCATGTTCTATTCAATTGTGATTTCATAAGTCTTATTCTATTTTCTTTTTTATTTATTTATTTACTTTTAAAAGTGGTTAATTAGCATATAGACCTAAATTATGGATTTCTTAAACATTTCATACGAAATAGCCCTTACTGCATCACTATATTTTTTTTTCTATCTTAAGGGTAATAAATGACACATAATTTTAAAACTAGTCTTCACCAATGTTGACAGTAAGATTTCGCAGGGTCCCTAAATAATAATATTCCAAATTAATATAGTACAAAATAAATTGTGTACAGAATATCTGAACTCTTGGCTAACTATTAGTCTTCCTTCGAATCATCTTTAAACTAAAGCATTCACCAATAATAACAATACATTTTCCACAAACTGTTCCTTAGATTTTTTTTCTCTCTTTATTTCATAGTCGCCACAGTCCAATCTGCAAACACCAGTTCTTTGCTGAGGGTCAATTTCACCAACAGAGGTAACTGTATTACGCCAGTTTTCCCCGTGTATAATGCAGCTTAAACTTGCGTAATACACTTGCCCCCGTTGGTGAAACCGACCCTGAGTGACGCAGGATTACTGGATAATGAGATGGCAAGTGGCAATGTTTTAAACCAGTACTATAGGCTTAACATTCTGTTCACTTTATGACCACTTCCTCTGTAAATTATCTTGCTTTTTTGCACGATAGTGCGTTTTGTCGTACTTACAGCAATGAAGACCATGATTGAAAGTTCAATTTCCTAAATTTCGGGATTGCCAACCTATAAGTAATTAAATAACTGTACTGTAATATTACAAATCACCTACCTAGTGCGGGAAGTAAAACCACTGTCCATTATTACAACATACAATGTATATTATATACAAAAATATCCAAAAGGTAGTGTTAATATACATTATACGAAAGAAATCACTGCATTTTAAATGAACTGAACTTCATTTGTAACAATATAAAACAATAAATTCGTGTTTGGCGCCATTTTATAATGATTGGTGTCCCGACCTGCTATGATTTCAACTAATAAACATTGCCCACACTGTTAACGTTAGCCAGTTGTTTATAATAAACGCAAATATTTCCAACAAAGATGTTATTATTTTACTATTATTTATTATTTTGGAAACACCTTCGTGCAAAAAATATTGTACAACGCACGTTTGTGAAGTGTTTCACAGAATCTCGGAAATGAAATACCTCGCTATCGCTCGGTTTTTAATCACCTCCTCGCTTTTGTAAAAACCATTCCCCAACCTCACATTGTAATATATTATTAGGTCTATCAGTTGACTTGCGTTATGTGTACACTCTTATTTAGTTTTCATATTGATTTATCAGTATATAGAACTTCACTTCGGCCTATTTATTTTCCTTAATATCTCGGCCATTTTACTTTGCAAATCTATCTAATATATATATATATATATATATATATATATATATATATATATATAGTCCACCGCTGTGGTCTAGAGGCAGCGTGCTGCCTTGTCACGCAGCGGGCCCGGGTTCGATCCCCGGTCGGGCAGTTTTTCTGGGTGAAGTTTTTATCGGGTTTTTTCCTCACCTGTAAGACAAATGTCAGGAAAACTTTAAGGCCCAAACGGTCCCCGAAATCATATGGCCATCATCATTATCATCCTTATCATTATCATCATCATCATCATCATTCTTCACCGGTGTGGAAAGCAACAGGAAGCTACCACACCTATAATTCCCTAGTAAAGCTGCAAGCATAGCATGAAAATGCTATGATTGCAGTGAAAGACCTGCCCTAAGGCAGAATTACTATGGATGGATGGATATATACCGGTATATTGATACAGAAAATCATAAGATTTTGAAATTAAATTGAATAGATTCTGGTACTTTTGTGGAACAATTCAGCGAATATTAAAATACAACGTAAGATGAGAAACACTGCTAAAATAATATAGAGTGGTTGCATTGCCCCTCTTATTATATGGGTGTGAAAGCTGGGCAGTTACCTCTGATCAGTTAACACAAATCGAAGTTTCAGAAATGAAAATTTCTTCGCTTTGTTACTAGAAATACATTATTGGATCATAAAATAAGTACTGATATCAGAAATGAATTGAATATAGAACCGGTCTCAACATTAATAGAAAAATATAGAATACATTGGAGAGACCATGTCCTATGAATGCCAAGCACCAGGATGGCAAGGACTGTTTTATATTATAATCCAGAGGGGGACAAGAAATATAGATCGACCTTTAAAAAGATGGCGAGAGCAGTTTTGAGTCGGAAGAGACCAACAGGTCTAAACTTGAAGACGATGATGATATATTGATCCGAAAAGCATGTAGAACTAAAGTACACTTTGCTCCAAATTAGGCTATAACAATGTTTTAGAACGTATAATTACTCTCCATACCTGTAATCCATGTAGCTAAGAAAAACCTTAAGTTCGAACTGACTACCTGCTTGTAGGCATATATCATGAATAAATGAATGAGAACATTGTAAACAGTTATGCATAGATAGTTTTAAAAACTGAATTCTACGGCACTATAGGCCTAGAAATCTCTTTGCCTACAAGTCGTCCTGCTGATCTCACGTCCACATAAGTTAATCATAGAGGTGGACGATCATACAGCTAGTATAAGGGTGACATATGGTCTGTAGATCGTGTCCTTAGCCGTTAAAGTTGATTTTCTCAACCTGGAGCTACTATTTATTGTAGCTACCCAAATTCCTCACGATACTGGGTGGTGGCCGGTCCCATACTGGCCAAAATTCCACGAGTTGTCTTCCCCTATAGGGACTCGAACTAGCGCAAGTCCGTAGCTTTGCACAGAGGCATCATGCTTTCAACCTCTAAGCTACTGGCGCGGGACATTTAGTTTTAAATCTACTGAAACTTATTAACATTTAGTTAAATGTATTTTTTTATTATTTCAATCTTATTTTTGAACGCTTTAACATCTAACCTTTATGTGTACTATGTGTACCTATTATTTAAGCCGCTACACCTAATAATATTCTTAATCCAACATCGAGGTCGCAATCTTTAGGACTGTTAATTCTCTTGTGTTTTCTATGGATTTTTCTGAAGAAATTAACTGCCCCTTTTTTTAATTTTAATGTTACCACACACAATGGTAATTGTGATAAAGTGGGATCTGATAATTATGCTCTAACCCAGGATTTGGCTTGGCGATTGAGGAATAAATCTCAGCCAGATAGGTCGGCACAGGTGTTTCAACCCAGAATACTCGAATTTGAGTCTAAATTGCTAATGCCTCAGCCAACTCGTTTAATAGGCCTAATATTTAATTTGGTATGACCCGGAAACAGAATAAAGTAAGTTTTCTTCCTTTTACTCCTTTTCGAAAAATCCATCAAGTCTGATAAGATATACACATTCAAATTTTGTCCTACTTGCTTCACTGATTGAATGAAAATAAGACCATAAGACCGTAAATATTCTGTTGCAGCAAAATAATAATAATAAAAAATTATTATTATTATATATTGTAATAATAATAACTATTATTTTGCTCGAGCTGCGAGCAGAACTATGTCTTCTCATTGCAGGAGCAAGACTGAACTATAGTGGATATGCGTAGTACAGATCCTTATATAACATCCCATTGAGACGAAGCGCTATCACAAAGTAAATGACGTCACACGTATCTACGATCGTGATACAAACAACCTTAATTAACAAAGATCAACAAATAAACATGGAAAGAATTCAAATACACTGTCGTAAACAAAATGTAACAATTTAATAAATATGGGTACAATTGAACGCCATCTTTGAATAGTCTACTGTACGACAGCTGCATTTGAACTTCCCACCGTTACAGAATGTAGAGGCGAAGACGTGTAAAACTGGCACATCTCCCCCAAGAACGTTTGGAAACCAACATATTAAATCGTGTGATTTAACATTCTTCTTCTTCTTTTTTTCTTCTACTCAATAAAATTAGGCTTTTTGACCTGTTTTTACATCAAGTGGGATTTAATGAACCTTCCCATCTAGTAAATGGGTGTCCAACACTTCTATGTCCTATTGGTTTGTACTTTAGTGACAGCTGGTGGATTCTATCTGAGCATTCTTTTAACATGTTCATACCTGTTGTTTCTCATATTGTCAATTCCATTTGTTAAATTAAAGATATCTAGGCTTTCGGAAAGGTCGGTCGTGTTCAGATGCAATATTTACAATAGAACAGCTTATTCAGAAGAGAAGATAGTTTAATTTGCCAACTTGCATACTTTTCATTGACTATGAAAAAGCGTTTGATAGATTGTCAAGAAATAAACTGTGGGAAATAATGTATGGTAAAGGGTTCCCAGGACAACATTATTATTATTATTATTATTATTATTATTATTATTATTATTATTATTATTATTATTAAATGAAATCGTGAAATCATGTATTAGTTGGAAAATCTTACAAGCGCCAGAGCTGGTAGTAGTATTATGTTAAAATCAATCAAATTTTCCATAATTCCTGCATGCAAAAAAAAAGGCCTCTGAAAGCTCCTCTATCTGACTTTGTTCATTACAATCACCTAAATGTCTCCCATGTTTTTGCCTTGCTTTAGGGTTTCTGCTCGAATTATACTTTTTCAAGTTATTCTGCGTCTGCCAACTTGTTATATCTATTTTATATGCCACCACAATATTTAAAAAAAATATATAATTTATCCATTCAAATAATTTAAAAATTGTTAATTATACAGTATCTATTAAGTTGCAAATCATAATCACAATACTTTATAGGAAATTAATTCTAGTGCTCTATGTTTGTAGGACTTTAGAAATGTCCATCTAAAACTTTTATATGATGATTAATGACCAAGAATGTACATGACACAGCTAAAAAAGTTTATACTGTATTTACTCTCTTTGTTATTTTTTAATTAAAAATTGTTTAAACCATCCTTTCTGTTCAGAGAAACTAAACTGAAATCTTATGGAACACAATAAGACCAGTATTAACACATGTAATTGAAACATGGATACTAAGGATAAAATATGAAATTTCATTAATGGTATTAGAAAGAAAAAAATATTAGAAAAGGCTATGGAATAGTATGTGTAAGTAAAATATGGAGAATAAGAAATAACCAGGAAATAGAAGATATTTGTAAATGATAGGATATTATGTTACGGCAGTTAGGCCTGGACAATTCGCAGTGTATGTGAACAAACACTACTGCGGCAGAAATGAAAGTTATGAGACGTACTGCAGGTTACTCAAGAACAGACCATAAAAGGAATTCTGAGATTCTCAAAGAATTACAAACACAATCAGTCATGGAATATGTACAAAAATACAGAAACAACTGGAAATCCCACGTAAGAAGAATGAGCAGAACAAAAATACCACGTCAAATCTTAAATTACCAACCACCAGGCAAGAGATCTTTGGGCAGACCCTTCAAACGTTGGATTGAAACCGTAACAGACCACTAGGTCTATCACATGAAAGGAAGAAGAAGAAGATGGATATTGTAAAATTTATAAAATTGCTTAGACTGAGTTGGCTTGGACATGTTTATTGAATGAATGAAAATAGAATGCCTTAAACTATCTTAAATAATGCGATGCTTGGAAGTAAATAGAAGAAAAGAGGCAAACCAAGTGAAAAGTGACTACAAGAATATTAGAGAGTGACCCTGATGAAATGAAAGTTAGGAGATAGAAAAAGTCATGAAGAGAAATGGGTGGAGAAGGATTGTGAAGGAAGGGAAAGCCCACCGTAGGATGTAAAGCCGTGAAAGAAAATAGACTACACCGTGCTTGAGAAATGCTCTGTTCTTAGAGTACGTGACTACATCACGATATTCTTGGTATTTTTATTATTCTTACCAGTAACTTTTTTCTTAGAGAACAAAGAGTTGCAAACACATGACAAATACGCTCGGTCATAAAAGTCCTTTCCATGACTCAGCGCAATTACTTAATCGAGACCGTATATAGCGATAAAGTTAAAATATTTAACACAATCTCTAAAAAAAACTATTATAGACCCAAGTATACATATATATATTTTTTTTTTTCAATTTTGTAGAGTATTAAATGTAAGATGCGTCAGGCGTGGTCGGCCTGCACTCTTGTCTTTCACATACCTCTATTATAGGAGTTCATCTCTCGATCCGACCCTCACTTGGACACGATTTGAGGATATATGTTTATTTATTAAATTTAAGGTTACTTTGCATATTTGTGTTTTAATTTATCATTCTATGTCTGCTTTTGCATAGAAATAAAAGTTCATTTAGAGGCCTTTTAGTTTACTTTTAACCACTGTACTTATCCTTCTGTGGCAAACAAATATTGCAAGAGACCAATGAATTGTTTATCTAGATAGGCCATCTATTTCTTATAGTAGTCCTATATAAATATTTCTTAACCTTTTTCAGTAATTTATCATAAGTAATGCCACGAGTGATTTCCAATTTATGTAGAGAATTTGGAAATCAAGAGTTGCATTTGTTAGGACTATTTAAAGAATAACATTAAGCTGTTTACTCACAAATCATTATTTAAATATAGTTATTTTAAAATATGTATATATTTAATGTAAATGGCGATGTTTGAAAACAAATGAGAAACGTTATGTTTCACTTGTTTATCACTGCAGCCAGATCATATTATTTATTGCCAAAGGATCGCAATATTGTAAGAATGCACCCTGGTGGAAAAATTTAAACCAACATTATAGGCATTAATTAATTTCTGGTGTCCTATGATATAAATATGTCAATTATATTTTTTTGCAACGTTATTTCCTGGGAAATAATTCGTTTAAGAATGTGCAAACAGTGATTTTTTTTGTGGTATAATCAATTGCTACAAATGTTTTTATACTATCTCCCGCATGCACTATCTGCTGACATTCGTGCATATATGTACAATCTGGTAACTACATGTAGTCACTGCAAAATAATGCCATGACCTATTCAGAATGTTAAAAAGGAGGAACTTGATTTTAAAGTGATTAGATTAAACTGATAAAATTCGAGGTGATAAACGAATGTGATTGGTTGTAAATCAATAATCATTGAAATATGATCGGTCATTGACTCCCATTTGGGGCATGAGTTAAATAGTCAAAGTTAATGAACTTATTATGTCATGATTGTATCATTACTTATTGTGATATTACGACTGAAAATGCAAAGAAAGAACTTTATTCTCAACATAAATACCCTATATTTCGTTACACAAAATAATATATATATATATATATATATATAACATTTCAAGATGAAGCTGATATATCAAAGAAAATCACAAATTTTACAAAAACAACGGGGATAATTAACAGTATAATGAAACAATCTTCAGTAGAGAAGAACACAAGATTACGGCTTTATAAGGTTCTCGTAAGACCAGTATTAAGATATGGTAGTGAAGCATGGACAATACGAAGAAGAGATGAAAACCGAATAACAGCAAATGAGATGCGATTTATGCGCCAAACAGCAGGCTACACAAAGTGGGACCATAAAAGAAATGAGGAAATTATGGAAGAGTTGGATGTAGAACCCATTCTTCACCATATACAAAACTACCAGAACAACTGGAAAGCCCATTTTCAACGAATGCCGTCTCATAGAATTCCAAAAGCCATACTTCGCTACTGCCCCCAAGGGAAAAGATCGCTGGGACGTCCAAAAAAGCGCTAGATGGAAAATTCCTCTTTGAGACCGTAACAGGCCACATGGCCTAATACTTGCATGGATGATGATGATGATAATGATAAAGGAAAGAAAATGGCGTTGGATTGGACATACTCCACATAAACCTCACACTGCAATAAAAAGATGCGCACTGGATTGGAATCGTCTAGGTTCAAGGAGGAGAGGAAGATCAAAAATAACTTAGAAGGGGACTTCTGAATGAGAAATACGTGAAATGGGAAAAAAAACGTGGTTGGAGGTGAAGAGCTTGGCAGATAATAGAGCTAAATGGAAAAATTCCATTAAGACCCTATGTTCCAGCTAGGAGCGAAAAGAAATGATGATGATGAATTATCCAAGAAACGAAAACAAGAAGATAATAAACATGTGTACATGACTCCATTTTCAATGCATTACGCGAATTCTTTACAACTGCGCTATGAACAGTAATTATCTAATGACTCCTCCATAAACAGCGTACTGTAAAATCATCTTCTTCTTCCTGCAGGTTGATAGCTTAACATTTGTTTGGATATCCTGTGATCTTCCATTCAATAAATATAATCAAACATTTTATTATCTAAAGGCCATGTGTAAATCTTCTAAGATGGCTTCATTTTTTTTTTTTTTGTGATCTAGTAGTGTGTATCCTGCAGTCTTCCGATGGTATTTCATTTCAGCAGATCTAAGTCTGTATATCCTTCTGTTTCAATGTCCATACATTAGTTAAATAGCCGTTTAAAATTCTTTAGGAACGTGTTAATGTGAAACTTTCCGTCATTAAATATCTATCCTACTATTAAAATTCATGAATAAACTTGAATACAATATTCAAGACAATTTCCTTCTTATTGCACATTGTTATGGTTAATTCATATTACAAAATGGAAAAACCAACGCGTATTGCACTTTACTTTAAATTGATAGTTGGATGCTGATAATTCTCTGCTTTAAACTATTATCTGTATGATCTTTGTGTCGTGTAGATCATTATATGTATTGTAGGAAAATTGAGCGTTTTTTAAAGTGACATAAGAAATGTTGCCGTGTTTTACACTTCATTACAATAGGTTATTGTGGAAGTGCTATGATTGAGTGAATATTTCAAGATATTCTGGAAGAGGAATGGTATTTTGGTAAAATAACTAAATAAATTTGTTTTATGGTGACTAAATAAATTTTTTTTTATGATTTTAAAAGTTCGTTCCTAAAAATGTCCCTTAATAGGACTGTTTTGTATGTCAGGCTTTACTGTAGCCGCAATGATATATTAGGCCTATAGGTGTACACTCTACTTAAATAACGAATTAGCAAAAAAAAAAAAAAAAGTAGTGGGATATATTTATAATTCTTATTGATGAAATAAAAAATGTAGGCATAAATTAATTTCATGTAGGCTAACTTATAATATGCCTATTGAAATTAATTTAAACTCAAGCTTGCATCTGCATGTATTAGTTGCATTAATTAACTTCCTAATCCAAATCTGAAATCTTATCTACGAGTTGCATTTTTATATTTTTGACAGATTTTATAATGTGTCGCTTATTAGATTCAAATAATGCAATAGTTGTAAAATTTGAATAATTAGTTTTATAATTGATTTAATATTTAAAAGCAAAACACTGAAGTTTATTTGCAATTTTCTTTAATTAACCTAAAGACCTATTTTTTAAAATAAAAAAAATTAAATTTAAAGACCTAATTAACCTAAAAAAAGTAGGGAATATTAGAAGTGATACTACGTACACCGATTGAAAGAGTGGAATTATAACTTTGTCATTTGCCATACCAACCAAGACGTCACTGGAATATATAAAATACCTACTGCAGATGAAGCTATACAAGAGATTATGGTCCCTCCCCATTCTCTGTCTCACATGACGTGGGGAACTTCTATACCCACATCCTCTCGCGTCTGTTGTAGGTTTATGTGAACGACGTGGAATAAATGTAAAAAAAGACCTCTCTCGCTCTCTCTATCTTTCTCTTTTCCGTTCCATTTCCTCTCAATAGATTGAACTTGGCATCCATATCCAATATTCTTACCAGTCCTGTAACTTTGCCACGAACTTCATCCTCTGATCATCTAAATTAGACCTATAGTTCTTTACATTCTGTACACTACAACATTTTTATGGCTATTTAGCCCATGAATCTATGACGAATTCGATATAGGCTTAATAAATTTAATGAATTTCATCTACAATTATGTTATATTTTTTCCTGTTTTAACACCACGTGCATTTTTTTGCAAGTTCATCAGACTAGCGCAGTGAAATATCTATGTAACTTACTATCTTCATTTTGTTAATAATTATAATCACATCATAGGTTATTACGCTTTAGTGTTGTTTACAATTTGATATTACATTTATTTAAAAATTAAATGAATATTCTATTTGAAAATTAAATGAATATTCTATTTAAAAATAAAACGAACATTTTATTTTATCCAGGAAAATAAATCGTTTTAATTTGAAGCTTCATCTGTTGGATTGTTAATATTCATCTGTTGAATTGTTAACAGAAATTAGAATGACGGATTGAACATTCAGAATCGTAAAATAGTATTTCGTAACCGCATTTTATAGAAGGCTACGTAATCGTAATCTGTAAGCAGTCAAAATAAATAGAACTCGTGCGTGATCCAGAATATAAATTCACTCACAATAAAGAAGCTTGTAAATTTAGGCCTAGGCCTATCGATAAATTCGAACCATTCGTTAACTTATAGTGTAGGTAACTGTTGATAACAATATTGGCCTCATTTACTTATACAAATAGGCCTACAGATTTTATGATTATTATCTTTCAAAGAGTAATATTGTATTTTCCACACCATCCACATACTTGATTACTATCCCGAACGACTTCAGTTCCTATATCAGATACAAACTTCATTTAGTCATTATAATTAATGTCATTTAGATAGTTTATGTATGCTACACAATTACCTCTAGTATTTTTGAACGTAGAATGGTATTTTTTGGCATTTTTTTAAAATTCAAAAATCTTTTTAGCCCAGTAAATTATAACTAATCAGAATTGAATAAAAAAGTGCTGAATTTTGTAGCAGATTAAAAAACTAAATAGATAGACAGATAGATCGATCATCGGTTTATTAATGTCTTTGACATCGTTCGATTACCAATAGCCAATTTTGTCGGTCCATCCAATCTCCTGGTTGTAGATGTTTCTCCTTCATGTATAAAAATATTCCCTGACTCCAGGAGGTTTTAGGTGTTCCTCTGCCTCGTCTTCCCTCAGGTTTCCATTCCAAAACAAATTTTGGTAGCCGATCCTCTTCCATTTGTTGGACATGTCCGTGCCATCTTAATTTGCTGAGTTTCAATATAATCTAAAATAGTATCTTCAATCTTCATTTTCTCCCTTATAACTGAGTTCCTAATTTTTTTTCTCTTCTTGAAATTCTTGCTGTCCTTCGTATAAAATCCATTTCCATTGCCAAAAGATACTTACTTGTTTTTGTTGTTATTGGCCAAAGTTCTGATCCATAAGTAATGATGCTTTTAACAATTGTAATTATATTAATTTTATTTTTATTATTTATATTTTTATCCCACAATATTAAAAAATGAAGATTTAGAATATACGACTAGAAAATTAATAGAAAACTATGAAAAATGGGGATTAATTTTGATTATGAAAAAAAAAATCAATTTATTGGTTAGCAAGAACAAAATTTCATTTTGGAGACCGGAGAAGCAATAAAATCTTGTAGTGATATCACATATTTAGGAATAAAAATAAATAAAAATAGGAGTTAGGAAGAGGAAATAAGAAATAGAAATAATAAAAAAACTAAATTTGCGGAAAAATAATTAAAAAATGCGTGTAAGGGTTAAATCTGCTCAGATAGTATTTTAACAATGTCAATAAACAATTTTCTACGAATATTTTCAGCCTCGTACACGAAGTTCTGTATAGGTTCCTTGTCTCGTCGGCATTTTACTGTCCTCTCACTGAACACTTGTTCCTGTTGTTCCTACATTAGAGTTTATCTCCTTTCTTCTGCATGTTTTTTTTTATTTACATATATGTTACAACCCGTGTTTCACCAATGGTATATCACGGGATATTTACAGTTTTACAGTTGTTCAATTATTGTTCTAGTTGTTCTTGTAGTTGACGGAAGATCCTCGTAAGAAATTCTGCAACGTTGACTGTGTTAAAGTGGAACTTCAGAATATTTGGCGGAGTAGCAATTTGTAGTATAGCTGGTCGATCTCTGGAGAACATGTTGCATTCAGTCATCAGATGGTGGGCCGTCTGCAGTGATTTTTCTGGGCAGTTGCAATAAGGTGAAGCAGTTTTGTTCATTTTGTGTAGGTCGGATTTAAATAGTCCATGGTTGGTGAGAAATTGTGGTGTTTATAGAGTTAGGCCATAGGGATAGGGACCGTCTATAGGGGTATGTTGGGGATGAATATTTTGGTATGGAAGGCGTCATTTGATTTGGTGTAAATTAAATTCCAGATTGTTTCATAGTATTCTTTTAATAACTGCTTGTCTCGTGTTATAGGGATGGAGTTATAGTCGATAGTATTTTTGTAGCTAGCGGCTATTTTAGCCAGATAGTCAGCTCTTTCATTCCCTCGAAGACCTGCGTGACCTTTAACCCAGTGGAGGGTCAATCTTTCTCGTCTTTTTGAGTACGATTAGCTTTTCTCTGGTTTGGATCACCAAAGGGTTGGTTGATTTTCTATTGGCTATGGCTAGAAGAGCGGCTTTGTGAATCTACGTGGATAGCATATGTTGAAGTTACATCTTTTTTGTAGTTCAATCCATTCAACTGCTATTTGAATTCCAAGGAGTTTCTGCCTGGAAGACTGAGCATTCTATGTCAAGTCTTTTCATATTGGTAAATACCTCCTTTGAGTTTTTCTCGGCTACCATACCTGCTCCCACATGCTTAGCCGTTTTGGACCCATCCGTGAATATTAAGTAGTCGGCACTCCCTACAGTTCCAGTTGAATCTATTTCTATGTAGCTATCTTTGGGATGAATTCCTTTTATTAGTGTTGGCATTTCAGTTCGTTTCAGTAGAGGGATTATAGCATTGGTTGCTTGGCCTCTGGATATTGCTTTAATGTCGTTGTGTAGGAGTACTGTTGGATCCATGGGCATGACGCATGCTAGAGCTTGGAGAGCATTGTATGAAACTGTTCTGTATGCTTTTGTTGCGAAAAGAAGAAAATGTCTTTGTATTTGATTCAATTTGGTTTTAGCCCGTTTGGAGATTTTCTGCATGTTTTCCATTACTTGTGAGATAAGAGATCAATTCATCTCGATTCTCTGATTTTCACGATAGTCACTATGTGATTTCTTTTAAATCTTAATTTAACTTGCCATTATTCATGTAACACTTTTTTTTTTTACAGTTTTTAGTGACTAAGCTGATTACAAATAAATTGGTCAACATAAGTTAACCTTCTAACTTAAATAAAGTTACCAGCACAATTATCCACCTTCAGATAAAAATTGATATTCTACGAGTTAAAATGAAATAAAATCTCATAAAAATGTATTGCACTGTATTGGGTCAATTGATTTCCATTTTACTTTTATAGAAACAATCATTAAGTTCAAGGCATTGTGAAACTTTATATTTCAAGACTTTTTATCTCTAAGCATGAATTGGAACCTATCTCATAGAAAATTTTTATTGCTCGCATCTCCTTACGTCACATTTTTTAGGACCCAATTTTCACATGCTTAAGTTAACAGTACATTCCAATTAATATAATATTTTATAAATTGTTTCCTATTCTCTCCACTTAAGGTTTTATTTTCAAATAAATTGTTCTTGTCATTATTTATTTAAAAGATAGTGCATTTATTTCAAAACTTGATCGTTTGCCATTACTGATTATACTGCCTAGGTAGCAAAATTCTACCTGTCCTATTTTAAAATTGTCAGTTTATATTTTTGTTCTAATTTCTGAACAACCATAATATTTTTTGCACTAATTTTTATTAGAAAGTATGTTAAATGTTCATTAATAACGTGTTTAACATATTTTGCATGTATTCTTACCATCTGCCATTATGTTAAATCGTTCATCAGAAACGTGTTTAGCATATTTTGCATGTATTCTTCCATATTGCCAATATGTTAAATCGTTCATTAATAACGTATTTAATATATGTTATATGTATTCTCTATCTGTCAATATAACAGTGTCTTCTGCAAATCATGTAAAGTGATTTTTTTATTAATCTTTATTCCTTTAGATTTTTTCTTAAGATCTTTGTCTATAATTGAATTAAATAAAAAAGATGATAAAAACATGCTTGTCTTATACCATTATAATATTTGTTATCCTTTTGCTGTCATTAATTTCTATATTATTGTATTTTGGTTCTAAAGAGCCGATTGAAATTACTCTTCTCTATCATTCCTAATCATATAAAGTTTAATCAATTTAAATGTTTTCCAACCAATTTTATCAGAAGCTTTTTGTAAATCGATAAATCTTACTTACGCAAGTAATTCTGTTTCATTTCTCGTAATAAAGCTCTAAATTGTTCCTTGGCCTGTACGGAAATTTTAGTTTTCTTTTGTATTCTGTTTTTAATCATCGGCATTAAATTTTTGCTGGTTGTGATATGAAACTAATGGTTCGATAATTTTTGTCTATTTTCATGTAAAATATGCTGTACTGATAGTAAAGTGTTTTGGCAACCTGCTGTGTTCATGATATGAAGTAACTATGTTAAATTATTTGGTTTTCATATTCTCTCCACTCTATTATCGAAGCTCTCCTCGTGTGTTATCAAAACTTTTCCTGAATTTAGTTCTCTAAGAGCCATTCCAAATTCACTCCTCAGTATTTATGTTTTTTTTTTCATCTTCTAAAATATATTCTACATCGTCTATAATTACCTTGTCTTTAATGTGTTCTCCATAATACAGTTCCTGAAGATATTTTTCATCTTCTACTAACCTGAGCATTATCAGTTAATAATTTGTTGTAGGCCTATTTATCATTTATAATATTAGATTTAGTGTTCATTTTAAACTACATTATTCTAATGTTCATGTACGCTTCGTCTGGTTTTCCAATTTTTAATTCATTATCTATTTCATCACTTATTTGTTTTATTCATTTCTCTTTTACTTCTCTACAATTTTGTATTAGGCCTATTAATTTTTTTTATTTGCTTAACCTTTCCTTGTGTTTCAACTTCTGAGTTTATTTCTTTGCCATATCAAATGTAGTACGTCTTCGGTCATCCATGGTAACTTATACTTCCTTGTAGTTGCTTCTTACCCCACTTCGTCTGCTCCATTTTATTTTGTTCAACATGATCTCATGGTCATTGTTGAAACAAATCTCATTAGTCTTCACTAAAAATGCCATTATTAAAAAGCATGTATTATTTAGCAATTTCCACAATGATAATTTTGTTTAAATTACATACTTGAAATATCGGCCCAACACTGCGCATCACTAGGACACGCACACGTACACACACAAGACACGCATGGAGAAACACCCTGAAGGGAAGAATTTCCTGGAACCATCATGAAACTTACCGTGCCAGCCTTGTTTTTACGTCACGAAAATATGTTAGTTAAATAATACAAAATACAGGTTTTTTTTGTTGGTATTTCATCGACTGGTTGCGGTCTGCATATCAACTAACACTTATGGTATTCAAGCTTCTCTTTAAATGCGATCCATAAACAAGATTATGGGGCTATTTGTAGTCTTCAAGTGTAAAAACAGGAAACTTGTATGAAATGAAGAACATTGTATAGGCCTAAAAGTAAAAATTATATTTTATTCTAATCAGTTGTATTCTAATGAGTTGTATTCTAATCAGTTGTTCAATTTTTCTAATTGCAGTTACCTTCTTAATTTTTGACGTAAAGATTGTCCTTCTGCTGACTAATCGATTTTTATTTTTGAACATAGGAAACCTCATAGGCCTAGGCCTACATATAGAAAAGTTTTTATGTGAAAGTTGAGAATCGAACCTTGGACTTCTGGAATACTGATCAAACATGTCGATTGTTATACCACAGAGACCGCCCCGCCACCACTAACCGTTCCCACACACACACACACACACACACACACACACACACACCACACACACACACCCACACACAACACACTCCATCAAACACATCACCAACACACACACACACCCCAACACACCCACACACACACGCAAATGCGCACGCACCACGCGCATCCCCACGAGCACGAACACAACACAGAATATATAGGCCTATATATATATAGTTACCGCAAAATGAGATCAAAAATTCTACTTGCTGAGGAATTCGCTTAATTTATGCAGTTCCTGCGTGACGGCCTTTTTAAAAATATGTCTTATACTGAAAATCTGTTCAGTTTTAAGACCTATTCCTTGCAAATCCACATTTATGGTAACCTTATTGCGTTCGTCGTAATATAGGGAGGAAGTGTTGAATAGTCAATCCACAGATGTTAGATTTTTATAAAAAGTTGAAAGTACATAATGAGATGCCCTTGTAGTCTGTCTGCAATCCAGATCTTATCTCATTTTTTACACATTGAGTCGCGGATAATAAAGTCGATGTCTATCTATGTACTTTGGGAGAGACTCTCTTTCCCATATAATCGTAAGCCAACCGCGATGTATCTTGTACATACAATTCTTCTACCCCTGACTTATCAGTTGTGATCGGTGGCGATCACACAACTCTGAACCAGATGATATACACATTTTAATTTTTCTATCGAACATCTTCAACCTCTAACTACGCTTGGCTCTGGGTTACAGGCATTATATAAATATCAGCGAAATCCGACCATTATTTTTTTTTATGGTATCCTACCCCAAATAATCATGAACACCCTATTTCACCATCCGGTCTTGTAGTTAGGGTCTTTAGTTGCCAAGTACAATTAATTATTTACAGTTAATTCTCGAGTATCCGGTTTACTTTCTAGCGTTAAATAATAACGGAATATGAACCCAAATTAATTAATTAATTAATTAACAAACCCAAGAAAAAATCAACTCAAAGTCTCTTAAAAATATGAGTGATAAAGTCACACAGCTTTCTATAGCAACACGTCTTACATTCAAAATTTGAAAACAAGGACAGACGTTGAAATCTTATTATGAACAATAACATGATTTCTTTAATATATTCTTTTGTCCTTTTGGAATCCAAAGCGAGGGCCACGGGGACACTAAAATAACCTAGATGTGAGATAGTCTGGCTGGAGTTCTATTGCCAAATACAGGTGTCTGTATACTCTTTTAAATTCGTTCAAAATAAGGTACATAATTTACCGCTGTCCAGTCAAAAATGGTGTTAATACAATAATTTGGTTCTACGTTATTTGCATCTTATTCGGTCAAAAAAAAACCGTTGGGTTAAAATTCATGTTCTTATCAAAGCACCATTAATACTGATTAACCACTCATATTCCAATTTTGTAAGAGATCATTTTTTTCATACTTCTTTAATATATAAATAGTCCACCGCTGTGGCCTCAAGGTAGCCGTGCTGCCTTGTCACGCAGCGGGGCGCCGGGTTCAACTCCCACGGTCGCGGCATGTTTTTATGGGTGACTTTTGGTTTTTATAGGGGTTTTTCCTTCACATGTAAGACAAATATCAGGAAAACTTTAAGGCCTATACGGTCCCCGAAATCATATGGCCATCATCATCATCCTTATCATTATCATCTTCAGCATCACCAACATCCTTCACCGGTGTGGAAAGCAATGGGAAGCTACCAAACCTATAGTTCCCTAGTAAAGCTGCAAGCATAGCATGAAAATGCTATGATTGCAGTGAAAGACCTGCCCTCGGGCAGAATTACTATGGATGGATGGAATATATAATGGAGGACAGAAGGAGTAAAAATAATCCATATTTGAATTAGCAGCTGATTTGGCAAGAAAATCTGCACGTTCATTTCCTGTAGTTCCAGCAGGTCCTTTAATCCAGCCTAGGCAAATATGTCCAAGATGTTGGTTTAATTTTGTTCTTATGTGGTTGCAATCGGGCGACGGTTGAATCTGTCATTGATAGCGGAAAGTGCTGCCTGGGAATCACTATAGATACAAGATGACTTGTTGGTGGTTATAACCATTAGAAGTGGGAGTTCATATCTGAAACCCGAAATTAAAAAATCACTCTAACAACCGATGTATTTGTTTCATCGAAATGTATACCATTTAATTTAATAAATTCTTAAACTGGCAATGATTCATATAAGATACATTAGTTTAATTTATTTAATATATTTAATAAAGTAGGCCTAATAAAAATAAATCGGTATATATTATTTATATTGAAGTCAAATTATACAGTAATATGCAAATGGGTAATAACTTACTATTATAGCCTATAGGCCTTTCATTCGTTTTCATTGGAATCGGACACTTTTATATTTCTATCGGACAGAAATTGTGTTCCTCCAATTAAATATATATATATATATATAGGTCTATAGGCTATATGGAAAAATATTGTAATTTAAATTACATTTATTGGAACTCAGCATAAATGACAAAAATTGTAATTGGAGCAAACATCATTGAACAAGTAACTTGATTTAATTATCTGCGATGCATGATATCGTACCTGCAAAATTTGGATATGGAGAAGAAATTAAGAAAATTTCAACGGATATGTGGTTCACTAGGAAGTTGTTTGAGAAATAACTCCACAAGGGAAACTCAATTGGAATTTTACAAAACAATAGCCATTCCAACATTAACATACGGGTCTGAGACTTGACCTTTAACGATAAACATAAAATTGAGACAATAAAAATGAGATTTCTGAGATCTGTTGCAGGTGTAGGCCTATCTTTAAGAGATCAAAAGAGAAATCAAGATATCAGAGATGAATTACAAATATATAATATAAACGAGAAAATATTCAGAAATAAATGTAGGCTAATTGGTTTGCACATGTACCGCTCCGCTTGAGGGTCTTTCCACTTTTCAGCGGTTGCCCTTTTACCAGCCGGCTGCTGGCCCTTCACACCCACATGTGTCAATCACAGAGGTAGATGATCAACAGCCAGTGAAGGGCGACATGTGGTTAGCATGTCGAGTCCCCCAGCCGTTATAGCTGGTTCCTCAACCTGGAGCCGCTACTTATTGTAGCTACCCAATTGCCTCACGATGCTGGGTGGGCACCGGTCCCATACTGGCCGAAATACCATGAGAAAATTTCTTCCCCCATGGAGACTCGAACCAGCGTAAGTCCCGTAGCTCTGCGCCAAGGCTTCCTACCTTAACCGCTCGGCTACGGCGCGGGACGCACGTGTACCAAGAATGACAAATAATCGTTTATCAAAACAGATTCTTCATTATAAAACTCAAGGCTGAAGAAATGTAGGAAAATCAAAACGACGTAGGAGCGACGACCTGTAGCATATTGTGCATCGGGGAGCGGAACAGGTAAACAGTATTATACCTTGAAGAAAAAGAAGAAGTAGAAAATTATGTATATTCCGTAAACCAGCAAAAGAACTAACTCACTGGCACTATCAAACCTGTAGACTCGGACAAAAGCTCACTATACATTTCTATCCTGAACTGGGATCCCAAATGAACCAGATTGTATAGGCCTACATATTTTTAATTTTTCTATCGCCTGTGATAGAAGACTCTGTGATTATCATTTCTGCTGCCTGTAAATCATCTCCTTTAATACACTGTATTTCATGTACATTTAATAGCTGATTAAAATAAATTGTCCATCTATTTCTCCTAAAATTTGCAATTATATCCCCGTAATAATTTCTAATTAGGCCTACATTTGTTCTAGCCTGATTCCCGAATATAATTCCCTTATATTCCTATTTTTTGTATTGATTTCGAGATCATTAATCTTCTTTCTCAAGTATTCCTCTTGTTATTCTTTAAAAACCTACTAGTTTTTCATCTGATGTTACTCAATTGTTCAAAATTTCTTAATTAACTCGTGTAACGAAACCAATTTTTGTTAGCTTTACAAAACCGGCACAATCCTCATCAAACAATTTATCATTTTGCATCGTTTCTCTCTCTATCTATCTATCTCTCTCTCTGTAATTTCTTATAGTCTGCCATTCTCTATTTAGGCCTATGTTCCTTCTATAAGCTTGCTGTAATTTCTTCTGAACATTCCAGTATTTTATATCAATTAGCAATTTTGATATGGTATTCTTGCTACAGTTTATCACTTCTCAAGTTTTTAATTCATAATATACAGAGTCATCTTTAGTGTTTGTTTGTTTGAAAAGCGAGCTTTTATTTTACCAGTGATACCTGTGCACCTCACATGGAAATAAATAAATTAATTACTTCCAGTTGACAAAATGTAATTAAAATTTCAGGGCTTTCGTATCCAAGAGTCTTTAACGCCCAACTGAATGGATAATTTTTAGACTAACGAACGAAGCTAACTAACTAACTAACTGGCTCTATCGAACCCATAGTTTCATGGCTGCGCTGATTTAAGCTTTCCATAAATCCGTATCCTCAGCTAATGTTATCCAATCATCCCCTGTTTACTCTGTTTCCCTCAAATCAAGGATAATGTTATTCTTCCACCTCATTCTTGGTCTACCAACTGAACAACTGAAGCTACTTGCTCAATTTTTTCAACTAAAATATTTCACAATTTTGTCTGGAAACGAAGATGCGAACCTCAGTTCCAGAAGTAGACACAATATTTCTGTATGTTCAGAGCTGACTTCATAGTAAGTAACGAGAATAAATAAAATAAATTAATTAACAAAGGGATACTTATAATTTACTGTAAAGTTAAGAAACATATAGGCTAAGGCATTCAAACAAAACAAAGACAGTTAAATATTTTATAGTGGTTTAAAATATTCAGTCCCGCTCCGTAGCCGAGTGGTTAAGGCAGGAAGCCTTGGCGCAGAGCTACGGGACTTGCGCTGGTTCGAGTCTCCATGGGGAAGAAATTTTCTCATGGTATTTCGGCCAGTATGGGACCGGTGCCCACCCAGCATCGTGATGCATTTGGGTAGCTACAATAAGTAGCGGCTCCAGGTTGAGAAAACCAGCTATATCTGCTGGGGGACTCGACATGCTGACCACATGTCACCCCTACACTGGCTGATTATCATCTACCTCTGTGATTAACACATGTGGATGTGAGGCCAGCAGCCGGCTGCTAGGCTAAGGGCCTTGTAGGCCTGTCGCGCCAGGAGTTTTTTTTAAAATATTCATTTGACCAGCATCATGGGGTAGTGACCAGCACTTTTGACTACTGTTCATGAGGTCTCGAGTTCGATTCCCGGTCAAACCATAGGAATTTTCTTGAAGGGAATTATTCCTGTGGTTGCAAATGGTCTGAAATTTAGGTTAACTTTAGGTTAAGAACTCCCCTGCCGTTTCATTTTCATTTATCACCCATCACATCATCGGAGTAACGGAACTCCGCCTTCCAGGTGCCCCAACCTAAGAAATGGATTACAATTCCGCCAATGCCAGGGGAGAAAGCCAAAATGCCATAAAAGACAACCTGGTGGCATTAGAGAAAAAAAAAATAATTTCGCTACTCAATTTACTCTCTGTAAAATTGAGTATAAGTTCAATGTACAGCCCAATTTAAGGGTCGATAACTTGGTTGTCATCGCAGCAGGGGTTGTGGGTTTGAAATAGAGATGGAAAGAGATAGACAAATGAAGTTATAAGCTTAAAACTTTCTCTCTCTATTCGCTTACTGTTTATGCTCACAAGGTCAGACATATTATAATATAGTGTTACCCAAGCAAGACATCTCAGGGAATAGTGTTTGAGATTCATATTCGGGAGGTTCCGAGTTCAAACCCTAGTGCCGAACAATCTGCAGTTAATTTGTATTTTTCCTCAAATGTTGAATAGGAATTTAATTATAGTGATACATTTATTCATGATAACAATTTCACAATATTATTAAAACATTTAATCATTGAATTTTCATTAGGACACGTGACTGCACTTAGACTACCGAATGCACGCCGATATTCAAGACCTTAGGTGTTAAAATGTCTATAAGTATCAATTGAAGAATATCCATCCATAGTAATTCTGCCCGAGGGCAGGTTCTTCACTGCAATCATAGCATTTTCATGCTATGCTTGCAGCTTTACTAGGGAATTGTAGGTGTGGTAGCTTCCCGTTGTTTTCCGCACCGGTGAAGGATGGTGATGATGATAATGATAAGGATGATGATGATGGCCATATGATTTCGGGGACCGTTTGGGCCTTAAAGTTTTCCTGACATTTGTCTTATAGGTGAGGAAAAACCCCGATAAAAACCTCACCCAGAAAAACTGCCCCGGCCGGGGATCGAACCCGGGCCCGCTGCGTGACAAGGCAGCATCCTACCTCGAGACCACAGCGGTGGACTTGAAGAATATAGTGCTACTAAAATAGAATAATCTTAAGCATTATTTATCTGCATTAATTACAAGAATGCTTTTGGATTTAGCGATAATTTCATAGGCCTATTCAATGAAGTTGTGAAGAAATTTATCGAGGGAAATTTAAAATGGCGAATTACATTTTAATCAAGACTGTTTCTCGAATAAAATGAAATATCATACACAGAAATAACTTTTTTTTTTTTTTTTGCGATAGTGCGTTTTGTCATAGGCCTACTTAAAGCAATGGCGACTATGATTGAAAGACTTCCTACATATCGGAGTTGCCAACCTATATAACTATACTATAATATAATATATTACAAACCTCATTCGGGAAGTAAAACCACTGCCTTTTATGTATACTACGTACAATGTATATACAAAAATATATCCAAAAGATAGTGTTAATAAAAAATAGCCTATACGAAATCAATCGCTGCATTTTAAATGGACTAAACTTTATTTGAAAGAATATAAAACAATAAATACGTACTTGCCGCCATTTTATGACGGATTGGTATCACGGCCTGCTGCAGTCTCAACTAATAAACATTGTCCACACTGTTAACGTTAGTCAGTTGTTTATAATGAACGCAAATTTTTCCAACAAAGATGTTATTATTTTAATATTAGGCCTATTTATTATTTTGAAAACACCACCTCGCAAAAAATAATGTACAACGCACGTTTGTGGAGTGTTTTACAGAATCTCGGAAATTAAAAACCTCGCTATGGCTCGGTTTTTAAACATTTCCTCGCTTCTGTAAAAAACCACTACCCAACCTCGCATCGTAATATACTATCATATTATAGAGTAATGGAATTGCTTATAAAGGGAATTTTGTTTTAAAAATCGTAATTCATGATCTATTTATCACAAATCTATCATATTAAAAACATGTGAAGTGTAAGATGAAATTACAGTACTTGCGCGACAGGCCCAGAAGAGACTTGGCCTACCAACCGGTTGCTGGGCTCAATTCCACATGTATTAATCACAGAGGTAGACAGTATAGAGGTGACATTTGTTCAGCATGTCGAGCCCCTCAGCAGTTATAACTTGTTTTCTTAACATGGAGCTGCTACTTATAGTAACTAACTTACTGGCTCTATCGAATCCGTAGATTCATGGCCGCGCGGACATAAGGTCTCCATACATCCCTAACCTGAGCTAATGTTTTCCATTCATCTCCTCTATAATCTACTTCTCTCAAATCATGGTTAATTTTATTATCCACCCCATTCTTAGTCTACCAACTGGACACTTTCCCTCTGGTTTTCCTACAAGAACTTCCATGCCTCTCTTTCATTCCCCTTTCGTGTTACATGTCTTGTCTATCGCAGTGTACGAGACTTAACTCTTCTTATTATATCTGGTTTCCTATAAAGATCATATACCTCACTGTTATGTAATTTCCTGATACATTCACACAGAACTTTGTTATGTAGTCATCTCTATACACCTGTATGTTCATCTCTTTAGGTTCAAAAAAATTCCTAAGAACTTTATTCTCAAATATTCGTAATATTTTCTCCTCCTTTAAATATGAATATATGTTTCGCATTCATAAAACTGGGAGAATAACAGTTTGTTATACAGTTCGATCCATATAAACCTGAACCTATTTAAGGGGCCATAAGTCTTGAACCAACAATAGGACACACGTACAACTGTGATAGAATGTAATACATAATTGGGAGTTTACAGTATACTGTTTACCTCTCAGAGCAAATGTTGGAAGTGTCCTCCACTAGCATCTATACATATTTGCACTCGTTTCACCATATTCTGTGAAGTTCTACAGAGAGTATCCTCGCCAATGTTGCTTATTTCGTTTCGAATGGATTCCTTGAAATCATAAATTGTCCGAGGCCTATTATTGTAGACTCTATTTATTAGTTACCCCACAAGAAAAAATCCGGTGAGGTTAGGTCAGGGAATATGGGGGGGGGGGCACAGACCTCTTGAGATTATTCGATTATCAAAGAAACTAGTTAGAAGGACTATGGAGACATTGGATGTATGGCATGTTGCTCCATCTTTCTGGAAATAACCTTCTCTCAATTCGATATCATCCAGCTGCTCCACAAATGTATTGAAGATACCCGTATAAACTTCAGTGTTTATAGTCGTATAAAATAAAATAGGACCAACGATCCTGGAAGCTGACACCGTGCACCATATATAGGCCTACTCAACCTTTTCATCATGCATTGGTGTTTCGTGGATCATATGGGGGTTTACAGTGTTTTTCGTGTTTATGTAGCCTGACAGATGAAACCATGCCTCATCTGTAAACCACGTTATGGAGAGAATGTCTGGACGTGAAATTCTTTCATTTGTTGCACCATGTGCACTCGGTATTGTCGTAATCCCGTTTTCTTCGCAGCTCTTTGGCATGTGCTAGTTCTCTCCAGATTTCTTGCTAGCGATAAAATTGTTGCCTTTGTCGGAACATCCCGTACATTAAATTCTTTTCGAAATTCCCGTTGTGTTGTTGCTAAGGAATTTGTCTTCCAATATGTTTTCACAATGTAAACACGCTCTCGAAGTGAGTACTGCATGTTGCTGTTAGGACTGCAAACTAAAGGCTGTCCACAATGACATGAAAACGCTCGTATAAATCAACAATATACTCCACAGATGACATTGATCGATAGTTGCCGGGATTGATCGATTGTTGTCGATTCTCCCTGAGTCACTGAGATCATTAAAACAAATTTCACATCTCTACGAGCTTTGAGAGAGAAATTATGGCCTATTAAAATGGTTCAGGTTTATATGGATCGCACTGTATTTTCAGTTTAACATTTTTTGGGCTAAATATCTTTAAACTCTTAGATAGAAT
Source organism: Diploptera punctata (assembly GCA_030220185.1). Classification (NCBI taxonomy): domain Eukaryota; kingdom Metazoa; phylum Arthropoda; class Insecta; order Blattodea; family Blaberidae; genus Diploptera; species Diploptera punctata. The sequence goes on along the minus strand of JASPKZ010005284.1, from coordinate 1,718,823 downwards.
AACAGAATCTAGAAAAAAAATGGAAAGAACATGTTCAAAGAATGGAAGATGATCGCATTCTTAAAATTATACTTAAATACAAACCAAAAGGACGCAGGAATTTTGGTAGACCGAAGAAGAGATGGATCCAACTTTTGAATAAGAATCTCTGAGACCGGAACAAGCCACATGGGCTTAATCCGTGATTGTTGATGATGATGATGACATTTTTGTAGACAAGTTGGGACGGCAAGAACTCTAACTCACTGGCACTTTCGAACCAGTGGGTTCATGGCCGTGCGGACATAAGCTCTCCATATATACTTATCCTGAGCCAATGTTTTCCAATAATCCCCTTATAATCCAGTTCCCTCAAATCATAGTTAATGTTATTCTCCCACTTCATTCTTGGTCTACCAACTGGGCGTTTTCCCTCTGGTTTTCCTACAAGAAGCTTCCATGCACGTCTTTTATTCCCCATTCCTGCCACATGTCCTGCCCATCGCAGTCTAAGAGACTTAACTGTTCTTATTATATCTGGCTTCCTATAAAGACCATGTATTTCACTGTTATGTAGTCTTCTCCATTCACCTGTCTCTTCATCTCTCTTTGGTCCAAAAATGTTCCTTAGAACTTTATTCTCAAATACTCGTAATCTCCTTTCCTCCCTTTAAGTAAAAGTCCATGTTTCGCAACCATATAATATGACTGGTAGAATAATAGTTTTACATATTTACGGCAAGATCCCTCCAATATGTAACACATCCAGAATTCAGCCGATATTTAATTAATTTTTTTGCGTGATGGTGCATTTTGTCCTACTTACCAGCAATGGCGACCATAATTGAAAGTTCAACATCCTATATTTCGGGGTTGCCAAACTAAATAACTATACTGTAATATTGCATTTTCACCCACGTGCGGGAAGTAAAACCACTGCCCTCTAATGTACAATCAGAAAATATCCAACAGGTATTAGTATTAGTATACATTATAGGGAACAAATCAGTGCATTTTAAATGAACTGAACTTTATTTGAAACAATATAAAACAATAAATACGTACTTGCGGCCATGTTATCAATAATTGTTCTCAAGGCCTCCTGTTGTTTCAACTAATAAACATTAGCCACACTGTTAACATTAGTCAATTGTTTATAATGAATGCAAATATTTCCAACAAAGATGTTATTATTTTACTATTATTCATTATTTTGAAAACACCATCGCGCAAAAATAATGTGCAGCGCACGTTTGTGAAGTGTTTTACAGAATCTCGGAATTTAAAAACCTCGCTATCGGTCGGTTTTTAAACATTTTTCCTCGATTCTGTAAAAACCACTTCCCAACCTCGCATCGTAATATACTATTGCGCGATAGTGAGTTTTGTCGTACTTACAGCAATGGCGACCATGATTGAAAGTTCAACATCCTACATTTCGGGGTTGCCAACCTAACTAACTATACTGTAATATTACATATTACAAACACGCGTGTGGGGAATAAAACCCCTGCCCTCTATGTATACTACATACAATGTACATACAAAAAATATCCAAAAGGTAGCGTTAATATACATTATACGAAACAAATCACTGCATTTAAGATGAACTGAACTTTATTTAACACAATATAAAACAATAAATTCGTACTTGCCGCCATTTTATAACTATATGGTCTCACGGCCTCTTGTTGTTTTATCACTAATAGGTCTCACGGCCTCCTGTTGTTTCAACTAATTAACATTGCCCACACTGTTAACGTTAGTCAATTGTTTATAATGAATGCAAATATTTCCAACAAATATGTTATTCATCATCATCATCTGGTATCATGGCAACCTAATGCCATTCCTCTTCATACATCCATTGATCTTCCTCCAATCCTTTGATATTCATAGCTGCTTGTACTCCTTCTATCCAAGTTTTCTTCAGTCTTCCCCTCTTCCTCCTTTCTATTGGGATCCATTCCATAACAATTTTAGCCAATCTTTGCTCTGGCATTCTTTTGACATGCCATACCACTGTAATCTTTTCTTTTCTATAATATCTATGATGTCCGGCTCCTCTTGTACACCCATAATTTCCCTTATTTCTTTATTTCGTATTCTATCCATTCTAGATTTTCCAGCTGTTCTTCTTAAAACATCCATTTCTGCACTTAAGATTTTTTTCATTTCCCTGGCAGGAATTTACCAGACTTCAGCACCATATGTTAAAATGCTCTGAATTATAGTTTGATATATTTGTAATTTTCTATTTTTTGTAATATTTTTGCTCCACCAAACAGAGTTTAAAGCATTTATTGCTTGATTTGTTTGTGCGATTCTATTTTTAATTTCCACTGTGTTATCGCCTGAATGGTCTAATTTTGTTCCTAAATAAGTTCATTCAATATTAGGTTTTAGTTCTTCTCCATTGTTGAAATGATGTTATTAATATATATTATTTATTATTTTGAAAACACCATCGCGCAAAAAAATAATGTACAACGCAAGTTTGTGAAGTGTTCTACAGAATCTCGGAAATTAAAAACCGAGCGGTAGCGAGGTTTTTAAACTTTTCCTCACTTCTGTAAAAACCACTTCCCAACCTCGCATCATAATATAAACTAATGTGCACCTCATTCCTGTTTACAATTATTGTTCCTAGGTATTTGATTTGTCACTTCTTCAAAAAAAATCAATTTTTTATCAACTGTCCACTTCCATTATATAATGTATTTTTATGTGCGACCATGTATTTAGTTTTATTAATGCTTACTTCCAGTCCCAGATTCATAACGTTGCTCAATAGAGTCTGTATGTTGGCCCTTAGTATCTCCTCGCTATCGCCTAATAATGTTACATCATCAACATAAACAAGCAGCTTATTAGCACCATTGCGTTATAGTCTTTGTTAATCGTCTAAAGATTTGTTGACATGTAATAGCAGAACATTGAATAGTAGAGGATATAGTGCATCTCCTTGCTTTAACCCATTGTAAACTATTTCAAAATTACGATATCAGAAAACTGTTTGCCTACACACACCCTGTGCCATTAGACACATTCGAGTAAGTCTTAACTAGCTTTTTAGGAATTACAAATTCCAGCTGGATATTATATAACTTCTCCTGAACATGAAGACTAAGTAACACAAATTAATGGGGAAAAATTTCATGGCCAAAAAAGGAGGAGGTGTTAAAGTTTGAATGCTGTCGCCTAAATTATTTTGTTAGACAATATCAACTAAGTGATAAAATAGAGGATGAAGATGTAAATACTTTATCCTCTTATTTATTATTTTATTTTCCCTCTTTTTCCCTCTTTATTTTTATGTGTATGCAGGGAAATGGAACTCTGACCCATACATTAAACAGATATATTGTGCGGGGGCTCTCTATATAACGAAACTCAAGTTGGAAATTTGAAATATCCCAAGCCGCCGAGAATCGAATTCTGGCCACTAGAATGGCATTTAGTTTATTTCGAACCATAAACAAAGACGAATATATAACAAAATAATATAGAAAATTACAAATATATCAAACTAAAATTCAAAGCATTTTAACATATGGTGCTGAAATTTGAAAAAAATGAAAACAATTTTAAGTACAGAAATGGATGTTTTAAGAAGACCAGCTGGAAAGTCTAGAATGGATAGAATACGAAATAAGGAAATAAAGGAAATTATGGGTGCACAAGAGAAGCTGGACATCGTAGTCATTATGGAAAAGAAAATATTACAGTGGTATGGCCATGTCAAAAGAATGCCAGAGCAGAGATTACCTAAACTTATGGAATGGACACTAATGGTAAGGAAAAATAAAGGAAGACCAAAGAAAACATGTAGAGGGCATGCAAGCGGCTATAATTATCCGAGGATTGAGATCAATGGATGGACAGAGAGGAATGGCGTTTAGTTTTCGGAAGACAACGACAGCTGTCATGACATCGGATGATGATGATGATGACGAAGAAAAATTTTACCTTAAAAAGTCCCAATATTAGGCTTTCCTACCACATGTTTGAACTGGCATAACCAGTTGAAAATTCTTTCAAATTCCTATAGTTGCAGGGGGTGAGAGGAGAGGGAAAGGGAGCTATTTTCCAAATGCATTGAACCGGCAACAAAAGTCTAATGTTGAGTTCAAATGAAATGCCATAGAAAGTTGCAGTACAAATACATTACTTCCAGGTATACATTAAGCGGAAAGTCGGGATTTTTAAAACACGAGTCAGAAACCTCCATAAATCATGGGATTAACTTGTCAAACTACATAGTGGGCATTTAAGTACAAACATGACTGAAATGTGGACATTACTCTTTAAAAATAAATCACACAGTGCTGACATATGTTACTTACTCTTATTCAATTGAAATTTACTGTTACAAAGTAACACCATGTTAAAGTTTTAATAATTGTAGAACAGTACCTGATATCTCAGTCGTCCTTAATAATTTGCAGTGTTGTTTTATAGGAGGCCTTTCGATAACTTAACTAATTTTGCAAAATGAAAGCAGAAGATGATACTTGAGTTATCGAAAGGCCTCCTATAAAACAACACTGCAAATTATTTAGGACGACTGAGATATCAGGTACTGTTTTACAATTATTAAAACTTTAACACAGTGACCTCAACGGAGTTTCGTAATGTATTTTAAAAATCAAAGCAACACGAGTAAAGATTACGAGTATTTGAGAATAAGCTCTTAGGATAATTTTTAGACAGAAGAGAGATCTAAATCTATATTTGCTCTAAACTCGACTTCATTATTATCCAGTGTAAGATATATATATATATATATATATATATATATATATATATATATATATATTAATTGGTGTTTCCCGTATAATGTATCACATTTATATTTATTATTATTATTATTATTATTATTATTATTATTATTATTATTATTATTATCATCTTATCATTATTGTTATTACCCTATAAAATTTTGTTTGTACATGACATTTACATTGCTACATTTATTGTATCTTTAACTGTTTATAATAGAGGGCACGCCGTAGCGTAGTGGTTAAGGCACTGAGCTACAAGCCAGAGGGTCGAGGGTTCAAGTCCCGTTGGGGTCAGGATTTTTAAACTGACCCAAACCCTCTGGCGGCACTATGGCCCTGGGGTCGACTCAGCCTCTAACGGAAATGAGTACCAGACGCTTGTTCTGGGGGTAAAGGCGGCCGTCACGCAGGGCTGACAACCCGGCTGACATAAAGTGCCGATTGTCTAGAAAAAGTGGGAGCCTTAACCTCCTACTACCCCAAGGGCCTCCGGGCCTGTTGTGGGATCACTTTACTTTACTGTTTATAATTAGTATAGTGAATATCTATATTTGTCGAATATTTATTTGTATTTGTGCTGGTTGAGTGGAAGAGAGGGCCTTATGGCCTTAACTCTGCCAGAATAAATAAAGTATTATTATTATTATAGATAAATAAACGAATGGAGAAAACTACCTAACAGTGAGCTATATTGATCTTTATGGAAAACCAGATACCTATATTAAAAACAGTTAAATCTCGTAGATTATTTCGAGCGGAACATGTGACACGAATAAACAATGAAAGAGGACTCGAACGAAAAGGAAGGCGCCCAGTAGGCAGACCAAGAATGAGGTAGGAGAATAATATTATCAATGATTTGATGGAAGTAGATTATACAAGAGGTGATTGGAAAACATTATAAGCATTAGCTCAGGATAGGGATGTATGGAGAGCTTATGTCTGCTCGACCATGAAGCTTCGGATTCGATATTGCCAATAAGCTGGTTACAGTTTAAAGTAAGAAGAGAACCCGAGGGAATTGGGTCAGCCATTAGCGTTTGTCGCATTCTGGAAATGTCGGGTTCAAATTCCCAGGACTGATCAATCGACTGGAATTATTTCGTGTCTGTTTTCAGAACTCAAGGCAAATGCAAGTTGGATTTCCAGTATCATGATGCATACAAATTAACCATTATTCCGTAAAATAGTAGAATGAACATCTCAACGTTACATAAATTATACAGTTTTTGTCATTATGCCTAATTAAAATTCATGAATTTTGTCATACAATATATTTTTTTAATTTAAATACAACATACTGTATGTGTATGACTTATTGTATAAATGCGGAAAACTTTTTATAGTAGTGATGATTCTGAATGCGAATATCGAATTACATGTATTATTAGAATTTCTCTAACTAAAATAAGTAGGCCTATATAAACTATAAAAAGTTTTATAATGTAAGTCATTTATTATTTACTATAAATGTAACTAGATCCGTTGACAGTATTTACATCAAAATACATTAATATGAGAACTCAAATTGCTCCAAAATTGAATCAGGACCGTTTCTTAAGTTTATCGCCGTGGCGTAGCCGGTAGAGTCCCTGCTTTTCACTCCAGCGACCCGGGTTCGATTCCCGGCGGGGTAGGGTATTTTAAATCTCCACCTTGGGTCTGGGTTTGTGTCCTGTCCATGTGTCTATATGTGAGAATGAAAAAAGGTAAACCAAAAAGGCAAAACACGAAGGAAAGAAAGTGTAAACTGAAAGAAGGAAAAAGTGAAATAAAAATTATGTGTACATAAAATTAAATTACAGGATAAACTCATTAATCACAAACATGTTACCTAAGATAGGCTTACTGAAAGTACGGTAATTAGAAGAATACAATCATTGAATTAATTAAAACATAAATTCTTACATAAAACATTATTACATTACATACATAAAATTATTTTATTTCAGGATTGTTTATTTTATATACACAGGTATCCTCAACCAAAATATATATTTTTCTTCCACACTTCCCGGTCTTGCGTGTCTTCTTCTGTCATATTTCTCTTCTTCATGTTATCTTGAATTCCCTTTTTCCGTGTTGGCTTTGGTCTACCACGTTTCCCTTTTCCAGGAGGTATCGATTTCAATACTTCTTTATTTGTTTCTGTATCCCTTCTTCTCATTATATGCCCATACAATCTTAGTTGGATTTCTTCAATGTCTTGTACAATATCCTTTTCTACATTCATAATATATCTTATTGTTTTATTTTTTATTTTGTCTAATTTTGATATTCTTGCTGATCTTCTTAAAAAGTCCATTTCTGTGACTAATAATTTTGTATGTGTTTCATATCCGAGGCTATATATTTTGGTTTTTTAGCATTAAGTTTTTTTTTACAATGTATGAGGAGCTGGCCCATAGCATCAACCTCCAACCTGGAGGGCCAGAGACTTTTTCTGGAGTCCACCATAGATCAGTTGCTTTCACTCCAGCTAAGAGTTTGATCCACTCTTTATTGCCTCATCCGCCGTCTGCACCATACGTAGGTCTCCTACTCTGCTGCATCCGCCGTTGGGGTCTTCACCGTAACCCTGGCTAGGGACCCTTACTAGCTACTATCAGCCGAGTCAGCTGAACCTAGGTTTTTTAACGAGGTGTTACTCCTCCCTCTCCTCCTTTCTCATCCGGACTTGGGACCGGCAGTGGTGGAGTTATACATTCAATTGTTTTGTTATATATACAATTGTTTGATTTTTTTATTTAAGAAAAAATGTTGTCTATACCCATTCTTAGTTCTCCATGTAGGCCTAAGAAAGCGTAGTAAGCCTACATATCATAAGAAAATTATATTATTTTATCAGTGTCACCAAATTGTCTAGCATTCTTTCTAGGAACTATAACCCACTTCTGAGGTTAGGGCGCTTGGAAGACAGAGTTAGTTACCCAGATGATATGATGGGTGATATTAAGGTAAATGACAATGAATCAAAATTAAAATATAAAATTATGGAATATTCCGTCTCCTCAACTTAATTAATTATTTAACTGTAGCGCTTCCGGGACTTGTCCCATCATCGGCAGGATTCAAAACTGGTGTTTCACTGAAGATCTGGTAGAGAGGGTTACATGTATTGGGCTCGTTTTCGTTTATCAGATTGTCGTTGTTGTGAGCTGCTTTCATGATTTCCATCTCTTCGAATACGTTTATCTTCGCTGGATTATTTTCTCTGTGCTTTACTGTTAGGGTAGTTTCAATGTTTAACATGCGATGTTCTTCATGGATAACGTGTTTTGCATAGCTTGATTTTCGTTCTGCGTGAATAAAGTCTCGAAAATGTTCTTTGAATCCTGCCGATGATGGGACAAGTTCCGAAAGCGCTACAGTTAAATAATTAAGTAAGTTGAGACGGACGTTTCAGGTGAATAGTCCATAATTTTATATTTTATTTTTGAATAATACCTCAACGGAAAACATCATGGATCTTATAAAAGTTGATAATGAATCACCTTGAAAGTCCTTAAAACTAAATATTACTTAAATTTCAAATCATGGACGACCACTTAAATAATTAATTTAAGGGATGTAGTCTGAGCTGGAATCTACTGTACACTGGCTGATCTAAATGTAGGCCTATATCTTGTAAAATATGTTTTATAAAAAGCTAAATTAAACAAAAAATGAAAGTATTAAATTCATGGGGCGGCTCCTTGACACAAGTGGTTAGTCCCACGCCCTCCATCTCTAGATCCACAGTTCGCGTCTCGATCACTCCATGTGGGGTTTATGGTGAACCCAATCAGAGCCAGAACAGATTTTTTCTCGAAGTTTCTCCCGTTTTCATCCCGCTCAATATCCGAGCGGTTTAAAGCACGATTACTTGATGCAGAGCTACGGGACTTGCGCTAGATTGAATTCCCATGAGAGAAGACATTTTCTTGTGGAGTTTCGGTCAATATGTGACTAGTGCCTATTTAGCATCGTGCGAAATAGGTTTGCTACAATAAGTAGAGGTACCAGGTTGAGAAAATCAGCTATAACGGCATGCTGATTACATGTCACCTCTATACTGGCTATATGTTTGTCGGCCTATGTGATTAATACATCTGATGTGAGGCCAGCCGCCTACTGATAGGCCAAGGGTCACCTAGGCCTCTCGCGTCATGGAGTTTTCTTCCGTTTTCCCTGCCAAAAACTTCATTCCATCACTTCTGTATACTCGTCATCCGTTGCGTTCCATTTAGTTTCAACTGCTCTTATGATGGCGCGACAGGTCTCGATACACCACATAACTTAAAATAGACGCTTAATAACAACTTTCGACCTCGCGATACGCAGGGCACGAGCAGAGGGTTCAATTTCACATTAATATCCTGATTTATTGTCAATTATTGAAAAAAATGTTATTTTTCTCTCAATAATCTCTATTACAATAATTATGGTAACGTACCTAAACTCTAAACTAAACTAAACTCACTGGCACTATCGAACCCGCAGGTTCATGGCCGCGCGGACGTAAGCTCTCCATATACCCCTATCCTGAGCCAATGTTTTCCAATCATCCCCTGTGTAATCTACTTCCCTCAAATCATAGTTAATATTATTCTCCCACCTCATTCTTTGTCTACCAACTAGGGGTTTTCCCTCTGGTTTTCCTATAAGAAGCTTCCATGCACGTCTTTCATTCCCCATTCGTGCCACATGTCTTGCCCATCGCAGTCTACGAGACGTAACTGTTCTCATTATCTGGCTTCCTATAAGGACTATGTAATTCACTGTTATGCAGTCTTCTCTATTCACCTGTCTGTTCATCTCTCTTTGGTCCAAAAATTGTCCTCAGAACTTTATTCTCAAATACTCGTAATCCCCTTTCCTCCCTTAAAGTAAGAGTCCATGTTTCGGATCCATGTAATATAACTGGTAGAATAATAGTTGTATATATTTTCAGTTTAACGTTTTTTGAAAGGAGTTGGGAAGTCAAGAGTCTCTGTAATGCGTAATTGAGCCTATGTTTAATTTCCTTGTGCTTCTCATTCCTGTTTGTGATTATTGTTCCTAGGTATTTGAATTCAGCCACTTCCTCAAAATATCCCCCATTTGTCATTAAGTTACCTGTCCATTTCCATTATATAATGTATTTTTAATTGTGACCATATGTTTAGTTTTATTGATATTTACTTCCAGTCCCAATTCCTTATGGTAACGTACCACTTTCATTATTAAAAAAAAATGTATATAACTGAAAGACACAATGTAAGAACTAGACAGGCCGCTTTTTGGTCGAAATGGAGTTTGAAGTGCCATTTGATTCTCCATGGAAAGGACTATATTTTGGAAGTGTAAAACAGTAGAGGAATTTCGGGTAATTTGGACCCCTGTTTTGAATTTGTTGTTTTTGTTCTTTTAATTAAAGTATATGAATTTTGTTTAATTACAGTGATTATAGTGTTGTAACTATGAAATAGCTTTGCTATTTTATTCAAATAAGGAAACATCTTCATAATTTATAAACTTTTTTTACATTTCAAGAAAGGTCCACTTTAACTTCCATATACGGATAAAGTGGACCCCAGAGTCCATCTTAGGTTTTAGTCCATTTTTAAATTTATTTTCTCTATTAATTTATACAGACAGGCACAGATTAATCTGAGAATATTTATGACTGATCATAATTAAAAAAGTTGATATTTATTTAATGTTTAAAAAAATGTTGTTGATTATAACATTCACACGTCATTCAACTGCAGAAAGCGATGGTCTTTGGGTTTAATAAAATTACATGGATATTAAATAAAATGAATTAAGTGAACGGTTTTTATAGATAGCATCCTCGCTGATAAAATATACGCATTCGTGTAATGTGGTGAACACAGAGGGTCCACATTAACCGAATTCCTTTGTTGTGTTTAATTATTTCATACAACCACCATGTCACATAATATCAAACCAAACCCGTCTGTATATTAAAACAGCATCTACATAATAAAATATATTTAGGAGTTTTTTCAACATTTGTAATAATCAATAACAGAAATTAAGAATTGATTCTTAGCTTGAAAAACTTTTAAAAATGGTCATTTTCATAAATATCACAAATAAACCCCTGCTTTCCACAAAGGATAAACAGAAACTGGCCTTGAACACGTCAAAGTTGATGAGGGGAAGAAGTTTAAATATTTTCTGATCGAGGGCAGCACCAATTAAAGAAAATATTAAAAGGGTTCACTCAAACAGAAGGGTCCACATTACCCGAACTTCGCTATAAAAGTAGGAATTTGTCATGGGTTTATTTGCCTTCAAAATTTGGCATTCAGGTAGTTACGTAGTATTATTTAAAGTCAATTTTTCATGCAAATGTGACTTATCTTGTTTCTTTCCAATAATAACTAACTAACTAACTGGCACTATCGAACCCGTAGGTTCATGGCCGCGCGGACATAAACTCTCCATACATCCCTATCCTGAGCTATTTTTTTCCAATCATTCCCTGCATAATCTACTTCCCTCAAATCATAGTTAATGTTATTCTCCCACCTCATTATTGGTCTACCAACTGGGCCTTTTTCCTCTGGTTTTCATACGAGAAGCTTCCATGCACGTCTTTCATTCCTCATTCGTGTCACATGTGCTGACCATCGCAGTCTACGAGACTTAACGGTCCTTATTATATCTGAGTTCCTATAAAGACCATGTAGTTCACTGTTATGTAAGTTTTCTCTATTCACGTGTCTTTTCATCTCTCTTTGGTTCAGAAATTTCCCTTAGAACTTTATTCTCAAATATTCTCAAATATTCCTCCCATAAAGTAAGAATCGATGTTTCGCATCCATATAATATAATTGCTGGAGTAATAGTTTTATAAATTTTCAGATTAACGTGTTTTGAAAGGTGGGACGTCAAGAGTATTTCTAATGAATAATAGCACGCATTTCTAGAATTGGGCCTATGTTTAATTTCTTTGTGCATCTCATTCCTATTTGTGATTATTGTTCCTAGATATTTTAATTCAGCCACTTCCTCAAAATTTCTCTCATTTGTTATTAGCTGTCCAGTTCCATTATACAGTATAATGCATTTCTATGTGTGACCATATATTTTGTTTTATTACCATTATCCTAATACTCTTCATTTAACTAATACCTTAATACTTATAATCAGGATCGATCACAAAGTCCTTTGCACGTAAAATAATGTGAGTACAAATGAAATAAATAAGTGAAATTTAATAAATACAGTAAACACAGTATCTCCTATACGACTAACTAATTAACTTACTGGCACTTTCTGAACCGTAAGTTATTGGTGCGCTCTCCATATATATCCCAATTCTGACCTGATGTTTTCCAATCATCCGGTGTATAATCTAATAATTCAAATCCCACCTCATTCTTGGTCTGCCTATTGAGTGCTTACCTTTTGGTTTTCCTACAGGGAATTTACATGCCCCGCTTTCATTCTCCATTCGTGCCACATTTCCTGCCCGTCGCAATCTACGAGACTTACTTCTTATAATATCTAGTTTCTTTGAAAGATCATGTAGCTCACCGTTACGTTGTCTTCTCCATTTGCCCCTCTGTTCATCTATTTTTGGTCCAAAAGTTTCCTAATTCTCAAATACTGGTAAATTTTTCTCCTCCCATAAACCTTTAAAGTAAGAGTCATCAATATAATATAACTGGTATAAGTAACAGTTTTATATATTTTCAGTTTAATTTAATTAAATTTTTTTTTTAGTGAAGTTGGGTCGGCAAGATTTCATCCAATACATTTTAGCATGCATTTCAAGATTTGAGCCTATATTTAATTTCTTTGTGCACCTCATCCCTGTTTGTAGTTATTGTTCCTAAGTATTTGAATTCAAGTACTTCAAAAAATTATTCATTTCTCATTATCTGACCATATACACACACACACACACACATATATATATATATAATGTATTTATTTATATGTGTGACCATATATTTAGTATCTCCTATAAACATAAACAACAAAATTACTGTATTACTACTTAACTCGATCTAAGGTTAAAAAAAAGTGTAATTTTAAATATCTTAGTCCGTCGTCGCGCGAAGTCAACTTCGACATCGCGTTTATAAAAAGAGAAATGGTGACATAACGAATTCTTTTGATATGTTTGACTATCTTCTACTAAGTTTTCAACTTTCAGATTTTAGCTATTATACTGTGTATCGTAATTCAGTTTGTACGGGGAATTATTTCCCAAATAGTCGTTCAATATTTATCTTACTATATTTATTAAATTGATCAGCCTCATATGCTATTGGTCATCGTTTTCGACTACAGTTCGTGAGGTCCTGGGTTCGATTCCCGGTCAAACCATAGGAATTTTTCTTTAAATGGAATTCTTCCTGTGGTTGCCCATGGTCTGAAGTATAGGTTAAGAACTCTCCTGGCACTTCATTATCATTTTATCACCCATCATATCATCGGAGTAACGTAACTCCGCCTTCCAGGTGCCCCAACCTAAGAAATGGATTACAGTTCCGCCAATGCCAGGAGAGAAAACCATAAATGTTATAAAAGGCAACCTGTTGGCATTAGACAAAAAAATTAAATTTCAGCTCTCTCTCTCTCTCTCTCTCTCTCTCTCTCTCTCTCTCTCTCTGTATATATATATATATATATATATATATATATATATAGGCCTATATATATATATGGGGGTGCAGAAAGACCTGCATTTGGAACGGGTTTTTTAGTCAGAAGGAGGATCCTATCTGTTATCCGAGATATTAAGTTTGTTAGTGATAGGATATCATATATAATTCTAAAGGGTAAACGACATGATTTTATAATTGTAAATGTACATGCCCCCACAGAAGATAAAGATGACAAGATCAAGGATGAGTTCTATGAAGAATTAGAATGCTTATTTGATAGCCTTTCACGATATCATATGAAAATTTGTCTTAGGAGATTTTAATGCAAAAGTGGGGCAGGAAGATATATTCAAACCAACAATAGGCAAATTCAGTCTTCATGAAGATAGTAACGACAACGGGGTTAGATTAGTCACATTTGCCACATCAAAGAATCTCATTGCTAAGAGCACAACATTTCAGCATAAGGATATTCATAAATACACCTGGACGTCCCCAGATGGAGAAACTCGGAACCAGATAGATCATGTATTAGTGGATAAACGCTGGCACAGTAGCATCAACGATGTTAGATCAGTTAGAGGGGCAGACTGCAATTCAGATCATCATCTGGTCAGGGTGAAAATCAGACAACGGCTATCGCTTATGAGAGGAACAAACGAAGATGATTCAGTAAAATATGAATTAAAAAACTTGAAAAATGATGAAATGCGGCAAGAATACCAAATCAAAATTGCTAATAGATTTGAAGTACTGGAATCTTCAGATGACAATGTGGCAAACGAAGAAGAAACTGATATAAATAAAGAATGGGAGGCTATAAGAGATACTATTAAATTGTCAGCATCAGAAAGCATTGGTTGTTTAAAAAAGAGGCAAAACAAGAAATGGTTTGATGAGGAATGTGCCGACATTGTAAAGAAAAGAAAGCTAGCAAAAATGAAATGGTTACACGAGCCAAATGAGGTAAATTTAGAGCAATTGGGTAGTGTTAGACGGGAAACCACCAAGTTACTAAAGAGTAAGAAGAGGGAATATTTGAGAGAGAAGATTAATGATCTTGAAATGAATGCAAAAAATAGGAACATTAAGAATTATATCAGGGAATTAGTATAGAGAAGAAAGGGTTTCAGGCTAGAACAAACATAATTCGGAATGAAATGGGGATATGATTGCAGATTCCAAGAGTATATTAAATAGATGGAAAAGTTATTTTAATCAGCTATTAAATGTACATACAGAACAGGACATTGAGGAGGATAAGTTACAGACAGCAGAAATGCTAGTCGCAGAGCCAAGTGCATTAGAGGTTGAAATGGCAATTGAAAAATTGAAGATGTATAAAACATCAGGTTCAGATGAGATCCCAGCAGAACTGATAAAATCAGGGGGAGAAAAATTGATGGACAAGATACGCTGGTTGCTTAGTATGATTTGGGAAAAAGAAGCTCTTTCAGATGAATGGAAGGAATCAATTATCGTACCAATTTATAAGAAAGGAGATAAAACTGATTGCAACAACTATAGGGGCATCTCATTACTTTCAACTTCGTACAAAATTCTAACAAATATATTAGTAAGCAGACTTGCTCCCTATATTGATGACATTCTAGGAGATCATCAATGTGCATTTAGAAGAAACAGGTCTACAACAGATCAGATTTTTAGTATAAGACAGATTTTAGAAAAGAAATGGGAATATAATGGTACTGTACATCAACTATATGTAGACTTCAAAAAAGCATATGATTCAATTATATAGTATCCTGCTGGAGTTCGGAATTCCCAAAAAGTTAGTTAGACTTATACGAATATGTCTAAATGGCTCAAATAGTAGGGTGCGTGTAGGCAAACAGTTTTCAGACACTTTTGAAATCCAGAATGGGTTGAAGCAAGGAGATGCACTATCTCCTCTACTATTTAATTTTGTACTAGAGCATGCCATTAAATCTTTAGAGAATAAGGAAGGCTTACAACTGAATGGTATTAATAAGCTGTTAGTTTATGCTGATGATGTGGTACTACTGGCCGATAGCGAGGAGATACTAAAGGCCAACACGCACACACTATTGAGTAACACTAAGAAATTAGGACTGGAAGTAAATATCAGTAAAACTAAATATATGGTCACACGTAGAAATACATTATATAATGGAAATGGACAGCTAATGACAAATGAGGGAAATTTTGAGGAATTGGCTGAATTCAAATACCTAGGAACAATAATCACAAATAGGAATGAGATGCACAAAGAAATTAAACATAGGCTCAATTCTGGAAATGCATGCTATTATGCATTGCAGAGACTTTTGATGTCCCAACTCCTTTCAAAAAACGTTAAGCTGAAAATATATAAAACTATTATTCTACCAGTTATATTATATGGGTGCGAAACATGGACTCTTACTTTAAGGGAGGAAAGGAGATTACGAGTATTTGAGAATAAAGTTCTTAGGAAAATTTTTGGACCAAAGAGAGATGAACAGACAGGTGAATGGAGAAGACTACATAACAATGAACTACATGGTCTTTATAGGAAGCCAGATATAATGAGAACAGTTAAGTCCCGTAGACTGCGATGGGCAGGACATGTTGCGCGTATGGGGAATGAAAGACGTGCATGGAAACTTCTTGTAGGAAAGCCAGAGGGAAGGCGCCCAGTTGGTAGACCAAGAATGAGGTGGGAGAACAACATTAACTATGATTTGAGGGAAGTAGATTATACAGGAAATGATTGGAAAGCATTAGCTCAGGATAGGGATGTATGGAGAGCTTATGTCCGTGCGGCCATGAACCTACGGGTTCGATAGTGCCAGTGAGTAAGTGAGTAAGTAAGTATATATATATATATATATATATATATATTTTTACTTCAGAAATTATGCGTTCAAGGTATTTAAATTCGGATACTTGTTCAATAATATTTCCATCCAATTGTATTTTTAGCCAAATTATTTTTTATACATTGCCTTAGTTTTTGACTTGCTAACAGACATTTCATATATATATATATATATATTGGCAAAACTCATATGTTAAATTAGAAATGTTGCACATCATCTACTGATGTTGCAAAAATAACCAAATGATGTGCATACAATATGAATTGGAGCGTGTATTTCTTTGAAATTTTCATTCCATGTTGAATTAGTTTTTTTTTAATCTGTCATGATTATCTTAAAATCGACCTATATGTGTTGATTAGGACAAGGCGATAATCCATATCCTTGTGTTACTCCTTTATCAGTTTTACACGTTCTGAAATTTTATTACTTGAAAGTTTAACTTATATCTTTGAATTGCCATATAGGTTGGAAACTCCCTCATCTGCTAGTATTTTCCATAACAAATTACGTTTCAAACTACACTGGACAACAGACAAAAAGTTACGGAAGTAAAAGTGACCGTTTTGTATTAAGATGAAACTCCTAATTACAAAAAGACAATTAAAATCATGGTAGTTGTGTGGCTTGTAATTATTAGCATGCCTAGTGTTACTGCATATGCTGTGAATATTTTAGTCAGTATGAAGGTCACGGAAACACCCTTAGAGGAAGGAATAAAGTGACAAATGTATAATAAAGATAAGATTTATCTCGAAAGGTCGGTGTTAACCCCAACAGATTGTGAAATTAGTTGAAGTGGAATTTCGTGAGTGAACAATAGTTTGTGCCTTAGTGTATAAGTTATACAGATGTGCAGTTTTGTCCTGTAAGACATATCTGTAATATGTCTATATTTTTTCAGATACATTTTTAAAATTATGTGCAGGGATAAGATTTCAGTGTAATGAAAACTAAAATGCCACGAAGTTGTGTGAATAGTCCATATAGATTTTGTTATATTTGCGGAAAAGTGACTTTCGATCGCAAAAGCGACATATAACTCCATATATTAAGAAAGCGTAACATCTTTATTTCGGGTACAAAATAGCGGATCTTGACAAAAATTTTGCTCCACATATTTGCTACAATGGCTGTTCTGCAAATCGTAGTGACTGGTTGGGAGGAAAGAACAATCAATGCCCTTTGCCATCCCCATGACTTGGAGAGAACAGACTAATCATGTAAGTGATTGTTATTTCTACATGGTCCCATCAGTTAAGTTTATTTCAAAGAAGAAGAGGTCAGCCGTGAATTATCCCAACATACTTTCAGCTATTCGTTCGGTGCCACACTCTAAAGAGAAATTTTTCAAATTATTCAAGTATCACCCGACTCCAATAATATTGATTCAGATGATGAACCGAAATCCAGCACTTCGGAAGAAATAGCCAGATCATCCACATCCCATGATCTTGACTTCAATCCTGGAATTCCAACTCAATCACACAGAATAACTCAAGAAGAATTAAATGATTTTGTCCGAGACTTAGAATTCTCAAAGGCCAAATCAGAGCTGCTGGCTTCGCCACTTACACAGTTTAAGTACTTTGGCGAGAATGCAAAGGTCTCTGCATAAAGAACCCGCCAGAAGCCACTTGAGTAATTAAAAAAATAATGACATTGTATTTTACAACACTATATAAGGTCTGTCCACCGCTGTGGTCTCGAGGTAGCGTGCTGCCTTGTCACGCAGCGGGCCCGGATTCGATCCCCGGTCGGGGCAGTTTTTCTGGGTGAGGTTTTTATCTGGGTTTTTCCTCACCTGTAAGACAAATGTCAGGAAAACTTTAAGGCCCAAACGGTCCCCGAAATCATATGGCCATCGTCATCAACGGGAAGCTACCACACCTACAATTCCCTAGTGAAGGACCTGCCTTCGGGCAGAATTACTATGGATGAATATAAGGTCTAATGTCTGATATAAACATCCAACACAGACCAGAAGAATGGAGATTATTTTTAGATTAGATTCATAAGGTCTAATGTCTGATATAAACATCCAACACAGACCAGAAGAATGGAGATTATTTTTAGATTCATCAAAGTTGAATCTTGAGGCAGTGTTAATGACAATACGTACTTTGCCTTTTTTTCCAGTGGGCTATACAGTATATATGAAAGAGATATATGAAAATATGAGAGATCTGCTAAATTACATTAACTGCGACAGGGTAAGATGGCAAACACGTGATGATTTGAAGATGGTTGCTATCCTACTTGGCCTACAACAAGGGTACACTAAGTATAACTGTTTTTTGTGTGAGCTAGATTTTTACACTACAAGGAGAAAGACTGGTCACGTAGACAAAATATGATACCAGGATCAAAGAATGTAATGGAGCAGCCATTGATTGAATCTAAAAATATTATACTTCCTCCGCTACACATCGGTTTTGGGCCTAATTAAAAACTTTGTAAAGGCACTAGAATCTGCTGGGAGTGTATTTAAGTACTTACTAAATTTCCGAAACTAAGTACAGCAAACATTAAGGAAGGTATTTTCACTAGTCCCGATATCAGGGTATTTTTCAAGGATAAACACTTTTTCGGAACCATTTAAAAGAAGAAAAAAATGTATGGAATCATTTAGAGTACTTGCATTAAATTTCTACAGGAAGAATCGGGCCCCAATCTACAGACAATGTGTGAACAATATGTTACTACCTTATCGTGAAATGGGGTGCAATATGTCATTAAAAATCCATTTACTCCACTTTCATTTGGACTTTCTCCTGGAAAACTATGGTGCGTGTTTCAAATTAATATGGAGAATGTTCTCACCAAACGTTCTCATCATTTGAAAGACGATACCAAGGCAAATGGAATACATCTATACTAGCCGACTATTGTTGGTCAGTGATGAAAGATGCCCCCGAGGTCCATTACAGCAGACAAGCTGAAAGGAAGCGCCCTTAACTGAGGTAAGCTTGTCTTAATATTACCAGCTTTAACGACTGAAACATTTTTACTCAAATATATTTTTCAAAATTACTAGAAACCAGACCACTGATAACAATTTCATTGTCATTTTCGTGTTCAGCATGAAAAAATACATCGAAATCTGGTCATTTCAGTTACGTAACTGACAAAAAGTTAAAATTTGTTGTCCAGTGTTTCATAAGTCTCTCGAAATCTACAAATAACAAAAATATGGGAGATTTATTTCTGGCCTTTACCTCTAAAATTGATTTCAATATAAAAATAGCGTCTGATGTACTTCTACCTGTCCTAAATTCACTCTGCACTCTCTCTAAGAATCTTTCACATAATTATTTTTTTTAAATATTTACATAGCCTACAATTTAAATGCTGTATATAAAAATCTTATAGGATACCTGTAGAATTTGGCATTTGTTTTTTTTAACCTTTCTTATATGGCTATATTTACTACAAAACTCAAATCCCAATCCTGATAAATTCTATTGAATTTCCAGTGAGTCAGCTAACCTAACTTGTTAAACAAAGCTCGGGTGTCAGAATTGTAGCTTGAGCTGACATATACCAAGCAATCTTTTTTTTCGATAAGCTATGATTTGTCTCTATAGTTTTCAAATTCACAGTACCAATCTAGTTGCTGTAGATGGAACAAGTTAGTTCTGAAAGGCCTTCACAGTACCAATCTAGTTGCTGTAGATGGAACAAGTTAGTTCTGAAAAGCCTTCACAGTACCAATCTAGTTGCTGTAGATGGAACAAGTTAGTTCTGAAAGGCCTTCACAGTACCAATCTAGTTGCTGTAGATGGAACAAGTTAGTTCTGAAAAGCCTTCACAGTACCAATCTAGTTGCTGTAGATGGAACAAGTTAGTTCTGAAAAGCCTTCACAGTACCAATCTAGTTGCTGTAGATGGAACAAGTTAGTTCTGAAAGGCCTTCACAGTACCAATCTAGTTGCTGTAGATGGAACAAGTTAGTTCTGAAAAGCCTTCACAGTACCAATCTAGTTGCTGTAGA
Source organism: Diploptera punctata (assembly GCA_030220185.1). Taxonomy (NCBI): domain Eukaryota; kingdom Metazoa; phylum Arthropoda; class Insecta; order Blattodea; family Blaberidae; genus Diploptera; species Diploptera punctata. The sequence goes on along the minus strand of JASPKZ010005284.1, from coordinate 1,698,614 downwards.
TGGAACAAGTTAGTTCTGAAAAGCCTTCACAGTACCAATCTAGTTGCTGTAGATGGAACAAGTTAGTTCTGAAAGGCCTTCACAGTACCAATCTAGTTGCTGTAGATGGAACAAGTTAGTTCTGAAAAGCCTTCACAGTACCAATCTAGTTGCTGTAGATGGAACAAGTTAGTTCTGAAAAGCCTTCACAGTACCAATCTAGTTGCTGTAGATGGAACAAGTTAGTTCTGAAAGGCCTTCACAGTACCAATCTAGTTGCTGTAGATGGAACAAGTTAGTTCTGAAAAGCCTTCACAGTACCAATCTAGTTGCTGTAGATGGAACAAGTTAGTTCTGAAAGGCCTTCACAGTACCAATCTAGTTGCTGTAGATGGAACAAGTTAGTTCTGAAAAGCCTTCACAGTACCAATCTAGTTGCTGTAGATGGAACAAGTTAGTTCTGAAAAGCCTTCACAGTACCAATCTAGTTGCTGTAGATGGAACAAGTTAGTTCTGAAAAGCCTTCACAGTACCAATCTAGTTGCTGTAGATGGAACAAGTTAGTTCTGAAAAGCCTTCACAGTACCAATCTAGTTGCTGTAGATGGAACAAGTTAGTTCTGAAAAGCCTTCACAGTACCAATCTAGTTGCTGTAGATGGAACAAGTTAGTTCTGAAAAGCCTTCACAGTACCAATCTAGTTGCTGTAGATGGAACAAGTTAGTTCTGAAAAGCCTTCACAGTACCAATCTAGTTGCTGTAGATGGAACAAGTTAGTTCTGAAAAGCCTTCACAGTACCAATCTAGTTGCTGTAGATGGAACAAGTTAGTTCTGAAAAGCCTTCACAGTACCAATCTAGTTGCTGTAGATGGAACAAGTTAGTTCTGAAAAGCCTTCACAGTACCAATCTAGTTGCTGTAGATGGAACAAGTTAGTTCTGAAAAGCCTTCACAGTACCAATCTAGTTGCTGTAGATGGAACAAGTTAGTTCTGAAAAGCCTTCACAGTACCAATCTAGTTGCTGTAGATGGAACAAGTTAGTTCTGAAAAGCCTTCACAGTACCAATCTAGTTGCTGTAGATGGAACAAGTTAGTTCTGAAAAGCCTTCACAGTACCAATCTAGTTGCTGTAGATGGAACAAGTTAGTTCTGAAAAGCCTTCACAGTACCAATCTAGTTGCTGTAGATGGAACAAGTTAGTTCTGAAAAGCCTTCACAGTACCAATCTAGTTGCTGTAGATGGAACAAGTTAGTTCTGAAAAGCCTTCACAGTACCAATCTAGTTGCTGTAGATGGAACAAGTTAGTTCTGAAAAGCCTTCACAGTACCAATCTAGTTGCTGTAGATGGAACAAGTTAGTTCTGAAAAGCCTTCACAGTACCAATCTAGTTGCTGTAGATGGAACAAGTTAGTTCTGAAAAGCCTTCACAGTACCAATCTAGTTGCTGTAGATGGAACAAGTTAGTTCTGAAAAGCCTTCACAGTACCAATCTAGTTGCTGTAGATGGAACAAGTTAGTTCTGAAAAGCCTTCACAGTACCAATCTAGTTGCTGTAGATGGAACAAGTTAGTTCTGAAAAGCCTTCACAGTACCAATCTAGTTGCTGTAGATGGAACAAGTTAGTTCTGAAAAGCCTTCACAGTACCAATCTAGTTGCTGTAGATGGAACAAGTTAGTTCTGAAAAGCCTTCACAGTACCAATCTAGTTGCTGTAGATGGAACAAGTTAGTTCTGAAAAGCCTTCACAGTACCAATCTAGTTGCTGTAGATGGAACAAGTTAGTTCTGAAAAGCCTTCACAGTACCAATCTAGTTGCTGTAGATGGAACAAGTTAGTTCTGAAAAGCCTTCACAGTACCAATCTAGTTGCTGTAGATGGAACAAGTTAGTTCTGAAAAGCCTTCACAGTACCAATCTAGTTGCTGTAGATGGAACAAGTTAGTTCTGAAAAGCCTTCACAGTACCAATCTAGTTGCTGTAGATGGAACAAGTTAGTTCTGAAAAGCCTTCACAGTACCAATCTAGTTGCTGTAGATGGAACAAGTTAGTTCTGAAAAGCCTTCACAGTACCAATCTAGTTGCTGTAGATGGAACAAGTTAGTTCTGAAAAGCCTTCACAGTACCAATCTAGTTGCTGTAGATGGAACAAGTTAGTTCTGAAAAGCCTTCACAGTACCAATCTAGTTGCTGTAGATGGAACAAGTTAGTTCTGAAAAGCCTTCACAGTACCAATCTAGTTGCTGTAGATGGAACAAGTTAGTTCTGAAAAGCCTTCACAGTACCAATCTAGTTGCTGTAGATGGAACAAGTTAGTTCTGAAAAGCCTTCACAGTACCAATCTAGTTGCTGTAGATGGAACAAGTTAGTTCTGAAAAGCCTTCACAGTACCAATCTAGTTGCTGTAGATGGAACAAGTTAGTTCTGAAAAGCCTTCACAGTACCAATCTAGTTGCTGTAGATGGAACAAGTTAGTTCTGAAAAGCCTTCACAGTACCAATCTAGTTGCTGTAGATGGAACAAGTTAGTTCTGAAAAGCCTTCACAGTACCAATCTAGTTGCTGTAGATGGAACAAGTTAGTTCTGAAAAGCCTTCACAGTACCAATCTAGTTGCTGTAGATGGAACAAGTTAGTTCTGAAAAGCCTTCACAGTACCAATCTAGTTGCTGTAGATGGAACAAGTTAGTTCTGAAAAGCCTTCACAGTACCAATCTAGTTGCTGTAGATGGAACAAGTTAGTTCTGAAAAGCCTTCACAGTACCAATCTAGTTGCTGTAGATGGAACAAGTTAGTTCTGAAAAGCCTTCACAGTACCAATCTAGTTGCTGTAGATGGAACAAGTTAGTTCTGAAAAGCCTTCACAGTACCAATCTAGTTGCTGTAGATGGAACAAGTTAGTTCTGAAAAGCCTTCACAGTACCAATCTAGTTGCTGTAGATGGAACAAGTTAGTTCTGAAAAGCCTTCACAGTACCAATCTAGTTGCTGTAGATGGAACAAGTTAGTTCTGAAAAGCCTTCACAGTACCAATCTAGTTGCTGTAGATGGAACAAGTTAGTTCTGAAAAGCCTTCACAGTACCAATCTAGTTGCTGTAGATGGAACAAGTTAGTTCTGAAAAGCCTTCACAGTACCAATCTAGTTGCTGTAGATGGAACAAGTTAGTTCTGAAAAGCCTTCACAGTACCAATCTAGTTGCTGTAGATGGAACAAGTTAGTTCTGAAAAGCCTTCACAGTACCAATCTAGTTGCTGTAGATGGAACAAGTTAGTTCTGAAAAGCCTTCACAGTACCAATCTAGTTGCTGTAGATGGAACAAGTTAGTTCTGAAAAGCCTTCACAGTACCAATCTAGTTGCTGTAGATGGAACAAGTTAGTTCTGAAAAGCCTTCACAGTACCAATCTAGTTGCTGTAGATGGAACAAGTTAGTTCTGAAAAGCCTTCACAGTACCAATCTAGTTGCTGTAGATGGAACAAGTTAGTTCTGAAAAGCCTTCACAGTACCAATCTAGTTGCTGTAGATGGAACAAGTTAGTTCTGAAAAGCCTTCACAGTACCAATCTAGTTGCTGTAGATGGAACAAGTTAGTTCTGAAAAGCCTTCACAGTACCAATCTAGTTGCTGTAGATGGAACAAGTTAGTTCTGAAAAGCCTTCACAGTACCAATCTAGTTGCTGTAGATGGAACAAGTTAGTTCTGAAAAGCCTTCACAGTACCAATCTAGTTGCTGTAGATGGAACAAGTTAGTTCTGAAAAGCCTTCACAGTACCAATCTAGTTGCTGTAGATGGAACAAGTTAGTTCTGAAAAGCCTTCACAGTACCAATCTAGTTGCTGTAGATGGAACAAGTTAGTTCTGAAAAGCCTTCACAGTACCAATCTAGTTGCTGTAGATGGAACAAGTTAGTTCTGAAAAGCCTTCACAGTACCAATCTAGTTGCTGTAGATGGAACAAGTTAGTTCTGAAAAGCCTTCACAGTACCAATCTAGTTGCTGTAGATGGAACAAGTTAGTTCTGAAAAGCCTTCACAGTACCAATCTAGTTGCTGTAGATGGAACAAGTTAGTTCTGAAAAGCCTTCACAGTACCAATCTAGTTGCTGTAGATGGAACAAGTTAGTTCTGAAAAGCCTTCACAGTACCAATCTAGTTGCTGTAGATGGAACAAGTTAGTTCTGAAAAGCCTTCACAGTACCAATCTAGTTGCTGTAGATGGAACAAGTTAGTTCTGAAAAGCCTTCACAGTACCAATCTAGTTGCTGTAGATGGAACAAGTTAGTTCTGAAAAGCCTTCACAGTACCAATCTAGTTGCTGTAGATGGAACAAGTTAGTTCTGAAAAGCCTTCACAGTACCAATCTAGTTGCTGTAGATGGAACAAGTTAGTTCTGAAAAGCCTTCACAGTACCAATCTAGTTGCTGTAGATGGAACAAGTTAGTTCTGAAAAGCCTTCACAGTACCAATCTAGTTGCTGTAGATGGAACAAGTTAGTTCTGAAAAGCCTTCACAGTACCAATCTAGTTGCTGTAGATGGAACAAGTTAGTTCTGAAAAGCCTTCACAGTACCAATCTAGTTGCTGTAGATGGAACAAGTTAGTTCTGAAAAGCCTTCACAGTACCAATCTAGTTGCTGTAGATGGAACAAGTTAGTTCTGAAAAGCCTTCACAGTACCAATCTAGTTGCTGTAGATGGAACAAGTTAGTTCTGAAAAGCCTTCACAGTACCAATCTAGTTGCTGTAGATGGAACAAGTTAGTTCTGAAAAGCCTTCACAGTACCAATCTAGTTGCTGTAGATGGAACAAGTTAGTTCTGAAAAGCCTTCACAGTACCAATCTAGTTGCTGTAGATGGAACAAGTTAGTTCTGAAAAGCCTTCACAGTACCAATCTAGTTGCTGTAGATGGAACAAGTTAGTTCTGAAAAGCCTTCACAGTACCAATCTAGTTGCTGTAGATGGAACAAGTTAGTTCTGAAAAGCCTTCACAGTACCAATCTAGTTGCTGTAGATGGAACAAGTTAGTTCTGAAAAGCCTTCACAGTACCAATCTAGTTGCTGTAGATGGAACAAGTTAGTTCTGAAAAGCCTTCACAGTACCAATCTAGTTGCTGTAGATGGAACAAGTTAGTTCTGAAAAGCCTTCACAGTACCAATCTAGTTGCTGTAGATGGAACAAGTTAGTTCTGAAAAGCCTTCACAGTACCAATCTAGTTGCTGTAGATGGAACAAGTTAGTTCTGAAAAGCCTTCACAGTACCAATCTAGTTGCTGTAGATGGAACAAGTTAGTTCTGAAAAGCCTTCACAGTACCAATCTAGTTGCTGTAGATGGAACAAGTTAGTTCTGAAAAGCCTTCACAGTACCAATCTAGTTGCTGTAGATGGAACAAGTTAGTTCTGAAAAGCCTTCACAGTACCAATCTAGTTGCTGTAGATGGAACAAGTTAGTTCTGAAAAGCCTTCACAGTACCAATCTAGTTGCTGTAGATGGAACAAGTTAGTTCTGAAAAGCCTTCACAGTACCAATCTAGTTGCTGTAGATGGAACAAGTTAGTTCTGAAAAGCCTTCACAGTACCAATCTAGTTGCTGTAGATGGAACAAGTTAGTTCTGAAAAGCCTTCACAGTACCAATCTAGTTGCTGTAGATGGAACAAGTTAGTTCTGAAAAGCCTTCACAGTACCAATCTAGTTGCTGTAGATGGAACAAGTTAGTTCTGAAAAGCCTTCACAGTACCAATCTAGTTGCTGTAGATGGAACAAGTTAGTTCTGAAAAGCCTTCACAGTACCAATCTAGTTGCTGTAGATGGAACAAGTTAGTTCTGAAAAGCCTTCACAGTACCAATCTAGTTGCTGTAGATGGAACAAGTTAGTTCTGAAAAGCCTTCACAGTACCAATCTAGTTGCTGTAGATGGAACAAGTTAGTTCTGAAAAGCCTTCACAGTACCAATCTAGTTGCTGTAGATGGAACAAGTTAGTTCTGAAAAGCCTTCACAGTACCAATCTAGTTGCTGTAGATGGAACAAGTTAGTTCTGAAAAGCCTTCACAGTACCAATCTAGTTGCTGTAGATGGAACAAGTTAGTTCTGAAAAGCCTTCACAGTACCAATCTAGTTGCTGTAGATGGAACAAGTTAGTTCTGAAAAGCCTTCACAGTACCAATCTAGTTGCTGTAGATGGAACAAGTTAGTTCTGAAAAGCCTTCACAGTACCAATCTAGTTGCTGTAGATGGAACAAGTTAGTTCTGAAAAGCCTTCACAGTACCAATCTAGTTGCTGTAGATGGAACAAGTTAGTTCTGAAAAGCCTTCACAGTACCAATCTAGTTGCTGTAGATGGAACAAGTTAGTTCTGAAAAGCCTTCACAGTACCAATCTAGTTGCTGTAGATGGAACAAGTTAGTTCTGAAAAGCCTTCACAGTACCAATCTAGTTGCTGTAGATGGAACAAGTTAGTTCTGAAAAGCCTTCACAGTACCAATCTAGTTGCTGTAGATGGAACAAGTTAGTTCTGAAAAGCCTTCACAGTACCAATCTAGTTGCTGTAGATGGAACAAGTTAGTTCTGAAAAGCCTTCACAGTACCAATCTAGTTGCTGTAGATGGAACAAGTTAGTTCTGAAAAGCCTTCACAGTACCAATCTAGTTGCTGTAGATGGAACAAGTTAGTTCTGAAAAGCCTTCACAGTACCAATCTAGTTGCTGTAGATGGAACAAGTTAGTTCTGAAAAGCCTTCACAGTACCAATCTAGTTGCTGTAGATGGAACAAGTTAGTTCTGAAAAGCCTTCACAGTACCAATCTAGTTGCTGTAGATGGAACAAGTTAGTTCTGAAAAGCCTTCACAGTACCAATCTAGTTGCTGTAGATGGAACAAGTTAGTTCTGAAAAGCCTTCACAGTACCAATCTAGTTGCTGTAGATGGAACAAGTTAGTTCTGAAAAGCCTTCACAGTACCAATCTAGTTGCTGTAGATGGAACAAGTTAGTTCTGAAAAGCCTTCACAGTACCAATCTAGTTGCTGTAGATGGAACAAGTTAGTTCTGAAAAGCCTTCACAGTACCAATCTAGTTGCTGTAGATGGAACAAGTTAGTTCTGAAAAGCCTTCACAGTACCAATCTAGTTGCTGTAGATGGAACAAGTTAGTTCTGAAAAGCCTTCACAGTACCAATCTAGTTGCTGTAGATGGAACAAGTTAGTTCTGAAAAGCCTTCACAGTACCAATCTAGTTGCTGTAGATGGAACAAGTTAGTTCTGAAAAGCCTTCACAGTACCAATCTAGTTGCTGTAGATGGAACAAGTTAGTTCTGAAAAGCCTTCACAGTACCAATCTAGTTGCTGTAGATGGAACAAGTTAGTTCTGAAAAGCCTTCACAGTACCAATCTAGTTGCTGTAGATGGAACAAGTTAGTTCTGAAAAGCCTTCACAGTACCAATCTAGTTGCTGTAGATGGAACAAGTTAGTTCTGAAAAGCCTTCACAGTACCAATCTAGTTGCTGTAGATGGAACAAGTTAGTTCTGAAAAGCCTTCACAGTACCAATCTAGTTGCTGTAGATGGAACAAGTTAGTTCTGAAAAGCCTTCACAGTACCAATCTAGTTGCTGTAGATGGAACAAGTTAGTTCTGAAAAGCCTTCACAGTACCAATCTAGTTGCTGTAGATGGAACAAGTTAGTTCTGAAAAGCCTTCACAGTACCAATCTAGTTGCTGTAGATGGAACAAGTTAGTTCTGAAAAGCCTTCACAGTACCAATCTAGTTGCTGTAGATGGAACAAGTTAGTTCTGAAAAGCCTTCACAGTACCAATCTAGTTGCTGTAGATGGAACAAGTTAGTTCTGAAAAGCCTTCACAGTACCAATCTAGTTGCTGTAGATGGAACAAGTTAGTTCTGAAAAGCCTTCACAGTACCAATCTAGTTGCTGTAGATGGAACAAGTTAGTTCTGAAAAGCCTTCACAGTACCAATCTAGTTGCTGTAGATGGAACAAGTTAGTTCTGAAAAGCCTTCACAGTACCAATCTAGTTGCTGTAGATGGAACAAGTTAGTTCTGAAAAGCCTTCACAGTACCAATCTAGTTGCTGTAGATGGAACAAGTTAGTTCTGAAAAGCCTTCACAGTACCAATCTAGTTGCTGTAGATGGAACAAGTTAGTTCTGAAAAGCCTTCACAGTACCAATCTAGTTGCTGTAGATGGAACAAGTTAGTTCTGAAAAGCCTTCACAGTACCAATCTAGTTGCTGTAGATGGAACAAGTTAGTTCTGAAAAGCCTTCACAGTACCAATCTAGTTGCTGTAGATGGAACAAGTTAGTTCTGAAAAGCCTTCACAGTACCAATCTAGTTGCTGTAGATGGAACAAGTTAGTTCTGAAAAGCCTTCACAGTACCAATCTAGTTGCTGTAGATGGAACAAGTTAGTTCTGAAAAGCCTTCACAGTACCAATCTAGTTGCTGTAGATGGAACAAGTTAGTTCTGAAAAGCCTTCACAGTACCAATCTAGTTGCTGTAGATGGAACAAGTTAGTTCTGAAAAGCCTTCACAGTACCAATCTAGTTGCTGTAGATGGAACAAGTTAGTTCTGAAAAGCCTTCACAGTACCAATCTAGTTGCTGTAGATGGAACAAGTTAGTTCTGAAAAGCCTTCACAGTACCAATCTAGTTGCTGTAGATGGAACAAGTTAGTTCTGAAAAGCCTTCACAGTACCAATCTAGTTGCTGTAGATGGAACAAGTTAGTTCTGAAAAGCCTTCACAGTACCAATCTAGTTGCTGTAGATGGAACAAGTTAGTTCTGAAAAGCCTTCACAGTACCAATCTAGTTGCTGTAGATGGAAACAAGTTAGTTCTGAAAAGCCTTCACAGTACCAATCTAGTTGCTGTAGATGGAACAAGTTAGTTCTGAAAAGCCTTCACAGTACCAATCTAGTTGCTGTAGATGGAACAAGTTAGTTCTGAAAAGCCTTCACAGTACCAATCTAGTTGCTGTAGATGGAACAAGTTAGTTCTGAAAAGCCTTCACAGTACCAATCTAGTTGCTGTAGATGGAACAAGTTAGTTCTGAAAAGCCTTCACAGTACCAATCTAGTTGCTGTAGATGGAACAAGTTAGTTCTGAAAAGCCTTCACAGTACCAATCTAGTTGCTGTAGATGGAACAAGTTAGTTCTGAAAAGCCTTCACAGTACCAATCTAGTTGCTGTAGATGGAACAAGTTAGTTCTGAAAAGCCTTCACAGTACCAATCTAGTTGCTGTAGATGGAACAAGTTAGTTCTGAAAAGCCTTCACAGTACCAATCTAGTTGCTGTAGATGGAACAAGTTAGTTCTGAAAAGCCTTCACAGTACCAATCTAGTTGCTGTAGATGGAACAAGTTAGTTCTGAAAAGCCTTCACAGTACCAATCTAGTTGCTGTAGATGGAACAAGTTAGTTCTGAAAAGCCTTCACAGTACCAATCTAGTTGCTGTAGATGGAACAAGTTAGTTCTGAAAAGCCTTCACAGTACCAATCTAGTTGCTGTAGATGGAACAAGTTAGTTCTGAAAAGCCTTCACAGTACCAATCTAGTTGCTGTAGATGGAACAAGTTAGTTCTGAAAAGCCTTCACAGTACCAATCTAGTTGCTGTAGATGGAACAAGTTAGTTCTGAAAAGCCTTCACAGTACCAATCTAGTTGCTGTAGATGGAACAAGTTAGTTCTGAAAAGCCTTCACAGTACCAATCTAGTTGCTGTAGATGGAACAAGTTAGTTCTGAAAAGCCTTCACAGTACCAATCTAGTTGCTGTAGATGGAACAAGTTAGTTCTGAAAAGCCTTCACAGTACCAATCTAGTTGCTGTAGATGGAACAAGTTAGTTCTGAAAAGCCTTCACAGTACCAATCTAGTGTTGCTGTAGATGGAACAAGTTAGTTCTGAAAAGCCTTCACAGTACCAATCTAGTTGCTGTAGATGGAACAAGTTAGTTCTGAAAAGCCTTCACAGTACCAATCTAGTTGCTGTAGATGGAACAAGTTAGTTCTGAAAAGCCTTCACAATTTTAATAAATTTTAATGTTGAGGACGACTGATATCTCAGGTACTAATTTTATTATTTTAACTTAATATGCTATTATTTTACCAGTTATATTATATGGGTGTGAAACATGGACTCTTACTTTAAGGGAGGAAAGGAGATTACAAGTATTTGAGAATAAAGTACGTAGGAAAATTTTTGGACCAAAGAGAGATGAACAGACAGGTGAATGGAGAAGACTACATAGCAGTGAACTACATGGTCTTTATAGGAAGCCAGATATAATAAGAACAGTTGAATCTCGTAGACTGCGATGGGCAGGACATGTTGCACTTATGGGGAATGAAAGACATGCGTGGAAGTTTCTTGTAGGAAAGCCAGAGGGAAAACGCCCAGTTGGTAGACGAAGAATGAGGTGGGAGAATAACATTAACTATGATTTGAGGAAAGTAGGTTATACAGGGAATGATTGGAACGCATTAGCTCAGGATAGGGATGTAAGGAGAGCTTATGTCCGCGCGGCCATGAACCTACGGGTTCGATAGTGCCAGTGAGTAAGTAAGTATGCTTTACTCCTTTTTAGCGAATTCCGTGAGAAAGAAACTATTGAGGTGATAGGCCTTCTCAAGAAACATTTTTTTGATTTGTTTTTACATATTTGGTTGATCCTACTTGACTAGACTCAAAATATGTTTGGTAACCTGTGTAAGGCCGAAGAATATATATATATATATATATATATATATATAGTCCACCGCTATGGTCTCGAGTAGCGTTCTGCCTTGTCACGCAGCGGGCCCGGGTTCGATCCCCGGTCAGGACAGTTTTTCTGGGTGAGGTTTTTATCGGAGTTTTTCCTCACCTGTAAGACAAATGGTCATCATCATCATCCTTATCATTATAATCGTCATCCTTCACCGATGTGGAAAGCAACAGGAAGCTACCGCACCTAAAATTCCCTAGTAAAGCTGCAAAGCATAGGATGAAAATGCTATGATTGAAGTGAAATACCTCGGGCAGAATTACTGTGGATGGATGGTATATATTCGAACGTCTATAAATGATCTGGCGCCTGCAATTTTTTCGGAACCAAACATGACATGTAGCTTACCAGCGATTAAAAAGAACTAAGGTCGATTTTGTTGATAAGGAGTTCTGGAGAAGGAGTTCACCAGAAGCTAATATTTAAAAATCATTCTAGGAATCACAATTTTTATTTTTTCGCAACGACACTCATTATATGCCATTCAAATAATACGAGAAAGGTATCATCTAAAACTCCACAAAATTTGTCCATTTGAAGTGAGGGTTTACCCCAAATTCGAAATTTAAAATCACTCTAGGGGCTGACATTTGTTTTCTCTTAATAAACTGTTTACATAAGATTTAATTAACAAAGGAAAGATTTAGTCCGTAAACCATCAAAATCGTCCATAAATTCGACTGCTGAAAAATTCACTTTGTTTATGCAGCGTGACTTCCTTGTAATCACTTTAGCTTTTTATTCCTTCGTTACAAATAATATTGCAATGGCTGACTACATATTCATAACTGTCAGTTTATGGAATGATTCGTCAGCACACATTTTGGATATAATACTTTAGTCATATTCGCAATGCTAATATCACCAGTAGGTCTATTATATAAGCCTATGAGCCATTTCAGTCTAAATCTATTTTAAGGATTTTTTTATTGATTGGTTGTTGAATATGTGTATGTTGATATTCATCTATTGATATAAATGAAATTCGAGATATATTTTTGTGTTATTCCATTATATTTACGCAGTTTAACCTGTTTTAGAGACTCTTGATGTCAAAAAACGTTAAACTGAAAATAAACAAAAGTATTATTCTACCAGTTATATTATATGGACGCGAAACATGGACTCTTACTTTAAGGGAGGAAAGAAGATTACAAGTATTTGAGAATAAAGTTCTTAGGAAAATTTTTAACCCAAGAGAGATGAACAGACAGGTAAATGGAGAAGACTAATAACAGTGAACTACATGGTCTTTATAGGAAGCCAGATATAATAAGAACAGTTAAGTCTCGTGGACTGCGATGTACAGGACATGTGGCACGAATGGGGAATGAAAGACGTGCATGGAAGCTTCTTGTAGGAAAACCAGAGGGAAAACGCCCAGTTGGTAGACCGAGAATGAGTTGGGAGAATAACAATAACTATGATTTGAGGGAAGTAGATTATACATGGAATGATTGAAAAACATTATCTCAGGATAGGAATTTATGGAGAGCTTATGTCGTGCGGCCATGAACCTACGGGTTCGATAATTCCAGTGAATTAGTTAGTTAGGCTTTTCTTATTTTTAGAGAGAGGATTTATAATTATGGATCATCCACATTCTTTTTTGATCACACAAGGACATGAAGGGTCTCTCCGAATAAGTCCATTTTAAATTATAGCAATGTAAATAATAATATAATAATTATAAATTTAAAGAAATAAAAGACAATGTTATAACGAAGTTGATTAATACTATACAAGCTGAGAGGTCTAGGATTTGAGCCCTGATTGGTCAGGATTTTTAAACTGGCGCAAACTTTCCCTGGCCCTGGAGTCGACTTAGCCTATAACGGAAATGAGTAGGCTATCAGACTTATGTTCTGGGGGTAAAGGAGGCCGTCATGCAGTGCTGAAAACTTGGCTGATATCTCGTGCCGATTGTCTAGAAAAGTGGTAGGCTTAACCTCCTTCTACCTCAAAGACCTCCTAAGACCAGTAGTGGGATCATTTTACTTTAGTATGTTTAATAGTTTTCGTAAGTACTGCCACGAGCGATTTCCAAATTTATCTGGAGAATTTGGAACTCAAGAGTGGCATTTGTTAGGACTGTGTAACGAATCAAATTAAGCTGTTTACCCACAAATCATTATTTAAATATAGATATTTTAAAATATCCTATATATTTCAAGTAAACGGCGATGTTTGAAAATAAATGAGAAATGTTTGGTTATGTTTCATTTGTTCATCCACGGCAACTAAAAAGTAAAAGTAAAGTGATCCCACTACAGGCCTCAGGAGGCCCTTGGGGTAGTAGGAGGTTAAGGCTCCCAATTTTTATAGACAATCGGCACTTCGTGTCAGCCGGGTTGTCAGCCCTGCGCGACGGCCGCCTTTACCCCCAGAACAAGCGTCGGGTACTCATTTCAGTTAGAGGCTGAGTCGACCCCAGGACCATAGTGGCGCCAGAAGGTTTGGGTCAATTTAAAAATCCTGACCCCCACGGGACTCTAACCCTCGATCTTCCGGCTTGTAGCGCAGTGCCTTAACCATCGCTACGGCGATCCACGGCTACTAGACTATATTATTCATTGCCAAATAGGATCGCAATATTGTAAGAATGCAGCCTAATGGAGAAAAAATGAAACTATCAAATTGTATATTATAACCAACATTATACGTTATTAATTAATTTTTTTAGGAAACAACTCCGTAAAATCATTATTGAACACACAATTATCAAATGTGTAATTCGAAGGATCTGTTCATTATTTGCTAATTACAATATATTAATTGGAGAGTCAGTCAATGCAAAATAATGCTCTGACCTGTTCAGAATATTAAAAAGGAGGAGTTTTCATTTTGGTAAACAGAATTCGATAAATATCGAGGTGAAACACGACTCTCATTGGTTACTTACTTACTTACTCACTGGCACTATCGAACCCATAGGTTCATGGCCGCACGGACATATGCTCTCCATACATCCCTATCCTGAGCTAATGCTTTCCAATCATTCCCTGTATAATCTACTTCCCTCAAATCATAGTTAATGTTTTTCTCCCACCTCATTCTTGGTCTACCAACTGGGCGTTTTTCCTCTGGCTTTCCTACAAGAAGCTTCCATGCACGTCTTTCATTCCCCATACGCGCAACATGTCCTGCCCAACGCAGTCTACGAGACTTAACTGTTCTTATTATATCTGGCTTCCTATAAAGACTATGTAGTTCATTGTTATGTAGTTTTCTCCATTCACCTGTCTGTTCATCTCTCTTTGGTCAAAAAAAATTCTAAGAACTTTATTCTCAAAAACTCGTAATCTCATTTCCTCCCTTAAAGTAAGAGTCCATGTTTCGCACCCATATAATACAACTGGTAGAATAATAGTTTTATATATTTTCAGTATAACGTTTTTTGAAAGGAGTTGAGACATCAAAAGTGTCTGCAATGCATAATAGCACGCATTTCCAGAATTCAGTATATTAATTGGAGAGTAAGTCACTGCAAAATAATGCTGTGACCTGTTCAGAACATTAAAAAAGGAGGAGTTTTCTTTATTTTGGTAAACAGAATTCGATAAATACCGAGGTGAAACACGACTGTCATTGGTTATAAAAGAAAATTCATTTAAATGTGATTGGTCCTTGACTCCCATTTGAAGCATGAGTTAAATAGTTTTCATTTAAATCTCACCCAACAAAACGGCAAGAAGCTACAAAAAGTAAGAAATGTTAAAATTTGTTGTTGTAAGATGTTATGCGTGTTATCAAATCGATAAAATGTGTAGGGAGATAGCGAAGACTTCATTTCCCTAATTTGAAAGAAAAGTGTTGTGCCTTACTTCCTCGCTGGCACTCCCCTTCTGTTAGCACAGCTGCTCTCATTATCCAGACAGATAGGAATAAATAGTTTCCGGTTAGAGTGCCGATACAAATCACATAATCACCATCCTCTGCATTAAGTGAAAAATGTACGCGCCACAACAAAATCTCGACAACCGGTTCTTCCACTGCATTATTCAGTCCTATCTACACTATTTAAATATCCCATCCCAGATTCTTATGTGAAATTCAGAGTGCAATAAGTCATTACAGTGACTATTGAAAAAAGAACGTTCAACACTGACTGGCCCCCTAACCTCCTGGCTTTGGAATAACAAACTCAAAAGTTTGATTCTCTGCTTTGGGCACGGGGTGTTACTCTAAATAGAATTTATAGAGGAACTTCGAGTAGTGTGGACCCCTATTTTGAAATTTTTTGTATTTCTTCTTTTAATTAAGGGGTTTTAATGTTGTTTAATTACAGTGATTATCATTAGTGTTATAACTAGGGTCCGGATGTTAGGCACTTAAAAAATTCAAAATAGGCAGGCTAAAAGGCACTAAAAATCATTAATATAGGCACTAAAACATTCAAAATAGACTCTTACAAAAAATGGATTACAGCATAATTTTTACAGCCTTATGTTCGTCGCACTAATTTGTCTTTGAAGCACCTGTCTATGAGTGAGGACTACAGACTGAATTCAGTGTTACCAACATCAAAAATAATATTGCCTGTCACTTAAAGATTTCAGCACCAAGTGTAAGACAGAGAAAGAAAATTTGAGTCATCTACCCTTTTTGTCACTCAGAAATGTATGTATTGAAAAGAAGCGAAACTGTACCATAGAATTTTCTTCATGCGTTAGAGCCGGAGCATAATACAATGGGACATAAATTAAAGCAGACGATATGGTACTTGGAGCGACAGATAAGGAAGAACTGCAAGAAACAATACACAATCTCGCATCGTGGGCCAACAAAAATGGTTTCGATATAAACCTATCAAAAACGGTACAAATGGGATTCAGAAAGGGTGGTCGACTGGTAGATGGCGACCACATACAACTGCAGGGCAACCCGTTGCAAATCACAAACGCCTTTAAATATCTAGGAGTAACACTCCGAACAACAGCCAAATCTTTCAGAATACATACGAAAGAGAGAGCGGCAGCTGCTATAGTTGCCATATACGATATAGAAAACATCACACAACTGTCACTTGCAACAGCCATGAAACTTTTTGAGGCCAAAATAATTCCCATCTTAACATATGGAATAGAAATCATTTGGACTGACCTAGTTACGGAGACTTAAACACCTTAGAAAAAGTGAAAGCAAGATTCCTAAAAGCAGCAATGGGGATCTCGAAATTTGCTCCATCTAGACTGGCATATGAATTAGCACGGGAAACTTTCCTCGTGGAAGATCTACGCACAAAATTCGTGTTACCAGCTACTAAACAGGCAACTGCATTGAAGAAAATAAGACAACACAAGGCAAAAGAAATACCAGACGATTTTTACGCAACAGATGCAATGATCAATCGAAACTGGACTGGGCCAAACAACAAGATACGCAGTGCAATAATAAGACTGGCAGTGCATGGATATCACCACAAACTCTGCAAAAATTTAAACTATCATGATCCGTCAAGTGACTGCGTGTGCAAGCTCTGTGATAAACCGTGTGAAAAATATCATTTCAGTGTCTGTTTAAAGAGAACACAATCGTTGCTGGTATACAGCAGAGACATAAACTAATGCACTTTTCCTGTTATTATAGATTAAAGCTATTTCTCTTAACGGGAGTGCATGAGGTAGAAAAATGCAATATTCGCCTAATGGGAGTGCATTGAGCGGGAAACCATCTACCTGCTAGGTTATTGGCTTATTGACACCCTTATCCTAAAATGTTCTAACAAAATTTATAAAAAGAATACTTGAACAATTCCATTCAATGATATGTGTCATTAAGTTTGTCCATTTCAACTGATTTAATTGAAATACTAAGTTAATTTCGAGAAAAAATGGCAAATAGGCATTTATAGGCATTGTAAGTTGAAATAGGCATTTATAGGCAAAATTAACTTCATGGAAAACAACTCTAGGGTCGTCTATATGAACTTACATGAAGTCACTTTTACAATATCTATAATAAATAATTGTAGGCATTTTCCCTAACATCCGGTCTCTAGTTATAACTATGAAATAGCATTGTTATTTTATTGAAATATGGAAATATTCTGATTGTGTGAGTCAAGATTTTCAACACTAAAAGCTTCATGGCGCGCCCTGGTCTACTAGCCGGCTGCCAGCCTCACATCCACTTGTGGCATTTACAGAGAGGGGCGATCATCCAACAGTGTAGGGGTGACGTATTGTAGTTAGCAAGTTATGGCTGTTTCAACTATCTGGTGCCGCTCTTTATTGTAACTACCGAAATCCCTCATGATGCTGGGTTGGCACCGGTCCCATACTAGTTCAAACTACATGAGAAAATTTCTTCCTCCATGGGGACTCAAAGCAGCGGATTTCCCGTAACATAACACCAAATCACCATGCCTTAGACCATTTGGCTAAATATTAAATCTTAACATTTGTTGATAAAGCCTGACATTAGTATCTTAATTAGCAATGTTCTTTTAAAACTCAAGTCATTAAAGTAGCAATTCAAATCTGGACATGAAAGGGCGAAAAAAGTTATTTTAGGGATCACTCATCATAGACAAAAGGTTGTTTTACGTACTCTAATCTAGGAAATGTATTTCCCAACATTGCTTCTCTTCTAAAGGAAGTCTTTCTCGGAATTTGTATGCTGTTAAAAAGTCATATATCTTAGCCGGCACCAGAGTCGAGGATGATAATAATTAATTAGTCCAAGGGGACCGACAAGTGATACCACTACAAGCCTTAGGAGAATCTTGGGATAGTAGGGAGTTAAAGCCAATCGGCACGGGTTGCCAGTTCTACGTGAAGACCGCATTTACCCCACGATTATACATTTGGTGCTCATTTCAGTTAGAGACTGGGTCGATCGGAGGGGGAATATGGCGACCTCAAGGTCATTATGCCGCCTAAATATTTAGGCCTACGTCAGTTTAAAATGCAGACCCCCCTCAGGACTCGAACCCTCGACATTCCTGCTTGTACTTGAATGAATTGTATTTACAATAGCAAATAGATCGAGTAATAATTTTATTTATAATAATATATGACATACTCGGGATGGACAATAACACTACGAACACATTTGAGGCGGTTAGAAGCAAAATGGTATAAGTAATTTATTTCTCAAAAAATATTTTCATACATAATTACATTCTTGAAACGTAATATTATATAGTGGAAAAGTGATATAAGGACATACGTTAGTGGTACATGAAGAATGATTATTATAATTTTGAATTGCAGTACTCTTTACATCAATTAAATCAGTTATGCCAAGAATATAATTTCAAAATATCAAAAGAAAAAACAAAAATAATGGCATATTGGGGAAACGATCATATAAGATCAAAAATCGTAATAGACAACAAACCTCTGGAACAAGTAACAAATTTTGATTATTTGGGTTGCAATTTTACTATATAAACACAAAAACTGAAAGAGACATACATATGAAACTGTCAAAATTTCAAATGATATGCGGAACTATACATAAAACATTAAAGAATAAAACAAGAAGAGATACTAGATTGAAGTTTTATAAAACATTGGCAGTTCCTGCATTACTTTATGGGAGCGAAACTTGGGTAATGACCAAAAAATTGCAAATTAGAATGCAAAACGCAGATATGGACTTCCTTAGAAAAACAAAAGGCTGCACAAGATTGGATCGGATAAGGAATGAAGATACAAGAACAGAGTTAAATATATATCCATTGGATGAGAAAATCAGAGAATATAGAGAGAAATAGTTTACACATGTGGAAAGAATGAATGTTAAAAGATTACCAAGAGCAGCATTTAACTACAAGCCAAGAGGTTCAAGGAATGTAGGAAGGCCAGTGAAAAGATGGACAGAGGAACTGTGAGGCGGAACAGGCAATTTGCCTATCCCGTGAAGTGAAGAAGAAGAAGAAGAAGAAGAAAAGGAGTTACCTATACCTTAAATCTGTTTTTCTCAACACTGCAAAACTTTCTATTACACCCCTTTGTTTCCAACCTCCTCATTTGAAAAGGGTTCAGGGATATTGATATCCATCCATCCATAGTAATTCTGCCCGATGGCAGGTCTTTCACTGCAATCATAGCATTTTCATGCTATGCTTTGCAGTTTTACTAGGGAATTAACTTATAGGTGTGGTAGCTTCCCGTTGCTTTCCACACCGATGAAGGATTATGATGATAATGACATGGATGATGGTGATGGCCGGATGATTTTCGGGGACAGTTGGGCCCTAGGCTTCCTGAAATTTGTCTTACAGGTAAGGAAAAACCCCGAAAAAACTTCACCCCAGGAGCCTGTCCCGACCGGGAATCGAATCCGGCCCGCAGCGTGACAAGGCAGCACGATACCTCGAGACCACAGCAGTGAACTGGATATTGATATAAGGAACCCAAAATTTAATTTGATTCGATAAACAATTACCGTATAAACCCTAATATTTTTTGTACCATTATGATTTTGTATTTGATGTCAAATATTTTATCCCATTCCCATACCTATTCCTTGAGATTTGAGTGCTACCAGAACACGTGGCAAGATATTTAAGCCTACATAGTTATGCTGTAACATCAAAGTGTAACTCTAGACACAGATGTCTCATTATCGAGAAATCATGAACAATTCGTAATTAAGTTATAGGAATTTATATGATTCATTCTGCCTTGAAGACATGTACGTTGTTTCATTTCTTCGCTACATTTCATTACATCTACGGTAGACAAATGCATTTAATTTCTAAAACATCATTATCAAATAATTAAAAATAAGCAATCGTAAATAATTATTAGAGTTTATTTTCACTACATAAATTTAAAAATCTTAAGCTGTTGGGGCATCCCTTCCTGTCAACTTGTTAAAATGTGAAGGGGGCGTGATGACTTACCACTTCTGAAAGGACGGCGTCATAATTTAACACTCAACATTTAACAACCGAGGCAAATGGGCTCAAGTCTTGGAACCCAGGCCAGGGTTCCTCTTGGTTGAAGAGAGAAACCGAAAAATTGATCCACCACTGGAACACACGTTATTCCAGTCGCAGGGCAATTCGTTGTATCATTATTTCTTTCATCTGGAAAAAAGTTGGGAACAATTTCCACAGACAAATTCTTGCTTAAATCCCTCTAACTAATTATCGAATCCGTAGGCTTATGGCCGCGCGGACATAAGTTCTCCATACATTCCTATCCTCAGCTAATGTTTTCCAATCATCCCCTGTATAATCTATTTCCCTCAAATTGCGCCGCGTTACTTAAAAATTTTATTAAACCATGCGAATTGTAACCTACTTGCGCTGCCGTGTTTCGATCTACTACCTTGTGTATATATATTAGCATAGAGTTCATAACTATCTGTACTATTCATAATCCTTTGCCCGGGCCCATGAGAGGCAAAGATTGATTCATTCTTCCTATCCAAATTCATAAACATTAATCAATAATAATTCTTAAAACACACTGTAGTAATTTATGATGCTTAGTTTACTTGAATGTACTATTGTCAACCATGAAAGCTATACGGGAAAAAGGAGCTCATATAACTTTTGAACAAGCTTATGTACAGGAATTATGCAAGACAGCTGTAGCGTAGCTAACATACAATAATTAAACATTGATATTTACTTAAAAAAATATTTAATGTTAAATTGCACGTCTGAAGTTTGAAAAGTGAAATTAAAGAAATATAAAACTTGATCATTCGAATACTAAATGACAAACAATAAATAATACCAAAAATAACATAATTTACACACTCAACCTCTCATACATACTTTCAGTCCTGCCTAGGGTGCTTTACCCTTGCCGGACCAAAACCCAAAATACGCAGCTCGCGTCCTCCAGACGACAAACCAATGTTGCAACGAAAATCTATGATCGAATGATAGTGTTCACTATGGGTGTAGTCTATTTGAGCGTTCCGAGGTAGAAGGGGAAGTTGCGCACTACAAACAGAGCAAAGGGAGGGGTAGAAAGGAGAGTGGGAGTAGATAGAAAGAGAAAGGAAATTGGCACAGTTCACGAATCTCACTATTGAAGGAGGATAACAGCACCGATGGAACGAACCGAAATAGCAATTTCGGTTCAAAATCATAGTTAATGTTATTCTCCCACCTCATTATTGGTCCACCAACTGGGCGTTTTCCTCTCTGGTTTTCCTACAAGATGCTTCCATGCATGTCTTTCATTTCCCATTCGTGCCACATGTCCTGCCTACCGCAGTCTACGAGACTTAACTGTTCATATTATATCTGGCTTCTTATAAAGACCATGTAGTTCACTGTTATGTAAGTCTTCTCCAGGCACCTGTCTGTTCATCAATCTTTGGTTCAAAAATTTTCCTAACTTAATTCTCATATACTCGTAATCTCCTTTCCTCCCTTAAAGTAAGAGTCCATATTTCGCATTCATATAATGTAACTAGTAGAATAATAGTTTTATATATTTTCAGTTTAACGTTTTTTGAAAGGAGTTGTGACGTTAAGAATCTCTGTAATGCATAATAGCACGCATTTCCATAATTGAGCCTATGTTTAATTTCTTTGTGCATCTCATTCCTATTTGTGATTATTGTTCCTAGGTATTTGAATTCAGCCACTTCCTCGAAATTTTCCTCATTTGTCATTAGCTGTCCATTTCCATTAAATAATGCATTTATACGTGTGATCATATATTTAGTTTTATTGATATTTACTTCCAGTCCCAATTCATTAGTGTTACTCAATAGTGTGTGCTTGTTGGCCTTTTGCATCTCCTCACTATCGCCCAATAGTACTACATCATCAGCATGAACTAACAGCTTATTGATACCATTGAATTGTAGGCCTTCTAAAAATTAATGGCATGCTCTAGTACAAAATTAAATAGTACAGGATTCAACTCATTATGGATTTCAAAAGTATCCGAAAACTGTTTGCCTGCACGCCCCCCACTCTCTGTGCCATTTAGACACACTGGTATAAATCTAAGTAACTTTTTAGGAATTCCGAATTCCAGCAGGATACTATATAACTTCTCCTTCTTAATTGAATCATATGCCTTCCCTCTACCATTCACTATTCCGTCTCCAGAGCCAATGTTTTATTATATGAATTCTACAGTATAATCCAAGCCTGTATCAACTTAAGTATTTTTCATTACGTTTTCAATTCCAGTAGCACAGTCTTTGAACGATTAACTACTAAACTTGCCGCGAGCATCTCGCTTACTGTCGACGTTAATTTTAGAACTGGCTTCCTGATCTTGTAGCCAGTATTACTGGCTAATCTGTAGCTAGTGGCTACAGAGCAAATGGTCTCAGGGTCAATTCCCGATCTAGGTAGGTAGGAAATGTTTTATTTGACAATATCCTGCAACTCGTCATGTAATTAGCAACGCAGATGGAAGTTTGTCGTAAAATATACGTCAAATGTTCTCAGAGACTTCTAATTTTGGAGTTGAGATAGTCCTGCTTTTACGTGCCAGGATCTAAGACTTTACTTTATTCCATGGCATGAAAGGTCTAGAAGGTCCTTAGCCTACCAGCAGAATGCTGGTCTCTTATTCACATGTGTTAATCACAGAGGTAGACGATAATCCAGCCAGTATTGGGGTAACTTGTGGTCAGCGTGACCGATCCCTCAGCCGCTACTAATTGTGGTTACCTAAATTCTTCACGATGCTGGGTGGGCACAGGTCCCATACTGGCCAAAGTTCCATGATAAATTTTCTTCCCACATGGATACTCGAACCAGTACAAGTCCCGTAGCTCTGCGCCAAGGCATCTTGCCTTAATTTCTCGGCTACGGAGCGGGACCTAAGAGTTTACTTACGAGGGAAAAATCCAAAGATCCTGGCCGGACTTGAACCTCAGATCCAGGGGTAAACATAAATTTTTCTCTGCAGACAATTGTCCTTATTCTGTTAGGGCCTGAGTGTATGTGAATGTTACTTGTCCTTATGTGCGAAAAATGAAAGTTTATATTTCCAATATCATGGATTATACCTTTCGTGCTTTCCGTTTCGAACTAGCGACGAACTCATGTAGGCCTATTTTATGTTTCAATTTACGCACCAGTTCGGCAGACCATATTACTAGGCATTTAAACAATGAGAACTGTGTTTTAGGTGTTGATGTAATGTTAAATAGATAATGTAAAGGTCAAGGAGAAATGAAACTCGGTACCTAACACATTCTATTTATAGTAGGCTATTGAAAAACACTATGGGAAGCTAGGGTTAATCTCTCCATCCGACATAAAATTTAGGCTTACCAAATGACTTTTAATGCATGTTCAGGGTAAGGGTTTGAAATTTAATCCAGGCATATAGTGCACAATATAACGACAGAAATCACAATTAAAAATAACCATTTTACAATTAAAATTTCGGACACTACCGGACATAGACCCTAATTCGCTAGTCGGTATATTATCCTATCATCTGAAAATATCTGGATATCGAAGATAAATTATGAACTGGATTCTGTTGGTTGAGTGTCCCACGGTATAGGCCTTGGTTCAGATCTACTGTCCTTACACTGGTTGGAATCACTATGGGGAAATAAATTTTCTCGTGGAATTTCGGCCAGTATAGAACCAATGTCAATCCAGCATCATGAGGAATTTTGATAGCTACAATAAATAGCCAGTCCAGCTTAGGAAAATCAGTTATAACAGCTGGGTGATCCGACAAGTCACCCCTATATTGCTGGATGAACTTCCATCTCTGTGGTAAACATGTGGATGTGAGAAATGGTCTTCTAGGTTAGTCATGCTTTGGAGTTTTGGAATCTGTAGGTATGGGAGGTCTAGTGGAGATTCCTGGGGAATCGGGCGGCATTAGAACCTACGGATTCCATAAGCCATAGAGTTAGATATTTGCGATTACACTGAGCAACTAAAAATAACTTCTTTTTTTTTCTCAGAAAGAAAAATATGTGATTCTGATAGTATTTTATTCTCCTGAATTCAAATATGGTATCGGTTTTTCTCAATCACGCAAGGTTTCCGAGAGAACAGACATAATTTCAAACACTAATACTTCTACATTCGTAACTACACAATATTCGAACATTCGGACTCGCCTAGAAAGTAAGAAATGACGATTTTCTGCTATATTTCGCCTGTGGAGCATCCCTCTTGATGGTCCAACAATAAGCGGCCAGCATATTAGGATTCCATTTGCCTTGATATATCTTTTCCATAGCTGAAATCTCCTGATGGAAGTGTTCCCCGTGCTCATCGCTCACTGCGCCAATATTTTCCAGGAAGAAATCTAGGTTTATTTAAAAAAACTATTATTTAAATCCATTAATTGAAATTGGAAAAAAAATAAAACCTGTGGGTGATGGAGAAATTCCGAATACATATTTCAAAACACGATAAAAAACTGCAGTAAGTACAACTATTGGTTCTCATGAGACAAAAATCATGTTGACCAGTGTTATTTTGAAATAGGCATCTTGAATGAAAACTTCGCGCTCTTAATTCTGTCCCACGGGGCAACTGCCCCATTCTGCACGGGCCTAATGGCAGGCCCTGGTGTGCTAGTGGTTAACATGCTCGCCTCTGGTTCGAGATTCGCTGGTTAAAACTTTGTCGGAATCTATGGATTTTTAACTTCGTAAAAAATTCCTGAGCATTAATTCCTACCGGTGGAATAAAGCCAAGTGTCCCGTGTCATATAAGGTGGATTTCTGAACCTAAGTCTAAACCACGACCCCGGTTTTCCAATTTTTTATTGTTTCCATAACATCTATAAAAGTCACTGAACACAGAAATTGTTATGAAACCATAGACTAGATTCACACATTTGTTTTTGTAATTAAACGCTGTAGATTTTCAGTTTTTATGGTTGTTATGGAAACAATAAAAAAACTGAAAATCTACGGCTTCTAATTAGTTACTTACTTACTTACTTACTTACTTACTCGCCTGGCACTATCGAACCCGGTAGGTTCATGGCCGCGCGGACATAAGCTCTCCATACATCCCTATCCTGAGATAATCCTTTCCAATCATTCCCTGTATAATCTACTTCCCTCAAATCATAGTTAATGTTATTCTCCCACCTCATTCTTGGTCTACCAACTGGGCGTTTTCCTTTTGCCTTTCCTACAAGAAGCTTCCATGCACGTCTTTCATTCCCCATACGTGCAACATGTCCTGCCCATCGCAGTCTACGAGACTTAACTTTTCTTATTATATCTGGCTTCCTATAAAGACCATGTAGTTCACTGTTATGTAGTGATCTCCATTCACCTGTCTGTTCATCTCTCTTTGGTCCAAAAATTTTCCTAAGTACTTTATTCTCTACGGCTTCTAATTACAAAAAGAAATGTCTGAATCATGTCGTCTTCTTCTTTTTCTTCTTTTTTTTCGTCACGATTTACATTTTCATAACAACTTCTGTACATTTTCAGTCATTCTATCGGTGTTATGCAAACAGTTTGATTTACACCACGCAGAAGAATTTTTTATTCGGCGCTTTCATCCAAAATTACAATTGCGAATCTAATAACCTGTAAAGAACGTGGTTAAATAAAACAAAACAAAAAAATACTAAGGAGCCTGATGAGGAAAGTAACGATAATTCAAATTCTTTGTTAAAGCAACATATGTCGCAAGAAGTACAGATAAAATGCGTATGTAGGTTTGATGAGGTAGACCGGATCCATTACTCTTGCCATGTGAGGAAAAATGGAGCTTGTTGAAGCAGACTCTGCGAATCAAATGCCAAGGTCACAATCACAGAGACTCTCTGTTCTGAAGACGACACATACCACACAGATTGCGCATACTAATCACATCATTCAAGTTTGCTGTTTTTATTTCTGTTCGTTTTTCATCATTAAAATGGACACGATATAAGGAAACAATAATTTCTCCTATTTATCATATAAGAGATGTGTAGACCTGGTTTAAGCGTGGCTAGTGCGCACGGCTGGGATACCAGATTCGAATCCTGGCGGTCCCAGAGAGGTATCAGTGTTGGGTCATACCAGGATTTTTAGAATTTTTTCGGGGTTCTCCCGTTTCCCGAATTCTATCCCATCAATGCTCTCCATTCTCCCTTCCTACCCCTTTTTGCCATTTTATTTCTTATTCATTCATTACATCTTATCTCATGTTAATTAAATAACTAACTCACTGGCACTATAAAACCCGTAACTTCATGGCCGCGCGGACATAAGCTTTCCATACATCCCTATCCTGAACTAATGTTTCCAATCAACCGCTGTGTATAATCTACTTCCCTCAAATCATGGTCAATGTTATTCTCCCACTTCATTCTTGGTCTATCAATTGGGCGTTTTCCCTCTGGTTTTCCTACAAGAAGCTTCCATGCAACTCTTTCATTCCCCACTCGTGCCATATGTCTTGCCCATTGCAATCTACATGACTTAAATGTTCTTATTATACCTTGCTTTCTATGAAGACCATGTAACTCGCTGATAAGTAGTCTTCTCGATTCACCTGTCTGTTCATCTCCCTTTGGTTCAAACATTTTCCTAAGAACTTTATTCTCAAATGCTCGTAATCTTATTTCTCCCCTTAAAGTAAGAGTCCACGATTCACGTCCATATAATTTAATTGGGAAAATAACAGTATTTTCCGTTTAACCTTTTTTTGAAAGGAATTGGGATGACAAGAGTCCCTGTAATGTATAATAGCATGCATTTACAGAATTGAGCTTAGAGCCTATGTTTAATTTCTTTGTATATCTCATTCCTATTTATAATTATTGTTCCTAGGTATTTGAATTCAGCCACTTCTTCAAAATCGATCATTTGTCATTAGCTACCCATTTCCATTATATGATGTATTTCTATATGTGACCATTATTTTGTTTTATTGATGTTCTTTAGTTGTAATTCAATAGAGTATGCTTGTTGGCCTTTAGTATCTCCTCACTATCGCCCAATAGTTCTACATCATCAGCATAAACTAACAGCTTATTAATACCACTGAGTTGTAGACCTTTTTAGCAAAAAATATTTTGTTTGAACAAAAGTGTTGAAAAATGTGATTGCAGAGATCTACAGTAGTGAGGTGACAGGATGCCGGTTCACTACTCAGAGTCTTGATCAGTTAAAAAGAGAGAAAGTACAGAAGGGGCCAAGTCCTCTCGCGGCCACGACCTAATCCAAAAATGGCGGTATGAGAAATGAGAGAAGAACCTGGCGTTCCGGACCAGGAAGACAACCTACAACTCACGTAACACCGTAGAGCAGACTTTAATTCCATTCACCCATAATATATGGGATCCGCGATGCTCAGAGCAGTCTTTCCGCTCAGTATGAATAAAGAACTCAACATAATTATACTATAGTGGACTCAGTATTTTAGTTTACAGGCTCCTTGTTTTGTGTTTAGGTAGATTTATTTTGCACGGATAAGTATCTAGCATATCGAACGGCGTCGTCACTTTTTATCACCGGAACTAACACACTATAATATTATTATAATAATTCTGCAAAAGGCAAAAGTTACAACGCTGTTAAGATAATTATATCCACATGGAGTTAAGTGTTTGTAATTAAGATGATCTTCCCGCTTTAGGGACTTATCCAATGCCCTCTTCGGATTAATATCAAATTAAGATGTGAAAGTTTTAAATGTAAGATAATGTTTGTGGTTTATATATATGCGTGTGTGTCTGGACATGTAGAGGAAAGTTTAAAGTCAGAGAAAAGTTGAGAAAAATTTGGATACGACTTGAAGTGTTCAGGATTTTAGAAATTTTAAGAATTTTTTAAGCTCAGGGAGGGATGAAAAAATCGAGAAAAAAGTTGTTTATATATATATATATATATATATATATATATATATATATATATATGTGTGTGTGTGTGTGTGTGTGTGTGTGTGTGTGTGTGTGTGTGTGTGTGTGTGTGTGTGTATGCGGTTTCGATAGTGTTTAAATTTATGTAAAGAATTTTAAGTTGCTATTATGTGCCATTTTATTTTGAAAATTTTGAAAAAATTGTATTGTAAAAGTAACTATTGTTCTGTGGTCTTAAAAGTAGTGTAATTATGTGGGTGATATGTGTAGTGTGTTTATGTTCTTAGTGAATTTTGCAAGCAAATCCTCAATTCGTCGTTCAAAAGCATCTCCAACCTCCTTCATGGATGTAACATATACAAGCATGGAAGGGCCGAATTTGCCCATCTGGACCGACTTATTAAATATTTTCTTGGAGTGTGAATTAATAGCTGTATGCGTGTTTTCTGTGTATTGTGGCTGTGTAGTAGACTTAACAACGGCTGCCACATATTGAATTAATTTATTTTCTAGTTGTTCTATTTTCTTGTTTACATACTCCTCCATATGTATTGTGAGAACTTGTAATGCGAGGTCTGTGGGAGGAGATGTAGGAGTATTTGTAATTTTTGAGGCATATGTGGCAGGTGTAAGTATTTGTGCTGACATGGAAACGTCATTTTATACGTCAATTATAATGCGAAGACATTATTGGCAGATAGCTATTTTCAGTTTTTGGTGATTGGAGCGGTGTCTTAGAAGTTGATGATTAAATTAGTATATGACGTATTCATTTGTACTTTATTTGGTGAATTATTTTAAGGAATTAGGCAAAGATTTATTCGCCTGTTTATCAAAAACATCTAACAACAACTCCCCGGCTCTGCCTGACAATAACAATGTATTCTTTTAAACCAGAAGGTTAACGTTACATTTGATGCCGCCTGGAAACTAAAATACCGAGTCCACTATACCTTATTGCCGGTGTTGCACGAGTATTTATTTATTCCAATCGTCTTGGCATCAGTCGGCTTCGTGACCCCAAAAACTATGGATAAGACACCACTCTCGGTCAATTTTGAAATACTGTTTTTACCTCTTCTCACTACTACACCTTAGGGGTGCTAGAGGTCAAACTGGGCTTAAACGTTACCAATCAGACAAGCTATCCCGAAAACCATGATTTAAACACTAATCTCGGTCATTTTGAACCTTTTATTTTGTACCCCTCTCACCCCCTTAAGGGAGCAAAATTTAAACTCGAGTTAAAATGGGATCACCATTTTTTCACCAATCGGCTGAGCGACCCCGAAAAGTATGGATTCGACACCAATTTTGGCCACTTTTAACAGCTTATTTTTAATCACTTCTCACCCTCCTTCACCCTCATAGGGATGCTAGGGTCAATCTTGGGCTTAAATTCCACATTTATAAATCTTCCGAAAAACTATCAATTTAAGCTTCTTTATAAAGTCCCATTCTGACGAAGGACTATACGCTAAATTGTTCAGATACATCAAGTATTTTAAAAGACAACATCTTTGGTTTAACGGTTAGTATAGGCTATATGATTGGCATGCCAGGGGTCTCGCATTCAATTCCCGGTCATATCACAGAATTTTCTTTCTATATGCATGTTCTGTATCGGGCTCTACTCAGTCTCGTGAGAACAACTGAATAACTACTTGATATACATAACAAAATCAGGTTAAGAATTCTGAAACTATTGTTACATCGCGCTAACCACCTAGGCCTAGAACCCTGTATTGTGTTCTACCAGCCAGTTACAGTAATATTTTGGTCTGCCTTGACCTTCGGGGCTACCGTACTCTGGGATTTATTATACATCTAAAATATTCCACCGCAGTGATCTAGTGGTAACGCACTGTAATTGCCTCAGACGCAGCGGTCCTGGGACGGAACCGCGGTCGAGATAAGTTTTTTGTGTGAGGATTTTTAGGTGTATGACAAATATCTAGAAACGTCAAGGTCCTAATACTCCCCGAACAGTATATGATCATCACAATCATCCATACCATATTCGTTTTCTTTAGTTTGAATGTTTGAGTGAATGGCATATCTTATCTAACACGTTCGTGTTGTCTCGGAGGTGGCCCTGGACATTGAGATGATCAGTCATCCATATCCTTGAGTGATCAAAACAATGTGTGATCTAGTCGTGTCGCTGGTGGCGAAGGACATGTGAAATTACCTGCAAATGAAGAGATTAATTAAAGTAAAGGAAGAAAGTGTATAATACAACCCATTGAAAACTTTACTCCTCCGTAAATCCATATTATCTGCATTACTCTCTGTTAATCCTCTCGACATCATATTCCTATGCACTCCTTGAACCCACTGTTCACATTGGGTTTTTTTTTTTACCGTAGTTCATTTTTTCCATAAGACAGGAACTGGCCCATCGTTATAATCCCTAACCTGGAGGACCAGGTTATTTTTGTTTAAGGTTTTGTTCCTCTAGACTTTGACAAACCAACGTTTGCGTAACAAGCCAGCTGTTGTTGTATCCTCAACACTTTTGAAATTCATATTAAAGCACTGTTGAGGTCATGTAATAAGATGTTAGTTATAAAATTAGTACCTGGTAAGTCAGTCGTCCTCAATTAAATTATTAAACTACATCAATTAAATCAGTTATGCCAAGAATATAATTTCAAAATATCAAAAGAAAAAAACAAAAATAATGGCATTTTGGGGAAACGATCATATAAGACAACAAACCTCTGGAACAAGTAACAAATTTTAATTATTTGGGTTGTAATTTTACTATAAACACAAAAACTGAAAGAGACTTACATATGAAACTGTCAAAATTTCAAATGATATGCGGAACCATACATAAAACATTAAAGAATAAAACAAGAAGAGATACTAGATTGAAGTTTTATAAAACATTGGCAGTTCCTGCATTACTTTATGGAAGCGAAGTAATGCAGGAACTGCAAAAAATTGCAAAGTAGAATACAAAGCGCAGAAATGAACTTCCTTAGAAGGACAAAAGGGTGCACAAGATTGAATCGGATAAGGAATGAATATGTAAGAACAGAGTTAAATATATATCCATTGGATGAGAAAATCAGAGAATATAGAGAGAAATAGTTTACACACGTGCAAATAATGAATGTATCAAGATTACCAAGAGCAGCATTTAACTACAAGCCAAGAGGTTCAAGGAATGTTGGAAGGCCAGTGAAAAGATAGACAGAAGAACTGTGAGGCGGAACAGGCAATTTGTCTAGCCCGTGAAGTGAAGAAGAAGAAGAAACTTCATCAAGTTATTCCAATATGGAGACCTTTCAAAAACAGTGTTTCATCTTCTGCATTTTAACTGGTACTGATGGTACCCGCAGACATAAATCCGTTATACAACCTATACAACACCATCAGTACCAGTTAAAATGTAGAAGATGAAACACTGTTTTTGAAAGGCCTCCAAATTGGAATAACTTGATGAAGTTTAATAATTTAGTTGAGGAGGACTGACTTACCAGGTACCAATTTTATAACTAACATCTTATTAAAATATCCTGTCAAGGAGCCATCACAGGGCACTATCATCTGTGCCAGATAAACCCTGTTTTTTTAAGGAGGTTTTACTCCTCCATCACTCCTCATTTCTCCTGGCTTGATACAGGCAGAGCCTATCTTCAAAATTAGTCTAGTGTGGCTGGTATTTGCCTAGAAGTAATTAAATAATGTAAAAACAATAAATAAATGTTGGTTTCTTTTTTCAGACCACATTTCGTTTAGTTCAGTCTATTTAGTGTTCTACTAACTTGCCATTGTTATAAATTCAGCTTTCACTTTTGAATTCCAGTTTAAAACTCTCTGGCTATCGTATGTCTATTTAAATAATTTCATGCGAATAAACATCTGTGGGTTTTTTTATCTCTGTCATATGCAACTGACTCTATTGCTATGTGAGCAGACAACCTATTTGATGACCATGCCTCTGCACTAATTAATACGAATTAACTGAGATTGCCATGCATGGGACAGAACACTTTAAATACGCTTTGGCCTCAACTCCAATATCTCCAACCCCTGCCTGGTGCGGCACGGTGCGGCATGGTCGGCTAGGAGAGGGAGAGAGAGAGAGAGGTTTCCCATCGCGGATCGATTGCCTCTTACACACAGTATGGGATTTGTGGCAACCAGACCTGCCCTGTCACTCATGAAAGCATAAATCCCCAAGTGACATGTACTGTTATTATAATTATTGCGGGTTAATAGGCCTACATAGTTTTTGCCTGTGCTCTACCCTTATATTTAAAAACAACTTACACCCTAAGTTGGAAAGAAAGTTTGGTCACTGATTTGGCTACTACATTACAACGCTTGATAATAATTATAGACGAATAAGACAATTAAATTATCTGTATTTTTTGCAACTATAATTAAAATTGAGCTATTGGCCTATGCATATTGTGTCCCGGGCCGTAGTGAGAGGGGTTAAGGCAAGATGCCTTGGCGCAGAGCTATGGAATTTCTCCAGAAAAGGTTAACAAAACTATTCTAAAATATAGTTCATAATTTAAAAAAAAACTAAATAAAAATATCAAATGGAGGGAAGGCATAAATCATGTAATTTCGGCCAGTATAGGACCGGTGTTTACCCAGTACCATGAGGAATTTGGGTAGCTATAATAAGTAATGGCTCCAGGTTGAGAAAACCAGCTATAACGGCTGTAGGACCCGACATGCTGACCACATGTCACCACTAGCCAGGTAGGATGGTTGTCTACCTCTGTGATTAACACATATAGATTTGAGGCCTGAAGCCGGCTGGTAGGACTAGGGTTCTAGGTCTATCACACCATGGAGTTAATGCATAGGCATATTATGAATATATCGTATCTTAAGTGGAGAAGAGAATGAGTTCCGCCAAGAAAGATCCTGTTGGATTTTTTTACCCTGAAAATATTGATTAAAAAAATATAGTCCCTAATTTAATTTAGAAACTCGCAATTGATTTTAGAAAAGCCTTTGACGGATTAAATCTTAACCAAGTGAAGTAGATTTGAACACAACATCAGTCCCATAACATCTTATACAAAATATCTTCATAAAACTCCTGGCGTGACAGGTCTAGAAGGCCCTTAGCCTATCAGCCGGCTGCTGGCCTCACACCCACATGTGTCAATCACAGAGGTAGATGATCATCAGCCAGTGTAGGGGTGACATGTGGTCAGCATGTCGAGTCCCCCAGCCGTTATAGCTGGTTTTCTCAACCTGGAGCCGCTACTTATTGTAGCTACCCAAATGCCTCACGATGCTGACTGGGCACCGGTCCCATACTGGCCGAAATACCATGAGAAAATTTCTTCCCGCATGGAGACACGAACCAGAATTCAGAATATAATTTGATTAATAGGGTAAAATTGAATTCCTCGAAAGTTGGAACTAAAGAATGGCAGAATAAATAAAATAGCAATTGCTCTGCGCCAAGGCTTCTTGCCTTAACCACTCGGCTACGGCGCGGGACAATATCTTCATAAGTTATATAAAACAACTTCAACTGCAGTCAGAAGCCAGAAATTTACAATGTGTTGGACAAAGTTGTGGCCTTCCACCACTGTTTTTATCATATACATAGAATTATACAAAAATAGAGACATTTACTTTTATTGCAATCAATCGAAATTTACAAATTGACGATTACTTTTTGCAAATGACTCAATTCTTGTAGGAACTAATGATGATTAACTTAAGTATACAATAGGCCTACACAATTTAAACATTATAGGCGAAAATTACGATATGGACGTCAATGTAGAAAAACACGGAAGTGATTCCTTTCATGGGAAATATCCTGCCTTAAATAAAATTTGTTAAAAAGTAAATTATGTGAAAGAGTAAGCCTAAATTATGTTTCTTACTTCACATACCATTTTTTTAGCTGAATTAGATAAAATCCATAAGTACAACAAAACAATGGGAATAACTAACAAAATTATAGAACCTTCTGTCCCATGCCACTGGCGAGTGTTTTAAGGCATGGTGCAGAGCTATGGAAATTGCGCTGGTTCGAATCCCCATGGGGGAAGAAATGTTCTCACGGCGTTTTGGAAAGAATGAGACGCGTGCCCACTCAGAATCGTAAGGAATTTTGGTAGCTGCAATGAGCCTAACGGCTCCGGTTGAGAAAAAAAGCAGCTACAACAGCTGGGGGACCCGTCATGGTGACCACATGTTACCCTTATACTGGCTGAATCATCTACCTTTGTGATTGACACATGTTTGTATGAGTCCAGAAGCCGGCTGTTATAAACACAGACTTCGAGGCCTATCGCGCCATGGAGTTAGATATGGAACCTTCTATAATGTAGAGGCATAAGAGAATAAGCCTATAAGACTTAGTACTCTGTTCGTAAGTATGACATGGACAATGATAAATAAGGACATCTATCGACTCAGAAGCCAGCGAGATCATGAGATATAGGCCCTACAGCAGTTACTCCCATTGGGATCACAAAAGAAATGAAGAACTTCAGTTAAAATCACTCATCTATTTTGTAAACAATTTATTATCAGTACAGTTGGAAAACTCATATAGGCCTACAACGTAGGTCTATGTCAACAGGTAGAATCCTGAAAGCCATACTTCACTTCAGGATAGTACGATTTTAACTGAGAACATTTAGGCTATTATTCTTATGCCTAGTAGGTACCAAGATAAAACATGTTTATAACTTGGGTTATAATCTTATTTTCTACATTAAAAAAACTAAATAAAAATAGTAGTATTCCGTCAATTTAACCTCATGATTCCTTGGTTTGTAATGTCTTCTGCTGGTCAGTGAAAGTAGGCCCAACTTCTGTACTTCACTTTAACCGAATTTGCCTCTAAGGGTCAATTTCACCAACAGAGGTAACGCAAGTTTTCCCCGTGTATAATGCATAGCTTAAACTGGCGTAATACAGTTACCTCTGTTGGTGAAACCGACCCTAAGAGGTAGACATAGCCTAGTATTATTTATTTGCCGCTGTGGTCTCCGGGTAGCGTAGCAGCCTCGTTCGCAACGGTTCCGGGTTCGATCTCCTGTAGGGATAAGTTTCCTCGGTGATGGGTTTTTTCTCACCTGTAAGACAAATGTCAGGAAACTTTAAAGCCAAACGGTCCCTGAGAATCATATGGCCATCGTAATGAATATAATCATATTCGCCATGTTTAATATGGATGTGTCCACCGCTGTGGTCTCGAGGTAGCGTGTTGCCTTGTCACGCAGCGGGCCCGGGTTCGATCCCCGGTCGGGGCAGTTTTTCTGGGTCAGGTTTTTATCGGGTTTTCCTCACCTGTAAGACAAATTTCAGGAAACTTTAAGGCCCAAACGGTCCCCGAAATCATATGGCCATCATCATCATCCTTACCATTATCATAATCACCATCATCCTTCACCGGTGTGGAAAGCAACGGGAAGCTACCACACCTATACAATTCCCTAGTAAAGCTGCAAGCATAGCATGAAAATGCTATGATTGCAGTGAAGGACCTGCCTTCGGGCAGAATTACTATGGATGTGTGTTTCATCTTAATGTAGTGTTGTCTTGGAGGAGGCCCTGACATTAAGCTGATTCCTCATTCGGGATGGCCCTCCATGTCCTTGTGTGGTCAAAAAAAAAGTATGTATGTGATCCATAGTTAAAATCCCTGTACAGGCCGTATCACTGTAAGCCCCGGGTGTCATGTGACACGTGAATGTACATATAATGAAATTTATTTAATTCAACGGTGTGTAGGCCTAATAGGCCTATATTTTGAAAGTATTGTTATGCTTTCATAATAGTAATAGCCTAGATAAATCCCGTTGGCATTTTTTAAAATTATATTTATAGCAATGCTTTTCCTAGATTTTCCGCCAACCATAGATTGATTTGAGGTTTAAAGGGTGTGTTGAAATGTTTAGAGTTAACGCGCCACTGACGCTGGAATTTCGAAACGAATTCACAATAAAACTATTTCAATTCTTGCAATGTAATAAATATTTAGTATTATGTAGAATTTAATTATTTCTAATATATAAGTTTTTACCAGGTAGGATTATTT
Source organism: Diploptera punctata (assembly GCA_030220185.1). NCBI lineage: Eukaryota > Metazoa > Arthropoda > Insecta > Blattodea > Blaberidae > Diploptera > Diploptera punctata. Next base: position 1,663,095 of record JASPKZ010005284.1, on the reverse strand, counting down.
AACATTTTCCAATACTGTTATTTCAACACAGTTCCAATAATGGATCATATTATAATATTAAAATAACAGTATTGGAAAATGTTCAATAACATCGTTTACTGCTTATAAAAGTGGTGGTGTAAAATTCTCAAAATAGATACTTCTAAACGAAGCCGGCCGTTGGCGATGGTAGTGACACCTACCTGACAGCGGACGAGACGATAATTATAGATTTGTATATGTGGAAAGAATTGTTAATGTTTGTGCCAGGTCTAGAATGGTGTAGTGGGCTGCACACTAGTCTGGAGAACTAGAGGTCCAAGGTACGATTCCTGATTCAGACATTAATTTTTCTTTTCACAATATCATTATAATGTAGGGTTATTATAAATCAGGCTTATCTTGAATTATTGGGAGTAATGTGAGCTTCCTTTGGGCAGATTATGAGTCCACCCCAGGGTACTTCTAGTGGAAGATCCGGCACCTTTCAGTCTTATGGACAGGCTTGTGAATGACATTTTCTCCATTCGTGATGTTGCAGTTATACCACTGATGCTGATAAATCTTAACCATCGAATAACAATGGCCACTTTGCACGACATAGATGCGTACCGATACATATATATATATATATATATATATATATATATATATATATATCAGGTGTTACCTGGGTGTACAATATTACAGCATGTGCCCCCTAAGTACCCTGGACTTTAAAAAAAATAGATAAATATAGTGAAAGTATCTTAAAAGTAGCGCAATATGGATTTAGGACGGATAGAAGTATAACATACGCCATTTTCACATTGAATCAAATTTTGGGAAAAAAACGAGAATTTAATCTGTCCACATTTTTCTTATTTTTATACCTTTAGAAAGCTATATTGATTTACGGTCCACGGCTGTGGTATCGAGGTTGCGTACTGCTTTGTCACGCAGCGAACCCGGCTTCGATTCCCGGTCGAGATAGGCTCCTGGGTGAGGTTTTTTCCGTGGTTTTTCCTCACCTGTAAGACAAATGTCAGGAAGCGTAGGGCCCAACGGTCCCCGGAAATCATCCGGTCATCATCATCATCATCCTTATCATTATCATCATCATCCTTCACCGGTGTGTAAAGCAACGGGAAGCTTCCACACCTATAGGCCTAATTCTTTAGTAAAGCTGCAAAGCATAGCATGAAAATGCTATGATTGCAGTGAAATGCCTGTATTCGGGTAGAATTACTATGGATGGATAGTTATTAATGTACATCTTAATTTATTAAGGAAAATGCTAGTAGATGAAGGAATTCCTAAGTAATTAATTCAAACTATTGAAGCCTTCGTGTCAATTTAAAGATAAAAGTTGAAATTTCAATTAAAATAATTCACAACTTGTAACAACTAATAAAGGAGTGAGACAACGATCTAAATTATCACCTCTCCTTTTCAGCATACATATAAAGAAAATAAAAAAAAAATAGTACAAATGACTAATTGAACATGGAATCAAATTTCGAAGGAACGCCAGGCTACAAAAGTATACAGATGAATTGGTTATTTTTTATACATCAGCAGATGATTTATAAAGGGAAACTTTCCAATTAAACAATACAGACAAAAAGTATGATATGAAAATCTCTGTTAGCAAGTCAAAAGCTATGAAAATGTGCTGAAAATTTTAATGAGAGTTAAAATGGAAGTAGATGGTAATATTATTGAACAAGCGTCCGAATTTAATTTTCTCGGACATTTAATTTCTGAAACAAAAAGATATAAAGTTAAAATTACAGAAATATAATAAGATAAATGGAATCATCAAACGACAGTTCGGCGGAGGGAAATCCATAGATAATAAATAACGATTTCGCAAAAAAAGAGCAAACGCCTCCCTAAAATATAACGGTGAAAATTGGATTTTGAATTAGACATAAAACCAAATTACGAACTGCACAGGATGGATTGTGCCGCCCTCTTTAAGGTATAAATTGATTGGATATTCGTGAAATGCTAGAAGTTCAAAACATTGTAGGCCTAGTAGATATCCAAACATATCAAAAGAATTGGTTAAATCGCCTTCACAGAATGAGTTCAAATCGTTAGCTAAATAATGTGTTCCAGTATCAACCTAACAGACACAGAGACAGAAGAAAATCTAAACGACGCTGGACAAATAAAGAACATCTTAAGATAGGCCTATAGGAGTAGGCTCAACTGAGCCTAAACCTAAAGTGTTGATGATGATGACGTATAGGGTCTTCATAATTATTCAACAATAGCTTCTAAAGAACTCCACGTCGCGACAGGCCTAGAAGCCCTTGGCCTACCAGTCGCCTGCTGACCTCACATCCATATGTGCTAATCACATACTACTTATTGTACCTATCCAAATTCCTTACGATCCAGGGAGGGTCCCATACCGACCAAATTTCCATGAAAACATTTACTTGCAATTGGGACTCGAACCAGAGCAAGTCTCGTACCTCTGTGCCAAGGCATCTTGTCTTAACCACTTCCTATGGCGCGGGACACCGTTTTTAAAAATCAGCTATAAAATGATTCACAATAAACTGGTTCGTATATGGTATTATGACTATTTGGACAATTTATAGATAAAATACGAATAATGGTAATAGACTACTTGCAACATATAACTAACTCACTGGCACTATCGAATCCGCAGGTCCATGGCCGCGCGGACATAAGCTCTCCATACATCCCTATCCTGAGCTAATGTTTTCCAATCATTCCCCGTATAATCCACTTCCCTCAAATCATAGTTAATGTTATTCTCCCACCTGATTCTTAGTCTACCAACTGGGCGTTTTCCCTCTGGTTTTCTTACAAGAAGCTTCCATGCACGTATTTCATTCCCCATTCGTGCCACATGTCCTGCCCATCGCAGTCTACGAGACTTAACTGTTCACTTCCAAAATATGCACTAACAAAATATTAATCAAACTTACAGCTGTGATTATTGCAATATTACTTGAAACAATGGAACAAATTAATTGATTCAATCACTTCTGTCAAAAAAGTAAAAAAAAAAATTATAATCCGAAGAGTAAAATTTTAACATACTTAAATTAGTGTAAAAATTAAATGCAAATTGTAACATATCTATTAGGTCTACAATACTTTTTGTAACGATACAAATTTTAGTTAGATTTAGAGACTATAATGAAATAAGTAGCTACATGCGATATGAATTTATTATTTATTATTTATGTCTATATAATTACTATTAGGCCTAATTACTCTTGCTTGTTTACTGGTAAATTATTTATCAAAATTTGCAAGGTTTATTCATAAGTTGTTGTATGTTGCGTTCGTTTTTGTATTAAGCGTTCGGCCTTCACATCATCTTTAAACTGAAGGATCCACTAATAAGGCCAATACATTTTGTCATAAACCTGTCCTCCAATTTTCTTTCTAACTCTGTTCAATTTTTGTTACTACACTCCATCCTCCAGACACCAGTCATTTGTTCGATGCTGCTGCATTGTTGGACACTTATATTTATCAGGTAAGGGGGAATGCTTTCGATCAATTCTATAACATTCTCTTCGCTTTGTGACCACTCCCCCTGTGACGTTGCAGAAGCTTTCAGTTAACTTGTGCTGAGTGTAGGGCCTAATTGGTTGGGATACTATAATGTTCCATTTTCCTACATTTAATAAGACCGCCATTATATACTGAAATTAGAAGTAGGATGAAATAAAATTCTTCATAGTCCAGAACTTTTATAATTTAATAAATGGAAGAACAAATGAAAAAGGAAAAATAAAGATGGGAAATGCGCATTGCTGAAAGCAGGCAACGTGGGCTTGCTTTGTTAACTTCCCAGAGGGGGGAAATGACTCACATTGCAAGAGGGGAAGCCCCTATCTGAAGAGGGGGCGGGTGAGAACACTGCAGGTACTGCTTTATGCTAATGACAATGTTAATTAGTGGTCTGACACCCTTTATACACGAGATTGTTTAAATCACTTTGTGTTGCTAATTAAATACACTTAAAATGTAATATCAATTAAATAGTAGACTCATCATTTTTCAATATTAATTCTATTAACAATAATTTTATTTAAGGTTATTTTTCTTAAGCCTGGGTACTTATGCATTAGTTTCTTGCATGCTTTGAATTAGCTGAGATAAAATAATTGTGGAAGTCAAAGGATGTAAAAAAACTAACTAAATTTAAACTATTCAAGAGACGATTAGCCTAGTAGCATTATTTTCCGTATCAAGTTCGTAATTATTATTGACTATTTAACTCATGCCCCAAATGGCAGTCAATGACCAATTACATTTCAATGATTTTTTTATTTACAACCAATCACAGTCGTGTTTCGACCCGAATTTATCAACCAAAGAATATCATATTAAAGAAAGTGCCTTTAAAGAAAGCCTCTCCTTTTTAACATTCTGAATAGGTCATAGCATTATTTTGCAGTGACTGACTTTCCAAGAAATACGGCTACCAGATTGTATATATAGTGCATGAATGTCAACAGATAGTGCATGCGGGAGTTAATATAAAAGCATTTGTAGCAATTGATTATACCACAAAAAACACTGTTTGTGCACTTTCTTAAATGAATTATTTTCCAGGAAATGACGTTGCAGAAAAATATAATTGACATATTTACATCATAGGACATCAGAAACCTATAACGTTGGTTATAAATTTCTCCACTAGGGTGAATTCTTACAATATTGCGATCCTTTGGCAATAAATAATATGCTCTGGTTGCAGTGATGAACAAAATAAGCAAATGAAGCGTGCCAATCGTTTCTCATTTGTTTTCAAACATCGTCGTTTATATTAAATATATAAATATCTTAAAATAACTATAATTAAATAATGATTTGTGAGTAAACAGCTTAATTTTATTCGTTAAATAGTCCTAACAAATGCCACTCTTGATTTTCAAATTCTCTAGATAAATTGACTCCTCACTTCGTGAGATGTGAATTTATCCATAATTTGGAAATCACTCGTGGCATTACTTATGATAACGTAACAGGGAAACAGCTTAATAATTGTATTACAATAGAATAACTTACCCTTTATACTACTACTCGCAATACCCTCATTAAATTTAATGAATTCAGTTTGACTACTTAAAGAGAAAGTAATTAGGGCTTCTTATGTGGATGTAACAAAATCTCACAATGGTCCAGCATCAAGCGCAAAAAGCTGGAGACTTTAGGTTTCATCCCGGGTCAGGTCAAAAGTTTCTCTCCAATTGTGATCTTCATTTGTTTGAATCTGACTGTGAGAAGCATAAGTCATATAGGCTGTTAACTCTTCGCAGCTGTTAACTTCAAGAAAACAATTCTTAAACAGGTACAATAACAGGTAGCAGAATTCAACGGCAAATTAAATATCAAACGCCACCATTTGAATCAATTTGCCCTTTTTACTAATATTGTTCGGCAGTTCCGTAGCGCAAGCGGTTAGACGCTCGCCTCTCACCGCTGGGGTCCCGATATCGAGTCTCGGTCACTCCTTGTGGGTTTCGTGGTGGACGAAATGGCAGGTTTTTCTCGGGGTTATCTCCTGTTTTCCCCTGCCACAATTGCATTCCACCATTTCTCCATACTGATCTCATCCATTTCATTTCATTTCATTTCGTTCATCTGCCCCCGAGATGGTGCGTCAAGCTTGGTCGGTCGACATCCTTGTCTTTCACAGACCCCTCTATATAGGGGCTTCATCTCATCTCATCCCTCGACCCGACCGTGAATTGGGCACGAGTTGAGGCTATTTGTATTTATTAATAACATTGTTCGTGTTTTTAGGGAGTTTAGGCAACACTCCTAATCTGACAATGATAAGAGGACTAATTTAGGTCGAAGATCATTAAATAATTTCACTAAGTTATAGGGTGCAGAGGACTACTTGTAAAATATTTGATTATCCAGATTCTTAAAATATACTGAACAAATAGGAAAGAAAAATACTTAAACACACATTAACGTAAGGTAAAGTCTACTGAACTGAACATCTGAAAAGCCTTCTTATCTTAACAGTCTACTGATATGGATGCAACCTCATACAGCAACTTTTTAAAAATCTTAGTTTTATTTTACAATTATATATAACATTATTTAATATAATATTAATAAGCCCCTAGGTACTTTTATGGGAAAATATAGAATAGGCCCTATATTTAAAAGTTCTATTTTCCTCATAAACTCTTGAATTAAATTGACTTTTGTCATAGATTAAAGATAATATTTTAAACATTTATTAACCACACTGATGGATTATGGTCGGAGCTTCTAACTACAGTTTATGATTCTCGGATTCGATTCCCGGTGAAACAATATTAATTTTTTCTTAAAGGGAATTATTCATGTGGTCACTCATGTCTGGAATTAGTAGTCGAGTGGATAATGCAAGAAGCCTTGGCGTAGAGCTACGGGACTGGCGCTGGTTGGACTCCCCATGGGGAAGACATTTTCTCATGGAATTTCGGTCAGTATGGGACCGGTGCCCACCCAGCATCGTGAGGCATTTGAATACCTACAATAAGTAGCGATTCCAGATTGAGAAGACCAGCTATAACGGCTGGGAACCCGACATGCTGACCACATGTCACTCCTACACTGACTCCATGTGATTAACACATGTGGATGTGAGGCCAAGGGTCTTCTAGGCCTGTCATGCTTGGAGTTTTTAGGTTGAAGGGGTTTTCTGGTACTTCATTATCATGTAGGCCTATCACTCATCATATCATCCATCCGTCCATTTCTAAGTAATATTAAATGGTCAACTCCTCCCAAGGAGATTACAGGAACAGGATCTGTCGAAGGGAATTATCATTTTGAATCTCAGTCATATATAAGATAAAAGTTAAAAATTAAAATGTAGGCCTACCTGTTGGTAGGTGCCGTCGCCCTCAACTTTGTTAAAATTGTGTATATAAAATCAACGGGAGGTCTTTCGGAAGTTAACTTCCATTATCAGCAGGTTGACCTTCTGCTACTAGTTGTTGTTTATGATGATGTATTGGCCTACTCCAAGTGTTTGTAGCAGTCATATATAATCACTAGGGCTAGGATTTTTATGTAATATTAGGGCCTAACATGCAAAATATGTACATATTTATGTAATAATATTATGCAAAATATGTAAGAGACATAAAATTTCCTTAAAATATGTAATATTGAATACATTAAAATTTAATTTTTGTACAAATTTTATATTAAACATTAACTTAAGATTGCAAGTATGAAGGAATGGAATTGTTAAGTGCTTGACAACGTGATAAGAAGGGTGCTGTCGTGTTTCTATTATAAAGTGATCCGACTTAGGGGTATTGGGAGGTTATGGCTGCCGTCTTTCTAGATATTCGGCACGATATCTCAGCCTTGTGTGATAGCTAGCTTTACTCCTATAACATAGTACGGTATTGATTTTTTTTAGGCTAAGTCGACCCCAGGGTCATGACGCCGCCAGAAGATTAAGTAGTTTAAAAATCCTGACTCCATCGAGTCTCTACCCTCGACCTTCCAGCTTATTGGATATTGCCTTAACCAACTATACCACTGCGTGCCACCTGCATATTTTTAACATTTCATTGATAAACAGAGTAGATAGTTCAGGTTTTAAAAGAGATATTGTAATTTGGAACCCTATACCCAAGACTTTAGTGTCTTCCTGTATCTATATTTATCGTATCTGGGAAATGGAATTCTTCTTTGACCGTTTTTCAGCAGTTTTGGCATAGGTTAGAAAAACTGTTTCAGTGTAAAACCAGGTATCTGAGTTTTTCATGTAAAATATTGTCACACAGACGGTTTTAAATTATTTTCCACTTACGAGAATAATTTTTATTTGGCAGAATATGTAGTTTTACATTAAAAATCTTTTAAATGTGTAAAAATATGTAATTATGAAAAAATATTTAAAAATATATTTTGGTAAATTTCCATAGGCTATATAATAAGTAAATTTCTAAATCGTGGACATTTATAAATTTTAATTACACAAGTTATAAGCAAAGGGAAATAATATGTAATTTCATATAAATCCTAGCCCTAATAATCACATAAAGACGAAAGGTAAATTATATAGCCTAGTGATGAGCAGAATGTATAGCCATTTCCGAGACAACATGAACATTTAAGCAAATATACACTCATAGGCCTACATCCATTCATCCATCCAGTGGCTTTTATAACTCAAGTCGGATCCTGGGCTTACCTTAGAGAATTATTAATCAGTATGATTAACTTAAACGTATGTACGTACAAATATCTTCAATGGCATATGATCGGCAAATCGCCTCAAGAGACACTTAGTAGCAAGTAATGTGTTACTTGGATAGTTCAAAGTCGGTACATTTTGTTTAGGTGCCTCTTTTTTTTTTCAGGCTTAACGTGTTTTTACGAGCCTGAAATTTACGTGACCTATGGCTTAAAGTCCCTCTCGGCAGATTTTTGCTTGGATTTTTCCATCTTAAAAATCCATCTACCCCGGCCGAGTTTGAACTTCGACCCTTGGGACTGAAGGCAAGAAACACAACAAATGGACCATCGCGGCCGACATTTATATGTCCACATTCATACTACACATAACATTATATGAATGTTTATGATATATGTTATATATTCGGGGAGTCCACCGCTGTGGTCTCGGGGTAGCGTGCTGCCTTGTCACGCAGCGGGCCCGGGTTCGACCCCCGGTCGGGACAGTTTTTCTGGGTGAGGTTTTCATCGGGGTTTTTCCTCACCTGTAAGACAAATGTCAGGAAAACTTTAAGGCCCAAACGGTCCCCGAAATCATAATGCCATCGCAAATCATCATTCATATTCATCTTAGGTTAAGCTTAGGATTAGGGACTCTCCTGGCGCACCATTATCATCATCATCATCACCCATCATATTATCGGGGTAACGTAACCCCGCCTTCCAGGCGCCCCAGCCTCAGAAGTGGGTTACAAGTACGCCATGTCAGGAGAGAAACCAGGAATGTCGAAAGACAAACCTGGGGCATTTGAAAAAAAAAAAAAATATATATATATATATATATATATATATATATATATATATGGTATGATAAGAAAAATAAATGCCTGGACGGGATTCGAACCCGGATCTCTGAGTCTATATAGCCTATATACATATTGGGGGAACATTTGGCCTTGACGTTTCCTGAGATTTAATTTACATGTGAGAAAATTACGAGAGGACCTCACCCAGGATACTTTTTCCGACCGGGTATCAAACCTAGAACCGATATATTAATTTGAAAAAAAATATATATATATATATATATATAAGGAGCATTGTGACATTTGGATTATCTTAAGAATTCCGGAATATAACATTGTTACAGCCCGTCTCCTGTCAAGTGGTAGCAGGATATTTTTATAGGTCGAGTACAATAAATGAGACGGGCTTAACATTAAAACAAGGTCAGGATAGCAAAAAGTAAGGAATTAAAGGCAGTCACATAAATAAAGTAAATCTAAAACCAAAATATATATTTAACAAATTAAAAATACGAGGAAAATGAAACATAATAAACTTTAGACGTTAATCATTTACACAGGTTATAAAGAGAGCTGATGCAAAGTTATTTAGCTATACTAAGAGTTGTTATTTAATATAATTTGAAGATATATGCTGAGTTTAGTATGCATATCTAAATCTAAGACAAATACTACTCTATGATTAAGTATAAACAAGTACGAAGGCTTACGTTCGTCCATGATAAGTGACCTCGGAGTCGAGGACGCTCGCTGCAACCAGCCACATGGGGGTCAGAGCCATCTCGAACCCCCGACGAGTCACCTCTCGGGGTTGGAACCCCGAGTTTTTATATATTTCTAAGTGGGTCGCTTTCACCTGACGTGGAAGCGTTAAACTAACTTATCGTGCCGATACCTGATTGGTACACGTCAACCAGATATGCATTTATATTAAATAAACTGTCTAAAAAAACCCTAATAATTATAATAACCAAATATTTATAGGGGAATAATTAACTTTTAATAAAGCCTATAAACTTTGGGTCATAACAAACATGTTTAATTTGTGAAGATTATACCCTTCTAATATAATTATCAGAGATTGGTTAAGAAAATCTATAATGGGAACCTATAGGAGGCAGAGCAGTTGGAAGACCGAAGATAAGATGGGAAGATGACACATTGAACGATCTAAAGAAAATGAAAGTGACTAACTTGAATTTGGCAAAAGATAGATTGGCATAGAGGAGGATTGTTGAGAAGGCCAAGACTTTCACTTTTGAAGTTATCGCGCTCTAGGTTGATGATGATTTAATATCATTGGGGTTTATACGATATGTGATAAGTTTATTTAATAGGCCTACAGCGTTTTTATATAAAATTAAAGAAACACAAATATTTATTTTACGGTGAGATATTCGTCAAATTTGTATATATGCTTATCTCTATTATATAGACCACCTTGAGACAGTATAGCGTAGGCCTATAATGTTTCTTAAGGGGGACCAACACCTTTTAAAAATATGGCACATTTAATTTTTTTTCTCTGCAACAATGCTGGTTACAGAAATGAAATTTTGTATGTGATATCTACATTACAATGTAAACATGTGAAGTTAGATTAACTTCAGTCGTTAAGGTTAATTAAATATTAAAAAGCCAGCTGAAAATGTTGTATTATCTTGCCGTTTCCCTGATAATTTTCCTAAATTTCAATATATTTTAATGATTCTTCTTTTATTTTACTCATTAATGTTTTAGCTACAAAATATACTACAATTGTTTAATTATACAGAGTGTAAATATTCTATTTTCATTTCAATTTGATGCATACATATTTTTGTTAAAATTTGCATTAAAAATATTTAAAAAAATATATAATAGATACATTACTAATTATAATATATTTTGTTCAATTCTGTAAACTAACATATACATGCAAAATTTCATCTCAATATCTTGAAAACTTTGGGAGTTATTAAGCAAACCTATTTGAAAAAGTTACGGAAAACATGCGACAAACTTACCTAAGATGTAGGTACCTTCTAAAATTAATGGGCTCACTCGAGTGACAGCATTGCACATTTTTAAACATAACTCGAAAAGTAATAGAGATATCAGTGAAATTCTTTCGCTAATTTAAAGATGAAATTCCAATCTATATGAAAAGAAAAAAAAAACTTTTTTGGCCCTCAAAGGTGTTGGTCCCCCCTTAAATTGTAAGGTTTATTTTCTGTAATCTATCATAATACAGCAATTCAAGAAAGACTACAAATCTTTAATATTTCAAATAGATACTCTAAACATTAACCAAATTAATGCATATTATTTATACATCACAGTAAAAAAGAATGACGTTATTTGATTACAAACTACGTATAAATATGTTTTAAATATATAAATAATTTATTATTAAATACATATAAATCAGACGATTGAACAATTGCTACATTAAAAATTAAGTTACATAGTAACGAAGTGCGTTAAACACGTTACTTGTGCACTTAGAAATCTCAATTCATAAACATTACCATCTGGAAAGGCGTTGTATAAATAAATTCTTCCACTCGTAAATTAGATGTTATCTCCCTTTCCGTCTGTCACACCAGTAATAAACTTCATTTGCTATGAAGATACACATAGCGGATGTTTAAATCTTTATGCGTCACAAATACTTAATTTACGGTAACTTTTCCGTTATTTTTGGTATAAATTCGGAGGCAGCATGTATTACATGTAAGGAGAATACATAATTGATGACCGCATGGTTAAATCAGAGTCAGATACATACAATTTCCCACATTCCTGGGAATTTATAGCATAACTGTAACCTAAAAAAAAAAGAATGATCTTTAAAACACAATAGACCTGACAGTAAAATATAACTCTATATTACTAGGTCTATGTATAATGTTAATAATAATAATAAATTACGACACTATAACACTGTAATTAAACCAGAATGCCTCTATGGAGCAGAAACATTAATTTTCAACAGAAAAAAAATATCGAAAATATAGTGAAAAAAGAATGCAAAATTATAAGAAAAGTTTTAGGTCCACAAGTCATAGGTGAAGCATTTAGACTCAGAAGTAAAAAGGAAATAAAAATATATACAGACATTCATAGTGATATCAGAAAATGAAGGTTAAAATGTTATGGCCATATTAAACGAATGAACTCAAATAGGCTTACAAAACAGATCATGGAATTCTACGAAAACAGAAGTAAAACTCCAGTGGATACTATGAAGTGGATTGATGAAGTCAAAAAGGACTTAAAATTGGCAGGAATTACTAAAGAAGATATCCCAAACAGAGATATATTTAGAATTAAGGTGAATAAGTGGCAAGTTGACCAAGAGGACAAACCGAAGAAAAAAACTGGAACTTGGACAGATGATAGAAAACAAGCTCATAGCAAAAGAATGAAAGAAATTTGGGCTCAAAGGAAACGTCTCTAAATACTTTGCGTAGTCCTACATGGGCTCATCCGCAATCAAAAATATTTAATCATAATAATAATAATAATAAGCAACTTTATAGAGAAATTCAAAATCAAGGAAAAATATATTGACAACGTATAAAATCTACATAAATAAAAGAGAAGATGTAGCGAATCTATTGAAAGATTAACCTAAGGGAACGCATATATTTCTTGGAGGGATTAGGCTTAACATTGAGAGAAATTTAGTGAATAAAAGAATACTAGCATAGAAAATAGTACTGAAGTTGTGTAACCATTCCTCATGGATGGCTGAAACGTAATGAATATATATATATATATATATATATATATATATATATATATTAAACTTGTTAGGATATTAGCTAAGTCTATGGATAAATTAAGAAGAATGAGACAAAAATGAAATATATATATATACCTATATATAACTTGTTAGGATATTAGCTAAGTCTATGGATAAATTAAGAAGAATGAGGCAAAAATGAAATATATAAAGGAATTTTAGAAAATAAATAAGTTAAATGGATATTTCACCCATAGGACCTAATGAATTGAAAAAAAAAAATCTAATTGGTAGATAAACCGTCAATACAATCCCCATAGTCGCGTGATACTCCGGAAAGTTGATAGAAGAGACATTGATCTATAATAGAATGGAATAGACTAAAGCATGATTATAACTAGGTAGCCCTACTACTGTATGTATAAAGTACTTTCCATATTTTATGCTATCTTTTCTACTGTATTCGGCGGTGGTCTGACACTCTGCTAATTACAGATTTGGAAGATCATCCAATACGCAGGCAGTAGGGCCTACCTATCTGTTGTTCAAAGTTAGCAAATCAATATAGGCCTACGTATTGTCCAAGTATCTTTGTAGTGGTCGCCTCCAGTGATCTTCATTAACCTGGAAACTCCATCGTATCTTGTTTAATTTTGCGGTTTGGAAGAGTTGTTATGACATGGCATATCCATTTTATTTTCCTACTCTTAAATTTTACTATATCAGATTCCCTGAATATTTTGGAGATTTATATGTTCTTTATTTATTTATTTATTTTTTCCATTCAGGATTTACGGTACCAGCTTTGATCCTAACAGTCTATTTTCTTTAATATATTTCACTTAGACATAAATATTCTCAATTAATTTTTTTCTGTGTTTAATGGCATTGTTTCACTTCCACAATTTAACATGACAATGATTTAAATTGTGTAGCTTAGATTTCACTTTTTTTGTTTTCTTTGATAGAAAATAATACTGTAACTTTTGCCTTTTGAAGTATGGCGTTAATCCTTAAATTGACAAAATATAAATTTCTTGAGTCATTTGCTTAAATGTGGCGGACCGCTGTGAAAACAGAATCTTGTATAACTGTTATTATTGGGTATCTATAGGCCTATATTAATACGTGAAGGAAAAACTCTACACCCCTTTTTAAGCACATTGCGTGCACGGAGCAGTGTGATATTTGGCATAATTAATATTCATATAGAGAAAGACTGCAGAAAAATAAAATTTATGTATAGGCCTAATATGTGTTACAAATAAATTAGATTAAACAAAATTAATTGTCTCTAAGGAATTTATGACTATTACTCATTCGTCTACTCATCCGTTTGTTTATTTGTACACTCATTCATTTGTTCCCGTTCATACTTGAAAGTGCATTGTTGTAAAGAAGAAAATTGTGCAGAAGCAATGTGAACTGAGTTACTCTTGCTTATTTATTATTAGTGATTTAAAAAGTGAGTACATTATATTATTTAAATTAAACTCTGTCTAATCTTTGTTTGAGTTATTTAATTACACTTTTTTATATTTAGATATTCACACCTACGTCCATTATGCCTCGAAATAGAACATTGACGGGTTGGAGTGAGAGACAAACAAGAAGGGATATGATATATTCCCGTACACAAATAATAAGCCAAATGCAAATTTAAATAGTATAAATAGTATACAAATGTCAAATGACATGTTATTGTTTAAATATGGCTTAGCCAAGCTATACTACATATTTCTTATCGTTCGTATTTTTAAAATAAATCGAAAATTAATCATAATGACGCATTTATGACATACTTAAAAATTTAATGAACTATGGTCGAATTTCGACCGCTGGGCGACCACTAGTATTGTATAATTAGACCCGCTTATAAGTGGTTTATTTTAGTTCATTTTCTTCTGATTTATTTATAATATTAAATGAAATAAACCTACTTATGTTTCCCATATAATACATTACGAATTTAAGGGTTAATTTCCATATTTGTGGCATTATTGAAATTGGAAACATGCTAACATATATTATTCTACTTATAATATGTCTGTTTTAATATTACAAATTTAATAAATAAAACTAATTTAAATTACAATTAAAATTAGTCTATATCTTCTTTCTCTCTTCTTCGCCTTTCCCCCACTTATAGGTTTGCCGTCTTCAGTTTCCATTTATCTCTATCATTCCAATCTCCCTCTTCCAAATTCCTATCATTCATTATGGTTCTGACGTAAGTTTTCCATTTACATCTTGGTCTGCCACGTTTATTTCTTCCAGGGGGGTGACCATTGGTATATATTTTTTGGCCATCTTTCATTTTCCATTCTTTGTACATGGCCATACCATTTAAGCGTTTGGTTTTCAATCCTCTTAACAACAGATGTGGTGACATTCATTTCTCTCCAAAGGAATTCATTTCTTATTTTATCCTGTCCTGTTTTTTGGAGGCTTCTTCTAAAATAATCAAATTCAACTGTTCTAATTTTATTCTTTTGTAATTCCGTCAAAGACCAAGTTTCACTTCCATATGACAAAATATTCTGTATTATGCTCCTATAAATTTTCATTTTAGTTTCCTTTGTAATATTTTTGTTCCAAATTATTCCATGTAATGTCTTAGTTGCAGTCTATATCTACAGAAGAAAAATTATTACTTTAAGGGAGGAAAGAAGATCACGATTTTTTGAGTATAAAGTTCTCCAGAAAATGTTTGGGCCAAAATAGAGATGAACAGACAGGTGAATGGAGAAAACTACATGATAGTGAACTACATGGTATGTATAGGAATACAGATATAATAAGAACAGTTAAGTCTCGTTGACTGCGATGGGCAGGACATGTGGCACGGATGTGGAATGAAAGAAATGCATGGAAGTTTCTTGTAGGAAAACCAGAGGAGGAACGCCCAGTTGGTAGAACAAGAATGAGGTGGGAGAATAACATTATCCATGATTTGAGAGAAGCAGATTATGCAGGAGATGATTGGAAAAACATTACCTCAAGATAGGGATGAATGAAGAGCTTACGTCCGCGTGGCCATGAACCTGAGGGTTCAATAGAGCTAGTGAATTAGTTCTACAAAAGAAAATGCCCAGTTAAGTCTTGTAGATACTTTGAATTGGGCATGTGACATGAATGGTAAATGAATGGAAATTTCTTGAGGCCTAAGAAAACCAGATGGAAAGTATCCAATAGGTGGCCAAGAATGAGGCGAGAAAATAATATTTTTCATAATTTGAGATGAATTTCCTCAAATACGTTGCAGGATATACTCTAAGAGACCACATTCCTAGTGAAACGATTAGGCAAGAACTCAAAATGTTAAATCTAAATGAAAAAACTATAAACAAATATGGCATGAACATATTGTAAGAATGGGCTCTTCTAGGCTAACAAAACAAGCACTGTTGTACCAACCTCAAGGCTATAGAGATGTGGCCGACGGCCTGTCATGAAGATGATAATGATGATGATAATTTGAGGGGGCAAATTATACAAAAATAATTTAAAATAATTGCTTAGGAAATGGATGCGTAGAGAGCTTATTTCCGCGCGACCATGAACCTATGAGTTCGAAAGTGAGAAATTCTATCTGTCTCGCATAATCGATGTCGCGACCTGACGGATGAGAAACGCTATCTACTACAAAATATTAGCTCTATAATCAGATTTCTTGTTTTCGATGCTTTACAGTATGTCGTATATTGCATCATTCTACAGTACTTTCCACTTGGTTTATCAGTTAAACGTAACACGTGGATTGTTCGTGATAGAAGAATGTGTTTTCCTTGTACGAGTATATCTTAATAGTATTCATTTCATGCTGATAATAGTCGTACTTTACTGGAAAAGATGTCTTATATTTTATTTTTAAAATTTATTAATGACTTAGATACATTTTAAATTAATCACTTATTTCAGAAATTAGACTTCTTCCACACTAACTGTATTTTGAGATATTACATTAATTATGTCTACATGACATAAAGTAAACTGATCCCACAACAGGCCCGGAGGCCCTTGGGGTAGTAGGAGGTTAAGGCTCCCACTTTTTCTAGACAATCGGCACTTTATGTCAGCCGGGTTGTCAGCCCTGCGTGACGGCCGCCTTTACCCCCAGAACAAGCGTCTGGTACTCATTTCCGTTAGAGGCTGAGTCGACCCCAGGGCCATGGTGCCGCCAGAGGGTTTTGGGTCAGTTTAAAGTTTACATGACATATTTCCACGTATTTCTGTAGCCTACGCAATATAAAATCATATGCCACAATACATAGGACATAAGAGTGTCTGGCGAAGTTCTGTTTTTGTGTAAAATGGTAGATATATCTTAAAAGAATTAATTTGTTACTTAACTCAAATCCACAAAAAACAATGAAGTTCAGTTTCTGAAATAACGATTGCAATTTAGCCTAATACAGGCTAGAATATACTGAAGAGGCTAATTTGACAAGATTATTTATAAAATATAAAATATGAGTATTCACAAAAGCTAAAATGACAAAACATAAACATACAATGAGGCTAATAATAATAATAATAATAATAATAATAATAATAATAATAATAATAATAATAATAATAATAATAGTAATAATAGTAATAGTAATAGTAATAATAATAATAATAGTAATAATAATAATGGTAATAATAATAATAATGATAATAATGATAATTTTAATATTAATTTTAATAACAATAATAATAATCACAATCATAATAATAACTCACTGACGCTATCAAACACGGAGTCTCACAACCGCGCGGATATAAGCTCTCCATACATTCTTATCCTGAGTTAATGTCTTTTGATCATTCCCTGTATAATTCACCTCCCTTAAATCATGGTTAATGTTATTCTCCAACCTCATTATTGACCTATCTACTAGGCGTAGACCCTTTTTCTCTGGTTTTCTTACAAAATTATCAACATCTCTCTTTCAATGATCATTCGTGCCACATGTCCTGCCTATCGCAGTCTACCACACTTAACTAATCTTATTGCCTCTGGTCTCCCATAAAAATAATGTAGCTCGCTGTTATTTAGTATTCTCCATTACATGTAGGCCCTAAAAGTATTATTTTAGCAGATGAAGTAGTACTCTAAATTTCACTTCCCCACTTTACCAGGAACAAATAACTCGCGTCTATAGGCCTACTCTTGTTAGTTATGAATAATATGTAGGAGTATGGTAAATTCAAAATAACAATATGCATGTACATGGTGTTTCTAAATTACACCGACAAAGATTGGGACCAGATAGATAACATTCGTTGAAGCATATTTTGTTAAGGAACCTATGGCCTGCGACGCTTCGTTTCAGTGCCAGAGGGATCTTACAGGAAGGGATTGAAGGAAACGAATAAACACTCCTTTCAGTCAAAGGTTGTCATTACTACTATCGCTTGGTTTGTTTACTAATGGAGGTCAGTAGCATTCGGTATCAATTACAGTAAGTTTGTTTACATCCATTGGTACGATCTGTTGTTACCCATAGTCAGAACAAGAGATGTTGTGCTATTCAGTACTGCTGTACATACTGTACAGGGTGGACCGCTCGAATGGACCTAATTTCAATTGCTTGTTACTGGCAAACGGTTGAAGATAGAAACTTAAAACAACGTTCATATTACAGAAAAACTCACCAAGTTTTGATATCCAGATCACCACATCTCTATATGAGCCCCAGCAGTCACTGTGACGATATCAAAGCGATGAACAATTTCTTGCCAAGTACGTTGGAGTATGTCTTCTGGAATGTTCTCAATAGCCTCTATGATGCGCTCACGAAGATCACGAAGGTCTTTGACTGGGGTGGTGTAAACTTTATCTTTGACATAGCCCCAGAGAAAGAAATCCAGTGGTGTTAAATCGGGAGATCTCGGGGGCCACGCGATTGGTCCTCCCCTACCAATCCAACGGCCAGGGAAAATGTTGTCCAAAGTCGTACGAACTTCATTGGACCAGTGGGGAGGAGCACCATCTTGCTGGAAAACGATGTTAGGCTGCAGTTGTTCAATTTGTGGAAAGAAGAACTGCTCCAGCATGTCAAGATATGTGGTACCACGAACAGTTTTCTCGGCGAAGAAAAACGGTCCAATGACCTTATTATGTGACAAACTGCACCAAACATTCATCTTCGGACTATCACGAACATGCTCTTGAATAGCGTGAGGATTCTCCGATCCCCAGATCCGCACATTATGCCGGTTTACCTTGCCTGACAAATGGAAAGTGGCTTCGTCCGAGAAGAAAATCTTGGTCATGAAGTCAGGATCAGCGCCGAGACGGTCCAGCATCGTATTGGCGAATTCCACTCGTTTCGGCATGTCATTCGGCTCCAGACGTTGCACTAACTGCACTTTATATGCGTGCAGTTTGAGGCGTTTGTGGACAATCCGTTGTAATGTCGATTTTGGTATTTGAAGTTCCCGCGAAGCTCTTCTTAATGACTTCCGGGGGCTTCGCTCAAATGCGGCTTGAACATTTGCTACCATTTCATCGGATGCTCTGCGACCACCACCATGCTTCTTCAACACAGATCCTGTAGCTAATAATGTATCACGCCACTTCTTTATGCTTCTAGCAGTTGGAGCATCACGGTTAAACACACGCCGGAACTCCCTTTGAACTCTAATGATTGATTTAAACTCCGCATACCACAAAACAGCTTGCGCTTTCATCTGCGGAGTCGCCATTTTCACAAACAATTAAATCTAAGAACGAGAAACGTATCTTTGTGCCATCTACCGACAGGATTCGAAACTTGGTGAGTTTTTCTGTACTATGAACGTTGTTTTAAGTTTCTATCTTCAACCGTTTGCCAGTAACAAGCAATTGAAATTAGGTCCATTCGAGCGGTCCACCCTGTACTGTACAGTTCAATGCATCTTAGCTTTTAGCTCTGAATATCAGACGCAGCATGTGGTTTCAACATAACGGGGCACCACCTCACTTTGAGAATGAAGTCGTGGCCATCTGACAGCTACATTTACGCTCGTTGGACAGGTAGGAGCAGATAGTTAACCCTCATTGAAGCATATTTTGTTAAGGAACCTTTAGAATCTGACGCTTCGTCACGCTGGCACGCTAGTCTGACCTGACCTGCCCAGATTTCTTTTTTGTATGGCTACATGAAGGCAATGGTTTATGAAACAGATATTGAAGAAGATCTTGTAGGACGCATTGTTAGCGCAGCAGCTGAAACTCCTAGCATCTTTGGAAGGGTACGACAAAGTATGGCACGTCGGTGCATTGTTTGTCTGGGATCCATCCTGACAATGCAACACTGGAGTGTTATTATATAAAATTAATTGCGTTTTGTTTCTGCTTTTCTGTAAAGTATTTGGATAACACACGGAATGACGTTATTTGCACGTACCTTCTTCCTTCCATCCCTTTCGCTAAGACCCCTCTTGCACTGAAACGAAGCGTCAGATTCTAAAGCTTCCTTAACAAAATATGCTTCAATGAGGGTTAACTATCTGCTCCCAAAGTTTGTCGGTCTAATTTAGAAACACCCTGTATAGTAGATATTTGTATACAGCGTATTTAAAAAATACAAGGTAAAATTGCTGAATTGTAGCTTATTCCTTATATGCTGACAAATGAGGACACAAAAAGATATAAGTTAAATATGTGCTCACCATATGGTGAACCTATGGTGTCTTTGGTGCAGAGCTACGGGTGATGCGCTGGTTCGAGTCGCCACAGGGGAAGAAATTTTCTCATGCAATTTCGGCCAGTTTGGGACCAGTGTCGTAAGGATTTCTGTAGCTACAATGAGTAATCGCTCCAGATTGAGAAAATCAGTTATAATGGTTAGGTGACCCTACATACTGACCACATGTCACCCCAATACTGGCTAGATGATCGGTCCACTCCTGTGATTGACACATGTGGATGTGGGCCAGCATCGGCTGGTAGTCAGAGCATTCTAGGCCTGTCGCACCATTGAGTTCATAACTAACTAATTCACTGGCATTATTGAACCCGTAGGTTCATTGCCGCGCGGACATAAGCTCTCCATACATCCCTTTCCAATATCCCCTGTATAATCTACTTCCCTCAAATCATAGTTAATGTTTTCTCCCACCTCATTCTTGGTCTATCAACTGGGCGTTTTCCCTCTGGTTTTCCTACAAGAAGCTTCCATACACGTCTTTCATTCCCCATTCGCGCCATTCATTGACCATGTAGTTCACTGTTATGTAGTCTTCTCCATGCACTTGTCTGTTCATCTCTCTTTGGTCCAAAATGTTCCTAAGAATATCTTGATGAAGATTTTCGGGCTGTAGGCCGTGGTCGTGCGGCTTGTAGTTCCCCGATGTTTCGCCAGAGACTGCGTCTGGCATCCTCAGACGCAGTCTCTGGCGAAACGTCGGGGAACTACAAGCCTCACGACCACGGCCTACAGCCCGAAAATCTTCATCAAGATCATCATAGCAACTCCGGCCGTGAAAGTCCATGTGAATACATGTTCCTAAGAACTTTATTCTCAAATACTCGTAATCTCCTTTCCTCCCTTAAAGTAAGAGTCCATGTTTCGCAACCATATAACATAACTGATAGAATAATAATTCTATATACTTTCAGTTTAACGATTTTTGAAACGAGTTGGGACGCCAAGAGTCCCTGTAATGAATAATAGTACTACTTTCTAGAGTTGAGCCTTTGTTTAATATCTTTGTGCATCTCATTCCTATTTGTGATTATTGTTCCTAGGTATTTGAATTCAGCTACTTCCTCAAAATTTCCCTCATTTGTCATTAGCTGTCCATTTCCATTATATAATACATTTCTATGTGTGACCATATATTTAGTTTCATTGATTTTTACTTCCAGTCCCAATTCCTTAGTATTAATCAATAGTGTATGCGTGTTGGAGTTCATATGTTCAGAAAATTGGAATTAAAACTGCGGGAGCCAGCAAAAGAAGATTGGCGTAAATAAAAGGCAATATGGAAAATTATGAAATAATTTCCACGTAAACTTTGTTCTCCGACTACAGCTAGCGCTGATGAATTCTCAGACGAGGATATAAATGCAAAACTTTTGTCACAAAATTATCAGGTATATAATATACAATAGGTTCACGTGAAAAATGCAACGAAATTTAGGCTACAGTAGTTTATCTCACCGTCCGTGTGGTGTCTGACGCGTCACAGATGTCCAGAGTTCGATTTCCATCATACAGCGAACCTCAAAAGTGATCGTATATTTGAAGAAAATAATGGAAATTAAAAATTATATATGTTATGGAAGATTGTAAAGTTCCGCACCGTAGCGGAGTGGTTAAGGCAAGATGCCTTGGCGCAGAGCTACGGGATTTGCGCTGGTTCGAGTCCCAATGGGGGAAGAAATTTTTCTCGTGGAATTTCGGCCAGTATGGGACCGGTGCCCACCCAGCATCGTGAGGCATTTGGGTAGTTAGAATAAATAGCGACTCCAGGTTGAGAAGACCAGCTATAACGACTGGAGGATCCGACATGCTGACCACGTGTCACTCCTACACTGGGTTATGAACGTCTACCGCTGTAATTAACACATGTGGACGTGAGGCCAGTAGCCGGCTGGTAGGCCTACGGCCTTCAAGGCCTGTCGCGCTTGGATTTTTTGGAGAGGAAGATCGTAAAAAGTTTTAATGTTAATGTACTTCATTCATTCATTCACTTTGAGAATTTTCCTCATCATTGAGGGTTTTCTCCAACCAATCTCAATAACATTGAGCAACAAAAAAAGAAACTTTTTGTCTCAGAAAGAAAAATATTGTGATTCTGATAGTATGTTTTCTCCTGAATACCAATATGATATCGGTTTTTCTCCATCACGCAAGGTTTCCGAGAGACAGGCATTTATCATTTCAAACACTTTAATATTTTCTACATTCGTAACTACACAATATTCGAACATTCGGACTCACATAGAAAGTAAAAAATGACGATTTTCTGCTATATTTCGCCAGTGGAGCATACGTCTTGATGGTACAACAATAATCGGCCAGCATATTAGGATCCCATTTGCCTTGATATCTCTTTTCGCATTGACCTAATCCTGGAAAGGAAGAAGAAGATATATTTTCCGTAGCTGAAATCTCCTGATGAAAGTGTTCCTCGTTTTATTTTACAATGGACAAATGGACGAAAAAACATTTATTAAAAAATTATTTAAATCCATTAATATTTAAATTGAAATAAAAAAACTGTGGGCTATGGAGAATTCCGAACACATATTTGAAAACGCGATATGGAACTGCATTAAGTACAACTATTGGTACTCACGTGACAAAAATAATGTTGACCAGTGTAATTAATATAAATCAAGAAAAAAATATAGGGTCTATATATAAATGACTACGGACTTACAGACTATCAGTTTGCAACAAACATTAATATACTTCCTAACATTATTAAATTATCATAAAATAATTGGAATTTATTAAAATTATACAATATAATTTTAATTTTATGAAATATACTATGAAATGAGGAGCTTGGGCAGGTTTTTCTCGGGCTTTCTCCCGTTTTCCCCTGCCACAATTTAATTCCACCCCTTTCCCCATATTCATCTCATGCATTTCATTTAATTTTGTTCATCTGCCCCTGTGATGGTGCATCATGCGTGATCGGCCGGCACCTTTGTCATTCACAGACCTATATATATATATATATATATATATATATATATATATATATATATGTTCATCTCATCTCATCCCTCGACCCGACCCTGAGTTGGACACGAGTTAAGGATATTTATTTTAACTCTGAAATGAAGTAGTCATAAATGTACATATAGCTCTGTCACATTTTCATTACAACGGCAGAAGTAGGAAGGGGAACGTAGAAGAGGTGCTTGTACAGGACAGGTGCTTGTAGGAATAAATTGCTGCTCATTATGTTAGGTTACACTGATTTATCGTTTTAAATTCGCTACGAGATTCGTCCTTTCGTATTACGCGTATTTACGGGACAGGTTACGTTAGCTAATCTTTAGACGGCACTGTACTGAATAATTTGTTGTTTATCTTCAACCTTGTGCTCTAGTCAAAACACGCTGCGACTCCGATCGGTAAACAAAATGTGAAAGAGCTGTACAGATATTAATTCAAAGCTGTAAACTGTTTTTAACCTTGTTCGTTTACCTTGTGCGTACACAAGGTAAGTTAATACAGTTGATTTGTGCTATCGATTCAGCAGGCCTATAACGATCAGAAGTCCCGCGCCATAGCGGAGTGATTAAGGTAGGATACCTTGGCGCAGAGCTACGGGACATGCGCTGGTTCGAGTCTCCATGAGGGAAGACATTTTGTCATGGAATTTCGGCCAATATGGGACCGATGCCCACCCAGCATCGCGAGGCATTTGAGTAGCTACAAAAAGTATCGGCTGGGATCTCGATATGCTGACCACATGCCACCCCTACACTGGATGGATGATCGTCTACCTCTGTGATTAACAGAGCTGCCTGTCGCGCCATGGAGTTTTTTTATATTTTTTATATGATGCATCGGAGATCATAAACAACAGACAATAATTGAAAACTCATTATGAGGTTAAATAATCAGTGTAAAAGTCTATAAAAATTTCAGAAATTGTCAACAGACCCCAATTAATAATTCAAGGAATTATAGGTACATACGTCAATTCAAAATCTCTCGAAAATTGTTCCAGAAGTGCCGACCAAAGAAGATTACTTACTCAACTTAGGCAAATAAATATTATCAGAAAGGTAAAAAAAAAAAAAAAAGTGTAACTGCGTCTAAGATAACTTCTGAACTGAAAGATAATTTAAAAATGAACGTATCTGTTACTATTGTGACATGATACCCAAGTTTGAACAGCTACTACGGTAGAACATCCCACCGAAAATACTTCATAAATAAAAACAACAGACAGAAAAAAAAATTAAATGTATTCACTTCGAAATATGGGGTCTCTATTCTGGAACTAAGTTGTGTTTGCAGAAGGGGACAAATTTAATATATTCAAGTCAAATGAAAATATTTCAGTGTGGAGAAAGAAAAACGAAGAACTTGATTCTCAGAATCTTCTTCCTACAGTGAAGTATGAAAGTGGGTCCGTAATAGAATAGGGTGCATGAGTGCAGCTAGTGAGGGGAAACCGCGTTTCATTTATGTGAAATTTGCATGCTATGATGTACATTAACATTCTAAAAACCAATCTCCGTAAAAGCACCGAAAATTTAGGTTTGAATAATCATTTTGTATTCATGCAGGACAGCGATCCTCAACAAACAGCATGGATACTAAAATTTGGTTTCTTTACAATACACCAAAATATATTAAATCCCCGCCTCTTCCTGCTGACATTAACTCAACAGACCTCATTTGGGATTATCTTAAACGGAAAATTCGATGATCTATATCCTCCAAATAGGAATTTAAATCAGCTCTAATGGAAGAATGGCGCCAAATTCCTTCTAATTTTACTACAAAGTTGGTGAGGTGAGTTCCATGCCCCACAGATAGGAGCCAATGATAACATCAAAGGAATACTCTACTAAATATTTGGGCCCTTTTTTATACTAAGAGTTCGTCAAAATTTCAACTGTGTTCAACTATGCAATCACTTTTGAATCTTTTATTTGTTTTTTATTATTTGAGTTTTTTTAATATGTTCTTCTTAAGGCCTTTCCTTGCCTGTGCCGGAAATAGGGAACTTATTTGATCAATTTAATTTATAAAATTATAGAATTGAAATTTATGAGGCGTACTGCAGTTACTCAAGAACAGGCCATAAAAGGAATTCTGAGATTCTCAAAGAATTATAAACGAAATCAATCATGGAATATGTACAAAAATATAGAAACAATTGGAAATCTCACGTAAGAAGAATGAGCCGTACAAAAATTCCACGTCAAATCGTAAATTACCAGGCAAGAGACTCCTAGATCCGTCACATGAAAGGAAGAAGAAGAAGAAGAATTATAAAATTTATTAATTAAATAAAAATAAAACGTAGTTTTATTTGATTTTCATATTTATTATATAATTCAGTGACAGCTGTATCGATACACTGTACCTTCTTCAGACATGTTAACAAATTATGAATTGTGTTCCAACTTATCTAAGCAACAATTCAACAATATTTTTTTTTTAATTTAACAAAGGGGATTCATTCAAATCAATTTGAGAATTTGACAGTTTGTTACTACTTTACAATTTATTTATTTCTACAACCTCCAAAAGATCTAACTTCTTACCCTTATCACAAGCATGTAAAATTTCAAAATTTGGATCGAAACAATGATTAAATTGGATAAGTGCTTAGCATATTTTGAATATTCTAAAGTTCTGTTATATGCTCTCATGTGTTCCTTTATCCGAGAGATAAAAGGTCTATCAGTTTGTCCTATATAGACATTGTCACATGTGCCGCACTTCAATTTATATACACCTGATAATTTTTATTTTTTTATTTTGGTTTTATTGTTTTTTATTATATTTTCTAAAGTTTTATTAGTTTTAAATGCCACATTAATGTTCAACTTTTTAAAGTGTTTAGGTATTTTATTTGAAAGTGGGCCTATGTGTGACATTACGACATATTTCTTTATGTTTTTCTTTGGGTAAAGGAAAAACTTTGTTAACTACTTTTTTGTAATGAACTTTCTTAATTAAATATTCTATAATTTTAGGGTTCTCTTCTTCTTCCTTCCAAGTATTAGGCCAAGGCCTATTACGATCCTATAGAAAATTTTCCCTCCAGCGTTTCATAGGACGGCCATCTTCGTCAGTGATCTTTATGCTTTCAAGTCTTATACGAGAATTTCCCGGAAGGATCAAACTAATTTTAGGGTTGTAGTTATTATTAATAGCTAATTGTTTAATAATGTTCAATTCATTTTTATATTCCAATTATTATTATAAAATTGTTACCTTATAGATCCGTCTCCTTAACTTTGTGAAGTATCTATCATACGTTAATTCTCTGTAGATCTTTCGGTACTAGTCCCATCATCAACAGAAGGAGTAGGAGATGTATCTGTACCTACTGACCCTGATTACAATACTTATTTAGTTACGGTCATTAGATGTCAGCGAGAGATATGGGGTCGGCCTGGCGCCTCGAAGAGACATCTAGTGGGTAACTAAGGCATTTGTGGATGGGAAACGGTCAGTAAATCTTCCACAGAGATATTTTATTTTCATTGAGGGTTGTGGTTTGTTACGAGTCTTAAAATCTTCAGACTCGGGACCGGAGGACATGTTTCTTGGATTTTTCCATCCTAAAAATCCATCGATCACGACCGGGTTCGAACCTGCGTCTCTCGGAACTACAGACAAGAAACATAACGAGTAGCCCACTACATCCGACTTATAAATATGTTCAGAAAATTATATTATTATCGTTAATTTTGTAAGAAATGTGTTTATTTTGTTTGAAATATATTGAAAAAGAATGCAGTTTATTATTTTTTATCACATTTATTACAGAAAGAAATAAAATAATGCAATAAATACAGTATTATTTTCATTTGGAACCATTAAGTATACTATCACTTTTGATTCTCAATGTAATTTTTTGAGTACGAGGTGAGGAACAAGCCCCAATCAGCCTAGTGAACGATAACTGAACTACTTGATCAGTCAGTGTGGTTGTCAAGCTCTCATCTGGTTCGGTAGTTGACATTTTTCAGGCTTGGCAGGAGTTCATGATATTTTAAGAACATAAAGAAATGAATGTGTGTTTTTATCAGGAGAAAAGTACAATAAAACCTGGGTTCCGTATACTTGATTTACGGCACGTGAAGTAGGAATAAGAGGCATCTAGACAAAATATGTTGACATTTTCTCGCTTCGTTAATTGCGATGCTAATGAGCATTGTTATATAAATTGTTGAGAGGCTTATTTCCACCTACTTGATATAAATCGTAGTGAAATCCGGTTAAGAAACTGAAATTGGATTGCGTCACGCAAACGATGTCGATTTCTGGTACCATATTTTAATTTTTATTTTATTTAGAGCCCCATCACAACCCCCCGGGTTACCTCGGGTATAATGCCCTTATCCCCGCCTCTGCTCTATGTTCCTATCTATATCTAATCATTATTAAAAGAACATAATAAATATACAATTCGGGTTTGTGAAAGGTTGTAGATGTTACATAAAAAAGTGTGTTTTTGTTTGTTTGTTTGTGTACGTGTGTTAATGTATGTATTATATGTTATTGTGGCAAATGGAGAGGATTTTTCTCGGTCTTCAATTATTTTTTTTGATAAAATTGAGGCTAGACTTATTACGTTTTTGTGCTTGTTTGTGTATGTGTGACTGTGAAGATGGGTGTGTTATTGGAGAATCATTCTTCTTCTTTCATCTTCGTCGCTTCTTAATCGCAGAAGATTTCTGGTACCAAGTAACAATAATCACTTCAGTCTGTGAATCTGGATTCGAACTCCTCTTCCGACTATGTCACGGGGAACTTGAGGTTTTATGCTCGCCAATGGTTTGCGGGTTAAACTCTACCAGGGAATCTTGAGTATGGCTTCCTTAGGAATGAAATAAAAGTTGTGTCGTAGATTTATGGAACTTAAAAATTAGGACGGAAAAATCCAAGGAGCAAGTCCTCCCGGAGGGACTTTAAGCCGTGGGTCCCGAGTCTGAAGATTTTTAGGCTCGTAAAAAATCCTTAAGCCTGAATGAAAAGGCCTCTAAGCAAAATTTACTGAATTTTCCCGTCCTAGTACTTACTACCTTGGTTTCCTAGATGTCAGTATGAGGCGGAACGCTGACCACGTAGGCCTACCACTCAAAATGACATCTTTAGGAAAACAAGTGTAACTAAATTAGTGTGGTTCAAATTCTTCCCTGTAGGGGGAGAGAGCCTAAATCTCTATAAAGGGAAAACATGGGCTTACAAAAAAAAAATCCTAATGACGTAAGCTGTTAGAGAGCGTATTAAACTAGGCAGATAGTATTTTATTTAAATACGCTCCCTAGGAGCTGATATTATTAGCGTCAGAATTCAAATCTGGCCATGAAAGGGCCGACAACTTTTGCACAAAGGCTTCGTTTTCAGGCTACGGTTTCTTTTAGTTGTCGTAAATCTACCTCACGGAGCCAATAGCTTTATTTCCCTTCCGAAGGTAGCCATAAGCCAATTCAGGATTTTTACACAAAAAAGTCAATTGATTTTTGCTGGATTTGCACCCAATAACCTTGAAGACAATGACGAGCAAGATAATTACTAGCTCACCGGACTGACTAGAACGTCGCTAAATGAATATATTACCTACCTAAGTAGGGCCTACTTACCTGTCATGATGACATCATTTCAATCCTATATATCAACATTTTAACGAAGTCAGCGTCTAAGACTCTAAGATATTAAGTTGGCATTTAGGATAAAATTTAAGTAGACCTATTGGGCATAGTGATCTTAGGAATGCTTTTAGAACTCGATGAAGCCATCTTCCTTGTCGCTTCTTCTTCTTATTTTTGTCACCATTTAGGCTTATTTACTAGCCTGTTCCGGCTCCAAATTGCTCCTATTTCCATCTTTTCTTTGGTCTTCCCAAACTTCTTCTTCCTCGTGGTGAATAGTTGTATGCTGCTTTTGGTATTCTATTCTCAGTCATCCTTGCTATGTGTTCTTTCCAGTTTGTCCTGTATTTCACTATTGTTGTATTTAATTCCTCTACTTTTAGTTGTCTTATTTCTGTGTCGTGTTTTTTGTCAGTTCTTTGATATCCTGCTATTGGTCTGAGGAACTTCATTTCAGCAGCTTGTATTCTAGCAAATTGTTGTGTTGTCACTGTCCATGTTTCGGATGCATAAGTAATAATAGGAACTGCCATTGCCTTGTATAATTTCGTTATTGAGTCTTTCTTGACTTTATTTTTCAAAGTTCTTTTTAGTGTTCCTGTTATATAATTAAACTTATTTAGTTTGTTATTTATATTTGTTTCCGCTGTGTATGATATTTCGCAACCCAGAAAGTTATATCTTCCATGTCGCATAAAATGTGAAACAACAGACTGTTCTCCGAAGATGGCCTAATCAAGTTTTCTAAAGCCTTAATAAACTCGAGTTAAATTGAAACATGTCAAGAGGACATGTAATTTGCCATAAAGCCCGGAATTATACAAAATAGGCCTAATGTTCTGTGATTTTAAATTGTTAAGAGTTATTAGTATATTAGGCTTACGTGTTTTTTACTTATTTCATCGTTATTATGTTATTTACAATTGTATAGGCCTAATGTTATCTACATCTACAACGGCGTGGCCCAATGTTGAGCCTTAGCCTCTCCTTCGTTATGAGTTACTATATCAAGTTAATTTAAAGAGCATAATCACTAGTTCACCGCGGCCGACTTATATTGTCATAGTAATAATAATAGCCTATTTAATAGAATACAGTAACCGCATAACATGAGGTCATCCACATCCTTTCACAAACACATATATTCTGTTTTCTGTAAATTTATATTCTGTCCCCATTTTTATATTCTTCCATTAGTTTCTTGATCCGCAGTAACCGCATGTTTCAGTTACAGTTAACACTCATCGGCCTCGGTGTCTAGGGTTAGGTTCCTTTCTTCTGATACCGAATGTCGTGGGTTCAAACCCGCCTTTGGTTGATGGATTTTATTACGATGGGAAAATCCAGAAGACAAGTTCTCCGGGTGGAAATTTAAACCGTGGGTCCCAAGTCTGAGGATTTTCGGGCTCGTAAAAGAATCTCAAGCTTAAATTACAGCATCTAAACAAAATTTAATCGGCGTTTCCCATCCACGTAATATGTTAGTTCACACTAGATGTCTAATTGAGACAATGTGGAAACGATATGTTATTCACTTACATCTGTAGGGAAATAAGCGTAAACATTAGCTAGATCAAGAAACTAATGGAAGAATATAAAAATGGGGACAGAATATAAATTTACAGAAAACAGAATATATGTGTTTGTGAAAGGATGTGGATGACCTCATACTCGAAACAGTGAAAATAAAAAAAAAAATGTGAATTTTTTAAATATCTTGGGTCAATAATTCAAGTTCAGGTACCTGTGAGAGAGATGTACAGAGTAAAATTGCAATGGCAAAAAATGCAACTAAGACATTACATGGAATAATTGTCAGAACTTGGGAATGTGTGGGTATAGTTTGTATTAGTTAACACTTTATACTTTATAATAACAAACAAGTGCCGAATTAGGACTGCTGGCTACCTACAGGTCTAATACGGAAGTTCCTTGTTGGATTACTTACTATACTTATAATTTGTGTATGGTGTAATTGTAAGTATGTGCTGTTTCTGTACTTGACAATAGAGTACACGTAAATTAGTAAATAGAGGAGCAGTTTATTGAGACACTAATGGCCATTGGTTGTTAGGAAAGCGGGGAGTCGGGAGGGTGTGAGACAAATTAGCCCAGTGCTCCGGGTGAGGGTCAGCGTTGCCAGACCGTACCACAATAATTATCCTTCCATACAATCATTTTATGGCTCCTAGTGACCGGAATAATTGCTTAATGCACCTCAGAGTATTACTTTTAAATCGATGGGCAATGTTCACTGCAGTGCGTCGCTTTACGTACTAATCTGGTAATGTGGTATTATTACAGCAACACCTACGTTTATAAATAACGTTTTAAAAGTGCGTTCGGAAAGTCAAAACAAAACCAACTTTATATGAAATTAAATAAACTAATTTAAAAAATCCAATTAAATTAATAGTATAAAAAAGGGTACAACTTAATCTCTCTGACTGGACAATTCAAATATCCATTAGCTATTATAAAATGCTTTGTTTGTATCATAATCCCTTGTCTTAATTCTTTGTGTATCAGAGTGCGTTTTACATTTTGAATCTTTCTCCTATATTTACTTTGTTATAGGGGCCTACATTATTTCCTAATGGCTTTAATTGTCCCCTTCAGTCTGGTATTAATCTATTCTATATAATTTTGTTTATTTTATTTCTCCTTGTATTATTTTTAATTTTTTTTATTTTCCAGAGTTTATTTTATGTCTTGAAACTTTCTCCTAAATGTATATATTTAGTTTTCCCTCTCCCTTTAAATACAACGCTGTAATGTATATATTCCATATGTTATTATTTCTGTAACTGAACTGCAACCGAGAACGAGCACTTGCTCATTCGGGTGCCAATACTCTTATATTACCATAAATAAAAATAATAATAAAAATAAGGATTGCTCATATTTTATTTTTATGTTTGTAACAAATTACCTTTAAATATAGTTTTGGCGAAATGACAAAATAATATGCAGTACAATATATACTGACTGTCCCTATGGTGTAACAGCAATTCTTATTAACACTCCAGGAGTCTAGGGTTCGATTCCCAGCTATAATCGTAGATATATCTTTAAATCAGAGTCGTGAAGGCAAGTTGATAACAGCACGATATGAGAATTGCAAAACCTGATTAATATAACTGAAACTAATGATAAAGGACTATGTCATTCTAATCAAGGGCACTTTGTATTGTGAATGCAATTCATTCAGCAGCTGTCGTGCCACGGATTTAATTTTATTTAATAGGATGCCTAGTAGACCTAAGTCTTACAAATGTAACTAAACTATATACAGGACTATTCAGAAACAAGAAACAGAATTCAAACATTTATTTCTTCCACACTACAAAAAGTATAAACACAATTCCAATATTCCTAGAAAGAGGAAGGTTCAGATTTTACTATTTTATGCATTCAATATAAGCACCATGTGTTACACGACAAATATAAAAACGGCTCATTTTCTGCCATACACGATTCAGTTGGTCTCTGGTTATCGAATTCATTGCTTCTACAATTCGATGTCGCAGATTTTTAAGGGTGTCAGGCATAGGGGTGATAAAAATACGGTCTTGTACGTAACCCCACAGATAAAAATCACACGGAGTTTGGTCTGGTGACCTGGGAGGCCACCGGCGATGAAATTTATCTTCTGCTCCTCCTCTTCCAATCCAACGTCCTGGAATGGTGTTATTCAGGTAACGTTGGACGTAGTTAGTGAAATACGACCGTGATCGGAACTTCAAACTTTTCTCTTTCCAGGAACGTTGGAATTGTGTTTCTATTTTTTGTAGTTTGGAAAAAATAAATGTTTGAAGTCTGTTCCTTCTTTCTGAATAGTCATATATATATATATATATATGTGTGTGTGTGTGTGTGTGTGTGTGTGTGTGTGTTTGTCAAATCCATCAAATCATGGACGGTTCTAAACCCGGCTGAGAATGAAAGAAAATAAATGGCTACTAGGGCCTATATTGAGTCTCAGAGGAGTTCTGATGTCGAATTGGAACCTAGGAACTTCATTAAATTCTGAGAAATACTCTAGTTGGTAGTTTCCACCTATATTACCAGCAAATCGGGGACTTCTCGACTAATGTATGGTAAACCTGAAAGAGGATTCCGTGGTCCTCCAGGTTAGAGCTTAAAGTTCCTCCCGGAAGACTTGTCTCTTGGATTTTTCTATCCTAAAATCTATCAACTTTCTAAGTTTAAATCCGATGAATTTGATTGAAACAGCAAAAAGATTATATCAAAAATGCAATAAGTAATTTAAATAAATTAACTAACAAGTAAGCTAAATTTAAAGGAAAAAAGAAACAATAAATTGAGTTTTTATATTTGTTTAACACATAGACGTGTGTAGAATTAAAATTTTAAATTATGTTGACTTATGCTGTATATTTTCTTCAAATTTTTAGCAATGATCATCAGTTAAAGTACGCCTATTTACAGTATTTGCCATCTTTGACATTTTTTATAAAGTTGTTGTAGCTACAAAAAATCAGGTTCCTAAGATCATTCATAGAATTTGTAAAATTAAACCACTAATAATAGATAATAGCCCTATAGTAGATGATAAAATTGTGTCAGGGAAAAGTGGCTCCCAAACTTTGAAATACCTGAATGCAACAGAGGTTTGGGCCAATCACAAAATAGTTGGTAAGAATAAGAACACCTATAAAAGTCACAATGATACTGGCCCTAGAAATCCAACCGACATCTGGTTCTCCATTATGATATAATACGATAACAACTAAATAACATATAAGAATAAGTGATAATGCAAGTTACTATTACATTAATTTTTCCTATTGGAGAATATGAAAAACCAATCCCATGAACACAAGAATTCATTTGTTGGAAAATAAGAAAAATTACCCCAGTAACACTATATAAAATATCCACCCATCCATAGTAATTCTGCCCGAGGACAGGTCTTCCACTGCAATCATAGTATTTTCATGCTATGCTTTGCAGCTTTACTACAAAAATAAACTAAAAATAGGGGCAAAATAATAAGAAATATAATTAGAGGTTAATGGAAATGTCTGCTCCTTTCTAAATAACTTAATAGGGAATTATAGGTGTAGTAGCTTCCCGTTGCTTTTCTCACCGGTGAAGGAAGATGATGATAATGATAAGGATGGTGATGATGCCCGGAAGATTTTCGTGGACCGTTGGGTCCTAAGCTTCCTGACATTTGTCTTACAGGTGAGGAAAAACCCCGAGAAAACTTCACCCAGGAGACTGTCCCGACCGGGAATCGAATCCGGGTCCGCTGCGTGACAACGCAGCACGCTATCTCGAGACCACAGCGGTGGTATTATATGTAATATATATAATAATTTATGTAATACAGTAAAACTTGTTTAATCCGGAACGCGAATAATGCGGAAATCTGTCCAATGTGAACAAATTTATTGGTCCCGACAAAATAATAGTAATTTTACGCGTATTTATTTTGTATAAAACAGAATCTATTCAACGCGGAAACGGAAGGATATTTCTACACAATTCATGAGAAGAGAGAGAGAGAGAGAGAGAGAGAGAGAGAGAGAGAGAGAGAGAGAGAGAGAGAGAGGAGAGAGAGAGAGAGAGAGAGAGAGAGAGAGAGAGAGAGAGAGAGAGAAATAAATTAGTTTCCACTTCATGGAATTCCCGTTTGGCGAATTAACAATAAGTGATGATTCCTGCCGCCCGCGCGGTGTGAAGTAGAGTTTCTACCTGTATCTGGAGTTTTCTTTCGGTCTCACTGCATACCCGTTTTGCGAAATACAGGTTCGTTTAACAAATAGGCCTATGTGGCATGTCTTACAAATAACCAATGTACTGTAAAATCTTAAATTAGTTTAAGATCTGAGACTGATTGTGTACGCATCTTTCATAGATAGCGTTCTGAATTTACGGAATAAAGATGGCTAAATCGTATGCATCATTGTCATTAAACGAAAAAGTAAAAGTGATTGAAGATAAAGAAAAACAAACTCTAAGTACGCGAAATAATGACTAAATTTAAATGTGGAAAAACCCAAGTTTGTGATATTTTAAAACACAAAGAAAAAAATAACGACTGAATAGATGCAAGGACATGGTCAAATGAAGAGTAATATATATATATATATATATATATATATAATCCCATTATAAGAATTTACTCTAACAAACCGCCTGTTTGGTTCGTCGCCATATACAATTTTGTGTATAGGCCCTACACATTTACATGTAAGACGAGTGTATAGTTGCGATTAGGGCCTATGCTCTAAAAACATTAAATGTAGGAGTTTACCTGAAACGAACATTTAAAAATCGCATTTCATTTATTTAAGCGTAGCAGCGCACGCCGGGCATTAGCTAGTATTAGGCCCATTTAATTTATATTATACACCGTGTCCCATTCAAACCTGCCACATTTTAATTAACCATAGGGCCTAACTCACAAAGTATGCGGGATTATGAAATAAGGTTGGTATTAAAATAAAGAGAAACTCAAAGAATTTTCATTGTTCCAGTTAATTCATCTGTCGCATGTTGGATAATAATGACATAAAACAAAATGGCGACTCCTCAGCAACGAGCACAAACTGTTTTCTGGTATGTAAAAGACCGAATGTTTGCGACTCCATTACAAGATCTTCATGATTTACGAACCCATGTCCTTGACACAATTGCAACAGTTCCAATGGACATGTTGGACAGAACGTGGCACAAAATCGAATACAGACTTGATATTGTTCGTGCTACTAATTGTGTATATATAGAGGGGTTTTAGTGTGTGGCAATGAACATTCTTTGAGTTTCTGTTTCGTTTAATACCGGCCACATTTCATAATTCCGCATACTTTGTTAGTTATGATTAATTAAAATGTGGGAGGTTTGAATGGAACATCCTATATAATCATTATAATCAAGTAAATGTTATGTTAATACTAGCTAATACCCGGCGTGCGCTGCTACGCCTTAATAAGTTAAATATTGAGGGTTAATTAATTATATGGTATGTATTGATATAAACCAAACACCAAACATGGTGGTTCTAGAGTCAATTCCTAATTTCAAATTTCAGGTAAACCATCACTTCTAATGGTTAGATTTCCCTGATTTTTGGAAAATACGTACCTCGGTTTACTTTAAAATGATATTTCCAGTTTTAGATTTAGATTTAGATTTATTTAGCCTGGTGGAGTTAAGGCCATGTGGCCTTCTCTTCCACTCACCAGGACAAACATATATTACATCAGAATATAACAATCTTAATTAACTCTAATATTAAACACTAAGTAAAAATTTGATCAAAAGATAATATCCTAATATATTACGATCTATAATACAACCAGTTAATATTAGTTAAAATTAAGACTAAAACTAATAATAAAATGTATACAAGCAAGGCATATTAAATTGTCCCTGTCTAGTGTATATAAAAACAAAGGAAAATAATGAGATATAGAAAACTAATTTTACGATTATACAATATTTAAAACAAAACAAATAAAAATATTTGTTATTCTTAATATTATTTTCATAAATAATTAAATATATTAATATTGCTAAAAGAATATTATCAGTGAGGTGTATTAGTCATAAGTAATGCCACGAGTGATTTCCAAATTATCGATAAATTCACGACTCACGAAGTGAGGAGTGAATTTATCTAGAGAATTTGGAAATCAAGAGTGGCATTTGTTAGGACTATTTAACGAATAAAATAAAGCTGTTTACTCACAAATCATTATTTAACTACAGTTATTTAAAAATATTTTTATATTTAAAGTAAACGGTGATGTTTGAAAACTAATGAGAAACGATAGGTAGCCTACGCTTCTACTGCTTCTTTTGTTTATCACTGCAACCAGATCATACTATTTATTGCCAAAGGAACGCAATATTGTAAGAATGCTCTCTAGTGGAGAAAAAATGAAACACATCAATCTGTATATTAATTCATTTTTGATGTCGTATACATTTAAGAAAGTGCAAACAGTGGTTTCTTTTTTTGGTGGTATAATCAATTGCTACAAATGTTGACATGTAAGCACTATTATATACAATCTGGTAGCCGTATTTGTTATAGGCTCAGTCACTGCAAAATAACGGTCAGACCTGTTCAGAATATTAAAAAAGGAGGAGCTTTGCTTAATATATGATAATCCTAACGTTGATAATTATTTCGTGAAACACGTCTCTGATTGGTTGTAATACAGAAATCATTGAAACGTGATTGGTCATTGACTCCCATTTGGGGCATGAGTTAAATAGTCATTCAAAATATCTCTGCAGGCGGAAGAATTACGAAACTCTCTTTGTTGCTACATGTGACGTCATATAAGGCAGTGTATACTGTCAGCGTCCCACGTCCCATTACCCTCTGCACTCATAGATAGCAGTGTCACGTGTTCTATTCCTGCAGTGCCCTCCGTCAACAACTGCACATACTCCTTAAACGGGTAATATAAGTTAGTTTGTTATTAAATAATTCTTTAGTTTGTGTTTGAAGGATGTTATAGTTTGACAGTCTCTGACATAGGACGGAAGGGAATTCCATGTTTTGGTAAGTGAGACCGTAAAAGATAATGAATACAGTGTGATGAGGCGGGATATAAAGGACAACGTGCTGATCGGATCGAGTGTCAATATTATGTGTGTCGGATAGTCTAATGAAGCGGCGTGATAAATAATTAGGCGATAATGTGTGAAGTATTTTATAGAGAAGGAATAAGGAATGGACAGTTCTACGATCTCTTAGACGAAGCCACGATGTTGTGAAACATCGAAAATTGCTATTACTGGAGCGATTTTTAAAATTTCGTTTCAGATGAACTCCTACACCTAACGATTTTAGAACATAATAGATAACGGCTAATCACTTGCCGCATCTGAAATCCTATACCTACAAATCTTCTCGAAGATCGATTGGACGGTTTAGAAGTCTATAAAGGACAAACGCACATATATTCGATTATGTATTGATATATAAAAATTACGTGTCACGTTGTTTATCCGCGATGGAATCCTAAACTACTGAACTGATTTTAATAAAATTTTGCACACTGTGTGCTGTTTGATCCAACTTGAGACCTACGGTTGTTTATAACTAAATTTATAGTCGCATTATTTTTATTGCAAATTATTTGTGTATTATTTAACAAAGAGTTACAATTATCTGTGAGTTCCATACGATTCTAACAGATGACGGTGTAAGGTAATTGGTTTATTATTTAACCAGGTGGCTGTGCTTTTTGTTGCAACCGCGAATTTCAATTGAATTACAAATATTGATTATTTCATAATTTAAGTGTGTTCAGTGTTTATTTTGTTTTCAATATATTGATAATAATATTATTTTCGTGTGTAAGTATTAGTTTTAAGTAATCTGGCTGAAAAAACAGCAACTTAATTTAAATTTAACTGGACCGAGAAGGGACATTGAACAATATGGCGATTCAGTTCTAGAGACCATGAATGATAAAATATAAGTGAATTTCCGCAAATTGGTATAGGTCTATGTGACATACATCTTACATTTAAGAAGAATGTCAATTTAAAAACAGATGAAGGTCCTAAGGAACGGAATAACAGAACTGTAAGTAAGTCTGTTAGTCATAATAATATGCCTAATATTACAGAAAAAATCTCCATGCCTCAATTAAATGAAAAACAAGATGACTATAATATATCACAAGATGATATTACTATACAGAGACTTCTTGATGATGATGAAAATCCAAACTGCCAACAAGTTCGTAGAAAAAAAAACGAAAGTATAATGAAATCAGCAAGCCTCCTCAAACTATTCCATCAATAAATGTATAGGGCCTATAATCTTTATGATACACTTAGCCTATGGATGATACTGAGAATGCAGACAACATAAATTTATCTCAATCAACAAAACCATACGGAAAAATTAACGTAATAACTAATAGTTTTAAAAAACTAAAACAACCCGCTTTATTAGAAAACCGAACTAAAAAAAATGAAAAATAATTTTCATTTCTATCACGCTTGGGATAAAATTAAAGTGGTCAACAAAAAAAATCATCTCCAACACATATGGAATAAAACTAGAATTATCAACAAAAAGAAAATAATTTTTATCATCAAAAGCGTGGTGTGCTCTATATCAATTAATATATTTGATAATAAACAGATATTAGTAAAAGTGAAGTCTCTAAGAAGAAAATGTAAAAATCATAAAAAGCACCTCCCGCTTTTGACGATAAAATTATTTTCTTTTGTTGATAATTCTAGTTTTATTCTATATGTGTTGGAGACGATTATTTTGTTGACCACTTTAATTTTATCCCAAGCGTGTTGGATATGAAAATTATTTTTCATTTTTTTAGTTCGATTTTCTAATAGAGCTTGTTGTTTTAGTTTTTTAAAACTATTTTTTATTTTTTAGTTTTAATATTTTACAGAATAAGATAAAATTGCAAATATCTTTAAATTCGATACTATTGTAGTATGAGCTAAAAGTAATACTATTCTAAAAAATTAACGTAAAAATAGTTAAAGGCGATACGAAGTTTGCCGGGCCATCTAGTAATAATATAAAACTATAGAAAAACAATTGAGTAGAAATTACTTACATTTGCATCAAATTACATAATAATGTACAATATTACTTAGAGTTTTATATGATTTTGTTTCCTTTGCGGTCCGGAATATGTAAATAACAGGCAGAATGAATTTTTGTTTCGTCAATTTAAGGTTAGGGTAAATTTTGAACAGTGGCTAGAGGGTAATTGAGTAAGACTGTGATGGTTTTGTTAGAATTGACGCTATCAGCAAGTCCCAAATAGTAAAAATTGACATTACTTCAATAATTGAAAAAAAAAAAATGGATTCCTGTTTCAATGGACTGTATAAACATATTAATATCCAGGAAGACATAAATGAAAGAATATAAAATTCTAAGAAATGTTATTTTTCAATAAATACAGTATTTAAATTCAAAATATCCAACACGCGAAAAAAAAATCCAGATTGTATGAAACCCTAGCTAACACCCGGCGTGCGCTGCTGCTCTGAAAAAAAAATGCAAATTAATGTGTTCTTATGTTTAATTGAATAAGTGAAAGGGGAAAAAAAATTATATCCTAATTATTTTTAGATACCCCGTGCTGATTAACTGACGATACCCGGGAATCTACTTATCCCTATCTTCTTGCCATAAATGAGGTTAAAGACGAAAATTAATGTGTTTTTATGTTTCGTTGAACAAGTAAACGGAAAAAATTATAACGTAATTATTTTTAGATACCCCGAGCAGATTACCCGGCGTTATCGGGAATCTACTTATCCCGATCTTCTTGGCATAAATGAGCTGAAAGACGTAAATTAATGTGTTTTTATGTTTAGTTGAATAGGTATAAGACAACATTTATATCGCAATTATTTTTCGATACCCCGTGTTGTTTACGCATTACCCGGGAATAGTTATGCCGATCATCTTGGCATATATGAGCTGAAAGTCGAATATTGTTTTTATGTTTAGTTGAATAAGTGAGAGGTACAATTTATTTCGTAATTATTTTAAGATACCTCAGGCTGATTACAGGATGTTACCCGGGAATTTACTTAGGCCTACTCCAATCTTCATGGCATAAATGAGCAGAAAGACGAAAATTAATGTCATTTTATGTTTAGTTGAATAAGTTTGAGGAAAAATAATTATAAATTTATAGGGCCTATCATAATTATTTTTAGATACCCCGTGCTGATTACTCATCGTTGCCCGGGAATCTACTTATCCCGTTCTTCTTAGCATAAATAAGCTGAAAGACGAAAATTGTGTTTTTATGTTTAGTTGAATAAGTAAAAGAAAAAATTTATATCGTAATTATTTTCAGATACCCCGTGCTGATTGACCGGCATTGCCCGAGGATCTACTTACCCTTATCATCTTGTCATAAATGAGCTGAAAAACGAAAATATTGTGTTTTTATGTTTAAGTAAAAGAGAAATAAACATATCGTAATTATTTTAGATACCCCCCTGCTGATTAACCGACGTTGCCCGGAAATCTACGTATCCCGATCTTCTTGGCATAAATGAGCTGAGACAAAAAAAAAATCGTTATTGAAAGTTATCCGTTAAAGAATACCCGCCATTCGCTGCTACGCTTGACAAGGAATCTACTTATCTCAATCTTCTTGGCATCAATGAAAGACAAAAATGGTTTTTGTGTTTTCCGTAAAGGATAAACATATAGCCTATTTATGCGGACTTTTTTGTAGAGCTTTTTTAGATGTTCAATTCTGTGTAGGCCTACATTAATTTTGTATAGTTGTTTTGGTTTAGGAAGCGTAAGCCATTTAAGCGTCCAAAAAGCTACTTTTTAACGTTCTTCGCTACAAAGGGTGTTTTTTTTAAGGGCGTAGGAGTTGAGTATCACAACTCTCTTATAGCCTATGTTTATCCCGGGAAACTCCAGAACATTTCCCAAAAAGCCCTATCACAATCGAATGAACGATATGGCAGCGCATAAAGTACGAACAAATAAACAAACATTCATTAATTTTTATATATTAGACGAAATGAATCAATTTATAGCTCCAACGTAACACATGTTCAAATAGAAAATACTCACAATGTGGCTACAC
The DNA here is from genome assembly GCA_030220185.1 of Diploptera punctata. Lineage (NCBI taxonomy): Eukaryota > Metazoa > Arthropoda > Insecta > Blattodea > Blaberidae > Diploptera > Diploptera punctata. The sequence goes on along the minus strand of JASPKZ010005284.1, from coordinate 1,621,509 downwards.
CAGCAAACTTCAGACACTGCTTCTTATTTAACAAGATTCATTGCTTGAAGAATGGACATTGCCTTCTCCCTCTTCATGTTTGTTTGCATGCCCTCAGAAACACTCCATGTTTATAACATTTTAAAAATTCATAACCATATGTATCAAGAATCGGCCGCGGTGGACTAGTGGTTATGCTCCTTGCCTCTGGTCCCGAGGGTCGCGGGCTCAAACCCGGCCGGGGTCGATGGATTTTTTAGGACGGAAAAATCCAAGGAGCAAGTCCTCCGGGAGGGACTTTAAGCCGTGGGTCCCGAGTCTGAAGATTTTCAGGCTCGTAAAAGATCCTTAAGCCTGAATGAAAAGGCCTCTAAGCAAAATATACCGAATTTTCCCGTCCTAGTACTACCTTGGTTACCTAGATGTCAGTATGAGGCGGAACGCTGACCACGGACCACTCAAAATGACATCTATACGAAAACAAGTGTGACTAAATTAGTATGGTTCAAATTATTCCCTGTAGGGGGAGAGCGCCTAAATCTCTGTAAAGGGAAAACATAGGCTTACAATAATACAATAAATGTATCAAGAACTCTATACCGAAGCCATCACAAAGAGCTGCTCAAAGAATTTCTGTTTTGACCAGACTCATGTGCTAGTGGTGAGCGTTTCTGACTACTGTTCATGATGTCCCGGGTTCGATTCCCGGTCAAATCATAGGAATTTTTCCTCAAAAGGCATTATTTCTATGATTGTCCATGGTCTGGAATTTAGGTTAAGTTTAGGTTAAGAACGCCCCGCGCCGTAACCGAGTGGTTAAGGTAAGATACCTTGGCGCAGAGCTACAGGACTTGCGCTGGTTCGAGTCTATAGGGGAAGACATTTTCTAATGGAACTTCGGCCGGTATGGGACAGTTCCCACCCAGCATCATGAGGCATTTGGGTAGCTACAATAAGTAGCGACTCCAGGTTGAGATGACCAGCTATAACGGCTGGGGGACCCGACATGCTGATCACATGTCACCCGTACACTGGCTAGATGATCATCTACCTCTGTGATTAACACATGTGGATGTGAGTCCAGCAGCCAAGGGCATTCTAGGCCTGTCGCGCTTAGAGTTTTTTTTTTTTTAGGTTAAGAACTCTTTGATTTATACCATCGGGGTAACGTAACTCTGCCTTTCAGGCGTCCCAACTTTTGAAGTGGGTTACAATTTCCCAATGTGGAAATGACAACCTGGGGCATTAAATTAAAAAAAAATCTGTTTTAAATATGGCTTTGACATCTGCAGCGTGACGTATGGAGCACACTAATACAAGTAGAATATCCTATTGTATTTCTGGACGAGAATATAATTTTTTAACATCTGTAACGTCATCAATTTAATGTAAACACGGTTACTGAGGGAGCACAATATACGTAAGGTATCACTGTGCACACTGCATTATTAGTCCGATTATTTCCCTTTGGTTTATGACTTGTTTAAATTTTAATGGAGTAAAGTTGTTGATCCTGCGTGCAAACAACATAATGCTGAAGGGAGATGCTTTTTTTATTAGGATCGGCTGCATTAATAGGGGGTTCAAATAATTTGCTTTTGTATGATTTAGCCAATTATGCATTGCAGAGACTCTTGATGTCCCAACTTCTATCAAAAAAAAGTTAAACTGAAAATATATAAAATTATTATTCTATCAGTTATATTATATGGATGCGAAACATGGACTCTTACTTTAAGGGATGAAAGGAGATTACAAGTATTTGAGAATAAAGTACTTAGGAAAATTTTTGGACCAAAGAGAGATGAACAAACAGGTGAATGGAGAAGACTACATAACAATGAACTACATGGTCTTTATAGGAAGCCAGACATAATGAGAACAGTTAAGTCTCGTAGACTGCGATGGGCAGGACATGTTGCACGTATGGGAAATGAAAAACTTGCATGGAAGCTTCTTGTAGGAAAGCCAGAGGGAAAACGACCAGTTGGTAGACCAAGAATGAGGTGGGAGAATAACATTAACTATGATTTGAGGGAGGGGCACGCCGTAGCGTAGTGGTTAAGGCACTGCGCTACAAGCCGGAAGGTCGAGGGTTCAAGTCCCGGTGGGGTCAGGATTTTTAAACTGACCCAAACCTTCTGGCGGCACCATGACCCTGGGGCATCCTGAGGCCTGTAGTGGGAATACTTTACCTTTACCTTTATGATTTGAGGGAAGCAGATTATACAGAGAATGATTGGAAAGCATTAGCTCAGGATAGGGATGTATGGAGAGCTTATGTTCGCGCGGCCATGAACCTACACGTTCGATAGTGCCAATGAGTAAGTAGGTATGATTTAGCCATTACAAAATCGGAACTTTGCCCAGGGAGCATGTATGCATCCATGATACTATTTTTTCTAGCTTTTAGGCCACATGGAACATAGCAAATAACAGACCACAGCATCCCACGAGACAGCCTATTATCTCTTGTAAGTACCTCCACATTCATTTATGACCGTAAGAAACCTCTGTTCTCTAATCTCTAATAATTCAACTAAAATCCTTTTTCTTAAACTAATAATTCAACTAAAATCCTTTTTCTTACAACTATAATTAGTGGACTTCTTATTATAGTTTCTTCAAATTCTTGAATGGCAGCGTGAATGGGGTTGGAAATCAATTTATTTTCATTTATTCCCCTCGTAACAAATCATGAAAATGTTTTTTCAGTCCAACTGCAGGTTCTTCACTCACACTCACCATTCTCCATGCTTTTCTTCGTTTTTCTTTTTGTTGTGACTGCAAACGACCCACTTATCCTTACGAGGTAGGCCTATGTTTGTTTATTATCTTAGATCTCTTCTTATTTCGGGGAATTTATTGCGTCCATCTTTTCTATAATATCCCTTTACAGACAGTTTCTCATTAGCCAATGCCTCAGCTAATTAATTTTTTCTTCTTTATCAATTCCATCAATATTCTCTCACTCATTGTGCTCAAGGGAGCACACCCCTAGCGTGTTTGGTTACGGCACTGCGCTATAACCCGTCGGGTTGAGTCCCAATGGAGCCAGGAATTTAAAAAAAAACTAGTTAACACCTTCTGGTGATATCATGATTCTGGGGACGGCTAAATCTCTAACAGAAATGAGTACCACCCATATGTTTTGGAAGTAAATGCTGCTATCACGAAGGGTTGATAACCCGGCTGAAAACTCGTGAATTAGTATGATTATTCCTCTATATTCCAATCTAATGATGATGAAGATAAAATATAGATATTATTTATCTAATGTATTTCCGTTTGTCTAGAAAAAAAATGGAATTTTAACACCCTACAACCCTAAGGGTCACCTATGGTCTGTAGCGGGTTCACTTTATTTTTCTCTCTCATTGTTCTCAATACAACCTTATTTCTTATTACGTTTGTACATGTTACATTTGTCATTCTTCTCCATATCCACTTTTCTAGTGTTTCTAGTCTTCTCTCATCATCACGTCTTTCTTTTTCGAAGAGAAATGTTCATTTTACTGCTGAAAGTTTATTTAGCTGCTCCCCCGAAAGGTTATTAAAAAAAACAAATCATGCAAAATGTATTTTATCTACAATTTAAGTTACATTATTGGACAATCCACAATGTTAATTAATGTGAATCATATTGAAATTATATGCAAATTATTGAATATATAATTTCGAAAGACAGTCTTAAAGTATTATTTCAAATGAATCGTTGAAATATATAGGCTATATATATATATATATATATATATATATATATATATATATATATATATAAAAGGTTGTATGGTAATAAAGTTTGATGTCGGAATAGTCATAATTCCTTATAGCCTGCTTGAGGAAGAATTGGAAAACTCAGTAATAATAATAATAATAATAATAATTTTATTATTCATGGATTTTGCACTTGAAGCCCCTTTTCCGTTCTCAATCTCCATCATAGTCTCCTTGTAGTTCCTTTGAAGAAATAACTTCTTCTTAGTACAATGACCTTCCTGTTTGTCTCCGAATACATGCGCCTCAGGATTGATGTTCATTGAAATATTTTTTAAGGCCATCGTTGTTGCATGCTCATTTGGTATCCGAACTATTTTAACTCTCTCTCTTTTCAAATATATTCTTTTTTTTTTATTCCACCTGACTTCTAATTTCTTGATTCCAGATTTTTCGCTTCGTCTCAAATAAATTAATTTTAACTACCAAAAGCTCTCTTTTATATTTTTCATTAACAACCCATACTTCACTGTTGTAGCATAAAACACTTTCAAATGATGATTTTACCATGTGTAATTTTGTGCTCCTGGAAATATTCTTAACTCACTATATTGAATTCAGGGGTCCTTAGTATCTATCTTCTCTGTTTAGTTATCTATCCGAGATATTTAAATTGAACTACTTGTTTAATTGAATATTATTGTTAATTTAAATTGATCTACTTGTTCAGCTGATGATTATTATTTCAATTATTATTAATTCTGGAAATGCGTGCTATTATGTATTACAGAGACTCTTGACGTCCCAACTCCTTTTAAAAAACGTTAGACTGAAAATATGTAAAACTATTATTCTACCAGTTATACTATATGGATGCGAAACATGGACCCTTACTTTAAGGGAGGAAAGGAGATTACGAGTACTTGAGAATAAAGTTCTTAGGAAAATGTTTGGACCAAAGAGAGATGAACAGACAGGTGAATGGAGAAGACTACTAAACAATGAAAATACAGTACATGATCTTTATTTGAAGCCAAACATAATAATAACAGTTAAGTCTCGTAGACTGCGATGGGCAGGACACATGGCACGAATGGGGAATGAAAGACGTGCATGAAAGCTTCTTGTAGGAAAACCAGAGGGAAAACGCCCAGTTGGTAGACCAACAATAAGGTGAGAGAATAACATTAACTATGATTTGAGGGAAATAGATTATACAGGGAATGATTGGGAAACATTATATCAGGTTAGGGATGTATGGAGAGCTTATGTCCGCGCGGCCATGAACCTACGGATTCGATATTATTATTTTATTATTTTATTATTATTATTATTATTATTATTATTATTATTATTATTATTATTATTATTATTATGCCATGATACCGGATGATTATTATTATTATATTTCATAATCACAAGTTATGAATTTTATTCAGGCATTACATTTCTTTTAACGCTGGAATTAATTAACACTGTTTCAATCATTATTGACAATTCACAAAATAAAAATAAAATTGTTTCATTACTGATGAAAATAATTTTCTGAGACATGAAATAATTGTTTTCAGTAAGCCTTAAAGACCAATTAAAATAAGTAGGCTACAGATGATATGAACTTAGTATTTATGTTCATGTAATTTCAATTGAGAACAGCTGCATTTTACTTGCAAAATTACTAATTAACTTTTTACAGTACATCCACATATTGATGAAAATGTGTAGCTATTTTTATGTAACGGAGCTCTGGTGACTTACGAACGCTTTCACAAATCTGGATGTAAAAGGGCACACAAATTTTACTCAGAGATTTATTTCGGTTCTTTTACATGTCGTAATTATACGACAAAGAGCCCATGGTCGTTAGCAGAATTTTAGGCCTTTAAAAATTCAACGTCCCTGGACTGATTTGAAGCTGTGAAACTCGAAACCAGAGACGACCATGTATCCAATTCTCCACCGGGACCGACATAAGGCCCATGAACATAAAAATTGCGCTCTTTTTGAGAACATTCCTATAAAACGATCAGTCCACCGCTTTGGTCTCAAGGTAGCGTGCTGCCTTGTCACGCAGCGAGCCCGGGTTCGATCCCCCGTCGGGACAGTTTCCTGGGTGAGGTTTTTATCGGGGTTTTTCCTCACCTGTAAGACAAATATCAGGAAACTTTTAAGGCCCAAACGGTCCCCGAACATCATCTAGCCATCGCAATCATCATCATTCATATTCATCTTAGATTAAGCTTAGGATTAAGGACTCACTTGGCGCACCACTATCATCATCAACACCCATCATATCATCCGGGCAAAGTAACCTCGCCCTCCAGGTGCCCCAACCTCAGAAGTTAGTTATAATTACGCCAATGTTGGGAGAGAACTCCAGAAATGTCCAAAAGGACAACCTGGGACATTAAAAAAACTATAGGCCTAAACCGATTATTTGTCGGTCAGAAACCTAAAGCAATTAAATGAGGCATAATAAAAATAAAAATAAAATAATAATATGAATATTTTATTCGTAATAGACATACGCTTTCCTTAACAATGTAAAAGAAAGTTTACAGGAGAATTTTCTGTTTAGTTGGACACGAATTTATAAAGAACTTGAACAACAATGTCTAACTAGTTCTCATCCCCTGCACGCTACAGTAATTATAGGGTCTCAAATCGGCCATGCTTCAAATGTGTACCGACTCTGAGCGATCAAAATGCCATCTCTTAACACACACAGGAAATTTAATGGTGGCCTGATATAAAAACGTTATTGATAGGAAGTACTTGTGTGGATATAGGTTAGAAAATGGGTAGCAGGTTAGATAATGGATTGATGAGAATGGAGTACCCTCCTGAGGGCTGCAACCTTGAAGTGATAGGAGGGCTTGTTTACCTATTTGTCATCACTTATCAAATAGGCCAGACTAATAGCAGTCCAATTTAATAAAACATTAAATGCATAAAAAATAAGTAGATATATTAGACTTAAGTTATAACAATTTAATTGGATTAACAATTTATTTTCATTTCAACTCAGGTCTCATACTCTGCACTCTAATTAAATAGGCCTACATAAAATTCACATGTCAATGTTAAATATTAGACATTTCTAAAAGAATATACTGTAAAATAAATAAATAAATAAATAAGTATATATATATATATATATATATATATATATATATCTAACTGTGAATAATAAATGAGTGGTTAAGGCAAGATACCTTAGTGAAGGGACTAAGCGCTGATTCAAGTCCCCATGTGGGAAGACATTTTCTCATGGAATTTCTGCCAATATTGGACCAGTGCCCATCCAGTAGCTATCGTGAGCCATTTGGGTAGCTAGAATAAGTAGCGGCTCCAGGTTTAAAAGATCAGGTATAAGGGCTGGAGGACCCCAAATGCTGACCACATGTCACCCCTAAGTCGGCTGGATGGTCATCTACCTATGTGATTAACACATGCGGATGTGAGGCCAGCAGAAGGATATTAAGCGAAAAACCTTATAGGCGTGTCAAGACATATGTAGTTTTTTTATGAGTAAGAAATTATTAAAATGTAATGGTAATGCTCATGAAATTAACGGCAACATTCAATCAAAATCTTTACAAGTAACTTATGATATAAAATAATTATGCCAACATTTTACTTGAAATAACTAACTAACTAACTCACTAGCACTATCGAACCCGTAGGTTCATGGCCGCTCGGACATAAGCTCTCCATACATCCCTATCCTGAGCTAGTGTTTTCCAATCATCCCCTTAAAATCTACTCCCCTCAAATCATAGTTAATGTTATTCTCCCACCTCATTCTTCGCAAAAGTTTACCCCAGTAGAACCCATGTTCTCATTTCCTGACGGTTGTATTTTTTACGGTGAAAGATCGTCACTCTTTCGACCAAGGTACTTTTTTCGTCTGGCTATCACCTTCGACCAGTCCGGCATGAGTAACCCTATCGGTAGCAATGCTACCGCCGGCATGGCTCTCGGGATCATTTAAGCACGCAAGCCACTCCACCACGACAAGGTAAAGATACCATGGAGGGATATTACTTTAAAATATTTCATGAAATAGTTTTCATCTATAATAGTAGGCCCTACAGTATAAATCTATCGTAGATTCAAAAACAAAATTATTAATTAATTAATTCCAAATTGGCCTATCTACGTTATTTTTTTTTGTAATATAAATATTACAAATTCAAATTATTTTAATGCAATTTTGTATAAGCCCAAAGTCAGTCTGAATGAAAATGTAGGCCTATTGACATTGTACTAAAAACGCTGTATATAAAGTATATTAGGTCTATATATAATTGTAGACTTTCACGGCCGGCGTCTTGATCCATATTTGGTTCGTCTTCCGGGCTTATAGGCCGTGGTCTGGTTGTCTTCTTACTCGACGTTTCATCTACTGCTGCGGTAGACATCATCAGGAGATACTGCGTGCTTTCTGTGAACTCCTCAACAGTCGGCAGTCTGCAGCCGACTGTTGAGGAGTTCACAGAAAGCACGCAGTATCTCCTGATGATGTCTACCGCAGCAGTAGATGAAACGTCGAGTAAGAAGACAACCAGACCACGGCCTATAAGCCCGGAAGACGAACAAATATATATTAGGTCTACTTAGTCTAATAATTTTATTATTATATCGCTTAATCCTTTAGGTATTAATATATTTCAGTAGGTGAATATTGCATTCGACATTGCATAGAAGAAAACAATATAGTTAACAACTAAGGAGTTTACAAATTAACACGACCAAGAATGACATGGACTGATTGTGTTCTGAGGGAAAAAAAGAATTGGACGATGGAGATTGGGATGACAGAGAGATGTAGAGGAGAATAACAGTAGATTAACTGGAGCAGGGAGATGTGAAATAAAATGAAACATGCTTAATAAATAAATAGTAATAATAATGCCCATTTTTTGTATTCTATCTCTAATTTCCTTAACATGAAACATACATCATTTGGATCCTGAGAAATCACCACCTGATCATCTGCAATAGTAAATGGTGGAGGTAATAATTATCTTGTATTTGAATTCCCATATATTTGCAGTGTTTTGACCTATTCTTTGTACAATTATTAATATATATTTTGAACAACGTTGGTGATAACCAACATCCTTGTAGTAGATATTTGATGTTTGGATTTTTTTCTGAAAGTCTGTTTCCCATCTTAATTTGGCATTTGTTCTCTGAGTATAATTATCTTATAATACTAATTGTTCTGTCATAATAAAACAGAATATCTTTCATTGGATACAGCAGATGAGCTAAAATGTAATTCAGGAAGAATACGTAATGTTAAAAATTTTAAATATTTAGGATCTATTTTAGATACAAGTGAGAATTCAACTACAGAAATTGAAAGAAGAATAACTGATGGAAGAACTCAGTGCTTCGGTATAGAAATATAATATACAGAACGAAGAAAACTATATTTCAAGTTCTGTTACAAAACATTTTGTTATATGGGTCCAATACCTGGACAGTAAGTAAAACCAGCCAACAAGCTGTTAGCAGTAGAAATTGATTTTTGGAGGCGATCGACAAGAATTTCAAGAATGGATAAGGTCATAAGCAGTACAATAAGAGAAATTATGCAAGTTGAAAAAAAAAACACAGGAAAAATAGAAGAAAAATGTTTGAAATGTTTTTGGACACCTCACAAGAATGGAGGAAGAGATAATACCAAAGAAGATCCTTAATAGGAAAGCTAATGGAAGAAGTGGAAGAGGCAGTCCTAGAGAAGGATGGATGGATGGAGTGAAGAGACGTATGGAAGCTAGAGAGAAGATGCTTTAGACAGGAATATCTGGCGACAAATCACTTTGGGTTGAAGGAGAAACACTGTATTATGGAATATTCCTAAAAAAATAATAAATAAGCGTGTGTTGATTTGCTACTTTTCTTGTTATGTCGTTACAACATGTTTCACAAGTTCTTGTTCCATTACTCATAGATTAATATTATAAATCTGCCTTTAGCTTATATTAATTTATTAGAATGCTACAGGGACCTGATAGGAAGTGATGGATGGCCGTATCCGGTCTGCTGGCCTTAGTTTGGCATCGCTGTACTAGAGGAACTTGAAATCTAAAAGGAAGTAAACAATGATTTATTTTTAAATGAGAACACACCTAACTCATACAACCCTCTGTATGAAATTACAAAACAACAGTTAGTAGTTCTACCGATGACGCTGGAAGGCCGGTGATATCAAAAGCGACGCAAAACAACAACAGCAGTTATCATTCTGTTGAAGATGGAAGCCGATTTCCGAAAGGCCTGCAGTTCATAAAGGTTAAAAAAAAACCTATTACCTCAACGGAATTTTAATACAACTTTTATCAGTATTCATTTAAATATGTGTACAGATGTTAAACTTTATGAACTTATTCAATTAAATTTTATACAAATTCAATAATTAAAGAAATGTCCGTCGCCGTGGCGTAGTCGGTAGAGTCCTTACCTTCCACTCCGGCGACCCGGGTTCGATTCCCGGCGGGGTGGGGATTTTAAAAAATCTCCACCTTGGGTCTGGGTGTGTGTGCTGTCCCTAATGCTCACCTGAGTGCACATTTCCTAATAAAAAATAAATAAATACCAGAAGAGTGTCAAATATCCCCAGATGCCAAGTAGGGAACTCCCCACAATAATAATAATAATGATGATGATGATGATGATGATGATGATGATGTTGGTGATGGTGGTGGTGGTGGCGGTGACAATGTTTTTCTTTTTTTAGTTGGCTTTATTCAATATGTCCCATTACATAGCGTAATACTATATACTATATTTGAATTTACATCTAATTAATTTGAGATTATGGTTCTTATATACATGTTCTTAATTGCTTGAATATAAGAACTCTAATCTCAAATTAATTTGATGTAAATTCTAATAATAATAATAATAATAATAATAATAATAATAATAATAATAATAAAGAGAAGATTGTATAAAAATGTTATACCAAAATAGATTAAATCAATTAATGGAAGAAATGCCAATAAGCTTAAATATAAATTTAGAATGGCAGAAGATAAAAGCAATTATATTACAAGCTGCAGAAGAAGCACTAGGTAAAAGAAAGAAAATATATAAAAAGCGTAGTCTTAAAATTTGGAATTCGGAAATAGCAAAACTTATTGAAGAAAAGAAAGAAGCTTATTTGAACTATTTACTTAATGAAAGTACGGAAAACAGAATAGAATATAAAAAGAAATGTGCCATTGTTAAGAGAGAAACTCGGAGGCTACATAGGCAAAGTTGGGATAAATATATTTCTGATATGGAAAACAATCTTCATGGTAGACAAAATTATGCTTATAAAATCTTAAGAGAGATAAATAAAGATGAAAAGGATAAACTTAATTTTAATCCAATTCATGAAAAAAAATTGGCTACAATACTATAAAGAATTATGGAGCCATAATGACGAAGAAAGTAACATATTAATTATGGAAAGTGATTTAAGTGTTGATTCCATAACAATAGAAGAATTTACTGAAACAATAAAGAGCTTCAAAAACAAAAAATTACCTGGAAATGATAGACTCAATATCGAACTTATTAAATGTGGATCTGAAGCTCTTATATATAGGATATTAAACTTCATAAATATCTGTTGGCAATATGGCTGTGTACCTGAAGATTGGAGTGAAGCTATTGTTATCCCTATATATAAAAAAGGTGACAGACATAACCCAAATAACTACAGAGGTATAAGCCTTTTGGGAACATGCAGCAAAATATATGCTAAAATATTATCTAGAAGAATCGGAAAGATTAGTAATGAAATTATTTCAAATGAACAACATGGGTTCAGAAAAGACCGCTCTACAATTGACTATCTTTTCACTCCAACAGTTGATAGAAAAAAGAAGATAATTTAATCTTGAGACACACATATTGTTTATCGACTATGAGAAGGCTTTTAATAAAATTATACGCTCTAAATTATGGGATATACTAAATAATAAAGGATATCCACCTCATCTAATTAAAGCTATAAAAACTTTATACGTAAATACAAAAATTCGTATAGATAAAGGAAATGAATGATACTAAAGAGACTTGCGTAGAAATCAACAATGGATTTCGACAGGTTGCCCTCTTTCGCCAATACTTTTTAATATATATTTAGATGGTATCATTAGTACATGGCAAACTTCTTTAGATGAACATTTTATTATAAACGGTACGAAAATGAACTGTCTTTTATTCGTAGATGACCAGATCATTGTAGCTTCCTCAGAAAATCAACTACAAAGATCGGTTTATAAATTATGGAAACTAATAAACGATTATAATTTAAATATATCAATAGAGAAAACAAAGTCAATGGCATTTATTGGAACTCAGCATAAAAGGACAAAAATTGTAATTGGAGCAAACATAATTGAACAAGTAACTTGTTTCAATTATCTGGGATGCATGCTATCGTACCAGCAAAATTTGGACATGGAGAAGAAATTAGGGAAATTTCAACAGATAGGCTATGTGGTTCAATAAGAAGATATTTGAGAAATAAGACCACAAGGGAAACTCAATTAAAATTTTACAAAACAGTAGCCGTTCCAACATTAACATACGGGTCTGAGACTTGGCCTTTAACGATCTCTGATAAAAATAAAATTGAGACAATAGAAATGAGATTTCTCAGATCAGTTGCAGGTGTATCTCTAAGAGATCAAAAGAGAAGTCAAGATATCAGAGATGAACTACAAATCTATAATATAAACGAGAAAATACACACACATAAACGTAATTGGTTTGAACATATAACTTACAAAGAATGCCAAATAATCGTTTATCAAAACAGCTGCTTCATTATAGACCTCTAGGCCGAAGAAATGTAGGAAGACCAAAACGTCGTTGGAAGGACGACATGCGTCTGCGGCATGTAGTGCGCCGGGTAGCGGAACGGGCCAACAGGCCCATACCTTGAAGATGATGGTGATGATGATGATGATGATAATAATAATAATAATAATAATAATAATAAATTTATAATTTTTTCAATTTCCTTATTTCATATTGTTTCGGAATTGAAGATATAATAATTTGCAAATTTATGTGAAGATGACCAATAATACTAACGTCACGCATTGATTACAATGGTAATCCAATTGCAAAATTTTCATGAAAAAACATTTATAATTAAATATTATTATAACTATTACAACATTAGAGAAAGTCACAGCTTATAGGTGTATATTAGTATAAATATAAACATAAATAAGAAGAAAATAAATGTTATCTAAAATGTAGACATTATTTTATATAACATTTTTATGGGTTTTGATTGTTCTTTTGCCGTCAATTCCATGTGCACTCCAAAACTCAGTGGCGCGATAGGCCTAGAAGGCCCTTGGTATACCATCCGGCTGCCGGCCTCACATCCACATGTGTTAATCATGCAGAGGTATACGATCATTCAGTGTAGGGGTGACATGTGGTCAGCATGTCTGGTCCCCCATCCATTATAGTTGATTTTCTCAACCTGAAATCGCTACTAATTGTAGCTACCAAGCGCCTCACGATGCTGGGTGGGCACCGGTCCCATACTGGCCGAAATTTGATGAGAAAATTTCTTCCCCTATGGGGACTCGAACCAGCGAAAGTCCCGTAGCTCTCACTATGGCTATGGTCCACACTACCATATACTAATCTGTAACCCATAATTAGCTATAGGTTTGGGCTATATTTAACAGTTTTTTTTTTAGAAATTTCTATAATTTAACACGGTTGATTATTAGAGAGTTGGTAATGTTTTATATGATAACTGAATTGGGATGAACACGAATGAGAACAATCAAATATTAAATTGTTAGGCCTATAACTTAAGTGTAATGATCCTCTTAAAATGTTTATGGAATTGGACTGCTATTGGTCTGGCCTATTTGATAAATGATAACAAATAGGCACACATGCCCTCCTACCACGTCAAAGTTGTAGTTCTCAGGAGAATGCCCCATCCCAATCTATTTATTATCTAACCTGCTATCCATTTTATAACCTACATCCACGGTCCTATCAATAACGCTTACAAATCAGACTACCATTAAATTTGCTTTGTGTGTGCGTGTGTTAAGTGATGGCATTTTGATTGCTCAGAGTCGGTACGCATTTGAAGCGTGGCCGATTTCAAACCCTATAATTACTGTAGCAGGCGATGAGAACGAGTTAGACATTGTTGTTCAAGTTCTTCATAAATCCATGTCTGACTATACAAAAAATTATGCTGTAAAATCTTGTTGTTATTGCTAGGTGATAGCGTAGGTTTATTAAAATTAAAATGTTAAAAATTAAAAATTAAAATGTTCATATTGTTAATTTTTTGTAGGCCTACTCTGTCTCATTTAAGTAGGCCTACAAACGTTGTTATAAAGTGATGGATAACTGTATCAGTATAATACAGTGTACTGTTTTATTAAGAAGAGATACTCAACTTTTACCAACATATGTCGAACTTTTATCAACATATGTCGAACTTTTATCAACATATGTCGAACTTTTATCAACATATGTCGGTCCTTTTAGAGATGTGGTTTTCATGAACGTCTCTGGTTACGAGCTTACTGAGTTCAAATTCGTCCGGGACTTTGAATTTTTAAAGGCGTAAGAATCATGTGTACGGGCGTGGAACACGTGTTGTATATTTACGGCATGTAAAAAGAATCTGAGTAGCATTTGATGGACCTTTCACGCCCAGATTTGAATTGAGCTGTTACAGATAACTGCTAAAAAAATTACCTACCAACCTCCGTCAACATATAAATATACCGGCAAATTTAATTAGTAATTTTGTAAGAATCTGTACTTATTTTAATATGGGCTTAAGGCTCACTAAAACACTGTTATCTTACAGGGAATTATTACACGCTTTATATTAGCTTGACCTGTATCTATCTATGTAGCGGAATCTTTCAACGCGATTTTCACCCACTTAAAATCATTGGACCGACTTGAAACTTTGTATACTTGTAAAGGACCATTGCTAATACAATAATTTCATAATTTTTTTCTAAAATCCTGGCCAGAATCATCAGAAAATAAAAAAAAAGTGTGTAATTATGTATCGGAATCTTTCAACACGATTTTCACCCACTTAAAATCATTGGATCGACTTGAAACGTTGTATATTTGTAAAGGACCAATGTAAATACAATAATTTCATAATTTTTTTTAAAAAATCCTGGCCACAATCATCAGAAAATCAAAAAATGTGTCTGTGTAATTATGTAACGAAATCTTTCAACATGATTTTCACCAACTTAAATTCGTTGGATCGACTTGAAACTTTGTATACTTGTAAAGGACCAATGACAATACAATAATTTCATATTTTGTTTCTAAAATCCTGGCCAGAATCATCAGAAAATAAAAAAAATAACCTGTATAATAGGTAGCGGACTTATCAACTTTTTAGTCTATCGTTATAAGAGCTCAGTTGGTAGAGCGATAGACTGTAGTGGTATATAATTTCAGTAATCCATAGGTCGCTGGTTCAAATCCGGCCCGGAGGTTTTTTTTAGAAGAGTATTACTTTTAGCTCATACTACAATAGTATCGAATTTAAAGATATTTACATTTTTATCTTATTCTGTAAAATATTAAAACTAAAAAATAAAAAATAAAAAATAGTTTTAAAAAACTAAAACAACACGCTTTATTACAAAACGGAACTAAAAAATGAAAAATAATTTTAATTTCCATCACGCTTGGGATAAAATTAAAGTGGGGTCAACAAAAAATCATCTCCAACACATCTAGAATAAAACTTTCACCATCAAAAGCGTGGGGTGCTTTTTATGTTTTTCACATTTTCTTCTTAGAGACTTTACTTTTACCAATATCTGTTTATTATCAAATATATTAATTGATATAGAGCACTCCACGCTTTTGGTGGTAACATTTTTTTTTGTAGATAACTCTAGTTTTATTCTAGATGTGTTGGAGATGATTTTTGTTGACCCCACTTTAATTTTATCCAAAGCATGTTGGAAATTGAAATTATTTTTCCAATTTTTAGTTCTGTTTTCTAATAAAGCGTGTTGTTTTAGTTTTTTAAACTATTATCTATTTTTAACTGTAATAATAAATTTACATTTCATTTTGTCAATTTATTGGATATGGAACAAAATATAGTTGAAAAATGAACAGTCATAGACTATTTATTATATAGCAGTAGCGGTGAGTTTATGTTTTAGTGCTAGAAAGTCTGTTGCCAGTATATTTTTTTCATAGTCATGGTTACTTCTATTAGGTACCATATATAGCACAAACATAAAGAGATAGATTGACAAGGAACGTCCAGCGATGGAACAGGAAGTCACTGTCAACGCCATCTGTGGATCTTTATTTTCAAAAATGGTTCCACCCCGTTTCAGTTCCCACTATTGTTTAATCTTAAATGTAATGAATTTTAATAAAATATTAAATAGTCGTATTAAGGAAAGATAATAATTGAAATATAAAACAAATGCCTTCGCAGAAATCTGCGTTGAAAACAATATGAAACCCATTTATTGGTATTCAGATAACCTATAAACATGTGTAAAATAACGTTGATTTATGCTATCTCCATTCTAAAAAAATTAATAACAACAATAATAATAATGATAATAATAATAATAATAATAATAAACAGTTAAGTCGCGTAGACTGCTATGGGCAGGACATGTGGCACGAATGGGAAATGAAAGACGTACATGGAAGCTCCATGTAGGAAAAGCAGAGGGAATACGTCCGGTTGGTAGACCAAGAATGAGGTGGGAGAAAAACATTAACTATGATTTGAGGGAAGTAGATTATACAGGGAATTATTGGAAAACATTAGCTCAGGATAGGGATGCATGGAGAGCTTATGTCCGCGCGACCATGAACCTACGTTCGATAGTGCCAGTGAGTTAGTTAGTTAGGTAATAATAATAAATTAATTAATATTTAGCCGAACTCATCTGTGAGTCTTGCCTCCTCAAGGAGCTTCCTACAATTAGCATGATCCAGTGCTTCCTCCCACCGACCTCTCAACCCCAATGTTCTATCCACCTCATCCTTCCAGAGAAGTCTTTTCCTGCTACATTCGGATTGTGTGGACCGTACCCTCATACATATTTCAAAATCTCCCTTTCTCCTTAAATATCCTGCCCACCGAAATCTGGTTAAATTAATAAATCTACTGACTTCCACATCTTTAAATAATGCATCAACTCCTGATTATGGCTTTTTTTTCCCAAACACCATTATCACATAATGTGACGTATACTCTTTTCAATGTAATAATAGTAATAATAATAATGAATATAATAAAGAATATAATAAAGAATTATACCCTAGAGGCCATATCCCCGGCTCTGAAGTTTAGATTATACGAGGGGTAAATGGAGAATTCTCCCTCTACTGTCAATAATAAAATGGTTGTGTGGGAGTATATAACTATCACAACCAATCACTGCTCTTGACGCAGCCATAGCGCGCTAGTAAGGTTTGAAATTGCTGAGATGTTGTCAGCTGTATGTCTGCTAATCGCATATATAAAGCGGCCACTCCCACTGAATATCCATATCGGCAACACTGTCATGAAAACGTCAAGGCCGGAGAATCAGTGGCTGCAGTATAATTATGTACAATTATTGGTAGATCTTGATATTGTCTCAAATATTAAGGTTTGTTTTTTTAGATGGATTGCATATATCAATATTATACAAAATAATTGAAATGTGAAACAAATCTTCTGCTTGCAACCTCAAGGAACCCGATTAAGAGGAAAACCAAAGAATAGATGGTGATATGTTGTGCACCGAGACCTTAAAAATGTAAAATAAACAATTGGGATTTTTTTATGGAGAGGCGATGTACCTATTGGACTGTAGTGCCATTGAAGAAGAAAAATAATTATTATTTATCTAATAAATAATAATTACTATTAATTATTAAAAGATTTATTTATACTTGAAGAGATAAGGTTCTGGGGTCTACTCTTTTACTTAACCAGTAACAATTAAAGAATGTACTATTATGCTAATAAGCCTACTCTATAGTCTATCAGCCAGTTGATGATCTCACATCCACATGTATTATTCAATATGTGAATGATCTTTCAGCCAAATAAGCGAGACATGTGGTTAGCATGTCGAGTGTCCCAACCGTTATAGTTGGTTTTCTAACCTGCTGCCTATATTTATTGTAGCTAACCAAATTCCTCATGATACTGGCCATGAAGAAGTTGTTCCCCGTGTAGATTCGAACCAGCGCTAGTCCCGTAGATCTGTCACCAAGTCATCCTGCCTTAAACGTTGCAGCTATAGCGCAGGACAATATGTTTATACAGTAAAACCTATATATTTACAAATTTTGTTTAGTGAACGATTTCAATAATGACAATGTTTACAAAAATGGTAATAATGGATCATTACCAGTAGCCTAGTCGAAATACATCCATACAATTATTTGAAAGATGAGCTAAACGTGCTCATAATATTAACATAGTCTATCTATAATATGTTTAATGTAATTATGTAATATAAATTAGTTTATGCTGACTATTTAACTCATGTCGCAAATGGTAGTCAATGACCAATCACATTTCAATGAATTCTGTTTTACACCAATGACAGGCGTGATTCACCTCGCTCTTTATCGATTTCTCTTTATCAGCTCCTGCTTTTGTGATAAAAAAGCTCCTCCTTTTTTTAATATTCTGAACAGGTTAGACCATTACTTTTCTCCAACAAATACATTGAATATAGCAAATAATGAATAGATTCAGCGATTTTACTGAGTTGTTTATTCAAAATATAAATGATTAACCTATAATGTTGATTATAATAGTTTGATGTGTTTCAGTATTTCTCCACTAGAGTGCATTCTCACAATATTGCGATCCTATTTGGCAATAAATAATATGATCGAGTTGCAGTGAATATACATAACCTCACATTTCTAATTTGTTTTCAAACATCGCCGTTTACATTAACTATATAAATATTTTAAAACACTGTATTCAAATAATTATTTTTTAGTAAAGAGATTAATTTTATTCGTTAAATAGTCCTAACAAATTCCACTCTTGATTTCCAAATTCTCTAGATAAATTGGAAATCACTCGTGGCATTACTTATGATGATGTAGAATTATACGATACAGCGATGAGTTAAGTACTAAGGGCCAACACACACTCTATTGAGTAACACAAATAAATTGATACTGAAAGTGAACATCAATAAAACTAAGCATATGGTCACACATAAAAATAGCTATATTTATGTAATGGAAATGGAGATGTATTGACAAATGAGGGGAATTTTGAAAAAAAAAAAAGTGATGGAATTCAAATACCTAGAAACTATAATTACACAAATAGGAATGAGATCTTCTTCTTCACTTCCTGGTTTAGACAAGAGTTGCCTGTTCCGTCTTCACTAATAGATCTAAGACCATCTCTTCCGAGGACGTCCGACATAGGAATGAGATGCACAAAGAAATTAAACATAGGCTCAATTTTGGAAATGCGTGCTATTATGCATTACTCTTATTGTCTTAACTCCTTTGAAAAAATATTAAACTGAAAATATATAAAACTGTTATTCTCTCAGTTGTATTATATGGATGCGAAACATGTACTCTTACTTTAAGAGAGGAGAAAATATTACACACTATTTGAGAATAAAACTATTAGGATACTTTTTTGGGCCAAAAAAGATGAATCGGTATGCGAATGGAGAAGATTACATAACAGTGAGCTATATGATCTTTATAGGAAATCAGATATGATAAGAACAGTTAAGTCTCGTAGACTGCGATGGACAGTACAATATGGCACGAATAGGAATGAAAGAGGGGCATGGAAGCTTCTTCTAGGAAAATCAGAGCGAAAACGCCCAAGAATGAGGTGAGAGAATAACAATTATTTGAGGACAGTAGATTATACAGGAGATGATTCAAAAACATTAAATCACGATGGGTATATATGGAGAGCTTATGTCCGCGCAGCCAAACGGATCTATGAACACGTAGCCTACTGATATATTGGCATCTATTTTTTAATTCTCTTCGAAAACCACATCACAATAGAACTCAATAATTCTCCAATAACTTATTATTATACACAAATATATTTGTTATTAATATGGAATCGATAAAATTATGACTCTAAATCAGCACGTGCTCGAACGGAAACCAGACCTTGAAAGTGGTGACAGGAATTACATAACTTCCGCCACCGCTTCTTGCTTCTCTAGATTCCATGTGAGATAGGACATTGCCAGTATAGGCCTCTTTCTTCTATGGTATCTACCAGTACGCTGTGCAGGCTAAGTCTGTTATTTTGTGCATTCTTGTATCTTGTGAAAATTTAATGTACCTTATATATATATATATATATGTTCCGGGTTCGAATCCCGTCCAGGCATTTATTTTTCTTATCATACCATATATATATATATATATATATATATATATATATATATAATGAATGTTTGTTTGTTTGTTTGTTGGGTTGTTCGTACTTTATGCACGGCCATACCTTTGATCCGATTGTGATGGGTTTTTTTTGCAAAATGTTCAGGAGATTCCCGGGATGAACATAGGCTATAAGAGAGTTGAGATACTAAACTCCTACACCCTTAAAAACACAATTTGTAGTGAAAAAAATCCCTTTTTATATCCTGGCTTACACTACCCCTCATTCGACAGTTCCCCATGCCTGGCCTAAACCATAACAAATACACACAATTAATGTACACAGAATTGAATATATCAAAAAACTCTACAAAATGTCCGCGACAGCATATCTTTAATTTTTACAGATAACACACAATAGCAATTTTTGTCTTTCATTGATGCCAAGGAGATCGGGATAAGTAGATTCCCGGGCAAACATATGCTGCCATACCATTCTTCCGACTGTCATGGGGCTTTTTGCAAAGTGTTCAGGATTTTCCCGGGAAGGTTATAAGCTATAAGAGAGTTTTAAAATTCAAGCCCTTCACCCTTAAAAATCACCTTCTGTAGTGAAAAAACGTAAAAAAAATGTCACTTTTTGTAAGCTTAAATGACTTACGCTGCCTAAACCATAACAAATACACAAAATTAATGTACACAGAATTGAATATCTCAAAAAGACAAAAAAGTCCGCGACAGCATATGTTTATCTCTTACGCATAACTCACAATAACCATTTTTCTCTTTCATTGATGCCAAGAAGATCGAGACAAGACCGTAGATTCCTGAGAAAGCATAGCAGCACATGGCGGGTATTTTTTTATGGATAACTCACAATAATGAATTTTGTCTTTTAGCTCATTTATGCCAAGAAGATCGAGATAAGTACATTCCCGGGCAACACCGGGTAATCAGGACGGGGAATCTTAAAATAATTACGGTATAGGCTACATTTATAATTATTTTTCATTTTACTTATTGAACTAATCATAAGAAGTACATTAATTTTTGTCTTTCAGCTCATTTATGCTAAGAAGATCGGGATGAGTAGATTCCCGAACAACACCGAGTAAACAGCACGGGGTATCTAAAAATAATTTCGATATAAATTTTTCCTTTTAGTTATTTAACTAAACATAAAACACATTAATTTTCGTATTTCAGCTCATTTATGTCAAGAAGGTCGGGATAAGTAGATTCCCGGGCAACGCCGGGTAATCAGCACGGGGTATCTAAAAATATAAATTTATAATTGTTTTTCCTCTTACTTATTAAACTAAACATAAAAGCACATTAATTTTCATTTATTTAGGCGTAGCAGCGCACGCCTAGTATTAGCTAGTTATTAATAAAATATGAAATAATGATCAATGATGAAATGGATAGTGATTAGTGAATTTCCACCCATAAATTATCTTGACAAACTGGGAAAAACCACGAAAAATCTTTGTAAATTTGAGCTCAAGCGCTTTCGTCTGTAATATTCTCGTTCGGTATAATACATATCAAGACATTTCTAATGTAATGTTGGTTACTATTTAACTCATGCCCCAAATGGGATTCAATGACCAATCACGTTTCAATGAATTTTATTTTACAACCAATTACAGTCGATATTTATCGAATTATGTTAAAACATAATGAAAGCTCCTCTTTTTTAATATTCTGAACAGGTCAGAGCATTATTTGCAGTGATTGACTCTCCAACAAATATGTTGAATATAGCAAATAAAGAAAAGATTCCTTTGAACTACAAATTTGATAATTGTGCTTTTAAATAATGATTTTACGGAGTTGTTTCCTAAAAAAAAGTAATAACCTATATTGTTGGTTATAATATAGCCTACAGTTTGATGTGTTTCATTTTTTCTCCACTAGTGTGCATTCTTACAATATTGCAGTCCTATTTGGGAATACATTATATGATCTAGTTGCAGTGGATGAGCAAATGAAACCATAACCAACATTTCTCATTTGGGCCGGGTGGGAGAAGAGCAGTTTTTTATTTACGCACTTTAAGAGTACCTAATTGCAAGAAAGATTAATAAAACATTATATTAAACGTATTTACTTTCGAAGAAGTAATTATGATATCTTTATGTTACTCTTAAATATGAAAACAAAGTGGGACTATTTCCTGTCATGACCACAAAGGTTACAACAGTCTATACTTCTAACCAGAGATATAGCCTACCACCGATTATCACACTTTTAACCAGCGATACACCACCGATAACCAGCTATACACCACCGATGACCAGCGATAAACCCATGCTAGAGCATATCTGTGGTTTCAACAAATTATCTCTGAATTTATTTTTTACTTATTTAACCGCGTAAAATAATAAAAAGGACGTTCCCTGGAATTCACCTAGGTTAGAGTAATTGATTTAGGTTACAGTAATTGAATTGGGTTAGGTTAGCTTTTAGGTTCCTTGCATTTTAAATGTGATTTAATACGTAAAATAAATTACCTCTTTATGTTATTCTACGAAAGATTCAACATGTCTGACGGTTATAACGTAAAATCATATTTCCACTGGTTCATTTCATGATACGTTTACATATTTTGATGATGGTAATTTCTCGAAGATAAATGGTATGATTAACACATTGTAATACTTTAAATTATATAAAAAATGGCATAAGTCGCTTAAGTAAAAAGCTGGTCTTGTACAACCCCACCCTCATTTGTTTTCAAACATCGCCGTTTACGTGACTCGTAAATTTATCGATAATTTGGAAATCATTCGTGGCATTACTTATGATAATGATAACATAGATAACTTTGATTTGCCTAGACAATTACTTGACATCAACTAGTTCATACATTATTGTTTTTTATAGATAGGATCATAATAAAATGCATATAGGCTTAGACCTATGCATAATACTCAGAATAAGAGTCTCGAGGTAGTGTGCTGCTTTGTCACGCAGCGGGCCCGGGTTCGATCCCCGGTCGGGGCAAGCTTCCTGGGTGAGTTTTTTTCGGTTTTTTTTTTTTTCCTCACCTGTAAGTCAAACGTCAGGAAACTTTAAGGTTCTCGAATATCATAATTCATGTTCGCCTTAGACTAAGTTTGGAAATAAAGACTCTCCTGGCGCACCACTATCATCATCATCAGCCATCATATCATCGGGGCAGCGTAACCCCGCCTTCCAGGCGTCCCAATCTCAGAAGTGGGTTACAGTTACACTAATGCCAGGAGAGAACGCCAGAAATGTCGAAATGTCAATAAAAGAAACAGAATGTCGCTAATTAGTGCTGTGGCTCAGGGATAGAGGAGCTAATTCTCAGGGATCAATCTCTACTAGGTGCAGATGTGACATTAAACGCGTGAAACAAACAAACAACTTGAAGAATTCTTCTTGTTGGATATTCCTCCTCTTCGTTTTCTTCTACACTAATTTTGAATAATAATAATTTAATCTGGAAATGGATTATGTACGCAGAACTGCCAGAAAGTCAAAATTAGAACATGTCACAAATAAGGAAATTAGAAACGTTATGGAAACAGAAGAAAGCATAATTGAAAGAATTGAAAGAGGGAATTAAAGTGGTTAGGACATGTTTTAAGAATGGAAGATGAGCGATGGCCGAAGCAACTATATCAATGACATCCGACCAGAAAGAAGAAAAGAGGGAGACCAAAGTTAACATGGAGGGAAAACATAAAGACAGTAATACAAGCAAGAGGGCTAAGCATTGAAGCTGCCCAAGATCGTAGGCATTGGTTTGTCATGAAAAGACGGCAGCAGCTGTAAAAACCCGAAGATAGAAATAATTTAACCTGATTCGTATACATAAACCTATATAGTGATCAACTGGATGGTCTCCAGTGATTTGTCGTGAGGATTTTATACATTATTACAATGTAGTGCATAATAATTAGTGACGCGCATGAATGGATTAACGAGATTCCCTCTGTCCCTATCTACATTAACGAACCAGCGTTCGTAATATTAACGTTACATTTACTGTACTACTTCTGGATTTTTTCATGTTGAGACTTGAAAGTAGTTTTGAAGTTCCTTAGGACGCTAAGTAGTCCAGTGCTAGGGCTGCTACCTTTTAGATTAAATTAAATAACAGATTTTCTGAAGAAGGAATTATAAATCGTGGTGTGAGACAAGGCTGCCCCCTATCCCCAACACTGTTTGCAATTTATATCAATGAAGTAATATGTTGCTGGAACAAGACATATAAATTTGGAATAAGAATATCAGAAAATAGAAAATTATACACCCTATTGTTTGCAGATGACCAAATAATAATAGCAAATTCAGAAGATAATCTACAGAAAGGTCTGTATGAACTTAACAAAATTACAGAAGAATATGGTTTGAAGATATCTACAGAAAAAAACAAAAATTATGGCATTTCAAGATGTAGATCCTGTCAGAAGTAAAATTGTACTGGACAATAAAATGTTGGAGCAGGTGAATAATTTTACATATCTAGATGCAATATCTCATATGAAGAAGAAAAGGATGTAAATGCAAAAATATCTAAATTTTTAAGAATTTTAGGGTTAATAAATTCTATCTTCAAGCCACAGTTAGTCCAAAAACATTCAAGATTAAAAGTATATAAAACACTGGCTCTTCCAACTCTTTTGTATGGTAGCGAAGTATGGACGTTGAAACAGAAGGATATACAGAGACTTAGATCTGCTGAAATGAGATATCTTCGGAGAACTGCAGGATACACACTACTAGATCACAAAAAAAAAATGAAGACATCTTAGAAGAATTACACATGGAATCTTTAGAAAACAAAATTTCTGATCATAAGTCAAGATGGATGCAACATGTTCATCGAATGGAAGATCACAGAATACCCAAACAAATGTTAAAATATCAATCTGCAGGAAGAAGAAGACCAGGACGTCCACTCAAAAGACTTTTGGATGGTGTTTCTCTTGAGGCCGAAACAGGTCAACAAATGGCCTAAATTCGTGAATGTACTATGATGATGATGATTTACTGTACTACAGAATGCCCAAGTTAAGGCAATTCTAAATAGCCTGCCGCATAAAAACTAACTCACTGGCTTTGTTTAACCCTAAGGTTCATGGCCGCGCGGACATAAGCTCTCCATACATCCATATCCTGAGCTAATGTTTTCAAATCATCCCCTGTATAATCTACTTCCCTAAAACCATGGAGAATGCTATTCTCCCACCTCATTCTTGGTCTATTAACTGGTCGTTTTCCCTCTGGTCTTCCTACCAGAAGTTTCCATGCACCTCTTTCATCCCCCATAGTGCCACATGTCCTGCCCATCACAGCCTACGAGACTTAACATTTCTTATTATATCTGGCTTCCTATACGTTTCATGTAGCTCACTATTATGTAGTTTTCTCCATTCACCTATCTGTTAATCTCTTTTTGGTCCAAAAATTTCCCTAAGAACTTTATTCTCAAATACTCGTAGGCCTAATCTTCTTTCCTACCTTAAAGTAAGAATCCATTTTTCGCATCCATGTAATATAACTGGGAGAATAACTGTTTTATATTGGCTACTTCTGAAGATCACCTACAAAGAGCAGTACATAGATTGTCAAATATAACCCAAGATTATAATTTACAAATTTCGGTGAGTAAGACAAAAACTATGGCGTTTCAAGGGAAAATACCGATAAGAACTAAAATTGTTATTAACAACAATATAATAGAACAAGTTAATAACTTTACTTATCTTGGCTGCAATCTTTCGTACGACACATGTAAAGACATAGACATAAAATTGGTCAAATTTCAAAAACTTATAGGAACAATAAAAAGCATTCTTTTCCGAAAAGTACGTCCAGATACAATTCTAAAATTTTATAAAACAATGGCTCTTCCAACTCTACTTTATGGTTCTGAAACCTGGACTCTTACTACAGGTAAATTAAATAGGATAGTAGCTGCAGAAATGAAGTTATTAAGACCTTTAGCGGGTTATACGCTTTATGATCACATACGTAATGAAGATACCCGCAAAGCTCTCAACACACCAGCAATAACTGAAATCATTCAAAAATATCAAAATAATTGGCATGAACACCTTCTGAGGATGCCAAACAATAGACTACCTCTGCAGCTATTGAACTACAGACCCACAGGGCGAAGAGACCCAGGAAGACCTAAGAAGAGATGGAGGGATCAATTTCTTTCCTGAAGCGGAACAGGCCAATTGGCTTAATCCATGCCTGCCATTGATGATGATGATATATTTCAGTTTAACATTTTTTAAAGGAGCTGGGAAGACAAGAGTCTTTATAATGCGTAATAGCACGCATTTCCAGAATTGAGCCTATGTTCAATTTGTTTATGCATCTCATTTCTATTTGTAATTATTGTTCCTAGATAGCTACTTGAAATCAGGCACTTCTTCAAAATTTCCTTCATTTGTGATTAGTTGTTCATTTCCATCATATAATGCATTTCTATGTGCAAGCATATACTTATTTAGTTTTATTGATGTTTACCTCCAGTCCCAATTTTTTAGTGTTCTTCAATAGTGTGTGTGTGTTGGCCTTTACTATTTCCTCGTTATCACTCAATAATATTACATCATCAGCATAAACTAACAGCCTGTTAATACCAGCCTACCTTATAAACAATGACTGATGTTAATTTTTAACGCTTATAAAATTGTTAAAGCGGTTTCGCATTAGAATTATTTTATGTAATCTTAATATATTATTCGTACATAATTATGTCTACTTATAAAAATATAGCCCTACAATTAGGCCATATGCATTTGTTTAAATACTTATTGTTTTTAATGCTTATTACCTTCTTCTTGTATCTTGTAAGCTCATGTTTCCCTTAACAGAGATTTAGGCGCTCTCACCCTACAGGGAAGAATTTGAACCATACTAATATAGTTACACTTGTTTTCGTATAGATGTCATTCGAGTGGTCTGTGGTCAGCGTTCCGCCTCATACTGATATCTAGGAAACCAAGGTAGTACTAGGACGGGAAAATTCGGTAAATTTTGCTTAGAGGCCTTTTCATTCAGGCTTAAGGATCTTTTACGAGCCTGAAAATCTTCAGACTCGGGACCCACGGCTTAAAGTCCCTCCCGGAGGACTTACTCCTTGGATTTTTCCATCCTAAAAATCCATCGACCCCGGCCGGGTTTGAACTCGCGACCCTCAGGACCAGAGGCAAAGAGCATAACCACTAGTCCGCCGCGGCCGATGCTAGAAAGTTCAAATATTAGCAATGACATCCTCGTGTGCTACACAGACCTACTGTGCCATTAGAAAAAAAAACACTTTTGATACAAACTACTTTTGTCACCGAGTCGTTAAAAAGTTAAAAATGATCATCGATTCACGTGTTAGACTTCGTGGTGCATTCTTGCTCCCTCGAATTTCGTCCAACTTCTCTAGAGAGTACAAAAAATGTTCTTCTACCTTTTAGTTTATAATAGAGTAATTTGTAAGCTAGTCTTTGAAGTTAAATACTGTTGTAACGTGGTCCTTCCATTTATTGCCGTAGAGTTTTATGTGGAGGTATAACTTGTGAGTTGTAATTCATTTTGGATGGCTACAGAATATTAACGATTCGTTGGTATCAGGAATCTCATTTATTACTGCTCCAATTTTACAAATTTTTCTTGCTCTTAGGGAGTCCGACTGTGAAAATGTTGAAAAAATCACACAAAAAATGCAGTTTTTGTTCATTTACTTTTTAATAACCCTGATTCTTTAGGATCATTTTCATATAAACATTTTTTTTTCTAGGAGCAAAATTGAGTCGTGACGTAAGAGTTCAAATACCCTTGCACGTGTGGTCAGCATTACTACTTATATTTTAATATGAGTTTTTTTTCCGTTCCATTTTTTGTCATTTTCCAAAACTTAAAATTCTCCTTACGCTGCAATTTATATGTTATCAAAGTGAAATGTTGTGGTTAGACTCTCCAATATGTGCTAATTCACATTTGCTATGCAGTTACTAGTCTAAGACACATATGTTCTTTTAAATTGAGATGGAAATAATAATGAGATTACCAAGAGCAGCATTCAACTACAAGCCAAGAGGTTCAAGGAATGTAAGAAGGCCAGTGAAAAGATGGACAGAACAACTGTGAGGCGGAACAGGCAATTTGCCTAGCCCGTGAAGTGAAGAAGAAGAAGAAGAAGAAGAATGAGAGTGATAATTTTTTTCAAAAAATGAAAAAAAAATAGCAGTGTCCTCCCTTTATGATTTTTTTGCATAGCAAATGTGTTTAGTGGAATCATAAAGGCCCTGAATCTCAAATTTCATCAGAAAATATTTAAAAATGCATCGTAAGGAGCATATTTTGGAAAATATTAAAAAAAAACTTTAAAAATTCATAATTCTGAAACGATTGTATTATAAACACCAAACTTCACAGAAACGTTTCTATAAGCACATAATCTATGTGATAAAAATTTCGAAACAATCAGATAAAAAAAATTGAAATTCACCAGTATGTCATCTTAAATGGGAATGTTTCGGACCGTATGTTAAAGAAATGGTATTGTCGTTAAATAGTTAATTACTGCAATATTAACAGTTTTTATTTTGATGGAGAGAGAGAGAGAGAGAGAGAGAGAGAGAGAGAGAGAGAGAGAGAGAGAGAGAGAGAGAGAGAGAGAGAGAGAGAGAGAGAGAGAGAGAGAGAGAGAGAGAGAGGAGAGGGATCAAAGAGCATCCGATAATTTTTTTTAAATTCCATCTTATAACAAGAGCGCTTGAAGGCTGGGTTTTCCAGGCCCGAGCATGAAGTCATGTGGCGTCCAGTAACTTACGATAGAACAAGTTGAATGCAGGATAGAACAAGTGTTTTGTCGTTATAACTTATAACTATGTGAGGAACGCAGTAGCTATAGACTGTACAACTTCTAGAACAGTAGTTGGTGAGCTACAAAAATTAATCTATCTTAAAAAAAGCTTGCAGGTGGTGAGCGCGTGATGTGTGACAATAAATAATAATGTAAAATAAGCCGTAAGAGTACGTCTTTACTTTCCAACAAAAGTGAATGATAAGTTCCTCAGAAAGCTGAAAGCTGGCACCGACATGGCTTCTTCCCGTTACATTTGTCAACACTGTAGAGAAGAGCGAGACAGAGACAGGACAGAGATAGAGAGTACATAGTGAAGCAGTTGAGAAAACTCGACTACTATTACTAGCCCCAACAATCAATTTTGTGGCGTAAAATATCACTTGCGGTTTACCATTAAAACTATTCTTTCCTGTATACTGTCACGTTGGGAAAATATTATATTTCTGATAAATTACTGTATTCTTTCTTCGATTTTATGTAACGTGAAAGATGTGTTTCTTGTTTGAGGTTGTTTGAGGTTCATAAAACATCGCATCTTATGCAGTTTGAGATTTCATAATGGCTATGACATTACCGAATATGCAAACTGTAGCCAGATTGCGCCTAATTGAGATTTAATTCGTGTTTAAATAGATACTTAGGCCTAGCACGGGGTTTAAAATATATCGTAGGGCCCAATAATAAATATAAATTTACTGTGTGCAGTTGAAGTACCATTATATAATGGAAATGAGCAGCTAATTAAACTTCTCTCAAAAAACAGATAAACTGTAAAAAACTTATTCTTCCAAATGTGCAAACTAGTAATAATTGTAAGACAGTAATTATAAATACAAAAAGACCACCAAAATAACTCGCCCGAAATACTGTCTTTCTAGCAAGAATTATTAAAACACAAATTCACAGTTTTAATAAAAAGATTCCTTGTTGAAGCTCCTGTGAGAGGCTCAATCATTTTAGCAGGAATTTTGTTAAAGTTCGGAGGATACGGGTTACTTCGGGTGTAATTTACGTACCAAATTTGTTACAAAGGGTTTACGATGAGGAATAATCCTATTTATTATTTCAGAAGTATTTTTCTTTCTCTCGTTCTTTTTTAGCCTTTTTCCACAGCAGACTATCCCCCCACTATTGACAAAAGATGAAAATTTTAAGGAGGTGGCCGAATTAAAATACCTAAGCACAATAATCACAGACAGGAATGAGATGCATAAGGAAATAAAACATAGGCTCAATTCTGGGAATCGTGCTATTATGCATTACAGAGACTCTTGATGTCCCAACTTCTTTTAAAAAATGTTAAACTGAAAATATATAAAAGTGTTATCCTACCAGTTATAGGCCTATTATATAGATGCGAAACATGGACTCTTACTTTAGGGAGGAAAGGAGATTACGCGTATTTGAGAATAAAGTTCTTAGGATCATTTTTTGGACCAAAGAGAGATGAACAGACAGGTGAATGGAAAAGACTACATAACAGTGAACTACATGGTCTTTATAGGAAGCCAGATATAATGAGAACTGTTAAGTCTCGTAGACTGCGATGGGCAGGACATGTGGCACGAATGAAGAATGAAAGACGTGCATGGAAAATTCTTGTAGGAAAACCAGAGGGAAAACGCCCAGTTGGTGGACCAAGAATGAGGTGGGAGAAGAACAATAACTATGAATTGAGGGAAGTAGATTATACAGGGGATGATTGGGAAACATTAGCTCAGGATAGGATCTATGGAGAGCTTATGTCCGCGTGGCCATGAACCTACGGGTTCGACAGTGCCAGTGAATTAGTTAGTTATAAACGCTTTAGTATCTAAGGCCATATCGCGTTTATTTATCTATTTATTTAATGCTACTCTAAAATAGTGAATATGATTAGGCCTAAATGAATGCTGATAATGAAATTCCAAACCCAACATTTATCTAGAAGACTGAAGAAAACCTGGAAAAACCTTTGATTTATCGGCACTGCTTGAGTTTTGTTGTAGTTTCTCTAGATGGTTCGTACCTCCCGGAATATATAAAGTTTACTAAGGGGCTAAACTTAAACTGACTTCAGAGGAGGCTAACATAGGGCAACATGTGACGCAATTTTTTAAATTCCTTCATGAACTCCTGTCAAAATTTATTCTTAGAGTTACATTTTTTTAATTATTTCCCACCATTTACAATGACTTTTACATTTTTTCTAACAATTATTTCAATATATTTTTCAATGATATTTAAGTACATACTTAGCATGAAGAAATGGCAGCCATATTTATTTTAACAAATATTCTATACAACAACAAAGACATGTTCCAGTACAGCCAACATAGAATATGCAATAATTAACTATAGGCTACACATATCCTACTTTAGAATTTCAGATCTTACTATTTATTTTTGGGCGTTGCATTATTTTTTTCAGGTTAGAGTGCTTAAATTGCGTTAGGTTACTCTTTTAGGTTCGTTGAATATCGTGTATATGTTGGCTGCATCCCGTGATTCCATAGTGTAAACCGCTTCGGGTTTGTTGGCGCATGCGCTTGGTGTATGATTGGAACTTGGAAAAATTTTCGCGTCTCATGTTGTTGTAAAAGCTCCTAACTTAATAGTCCAATCACATAATAAGGGCCGATACCAACAAAAATCCATGAATAAGGACCTCAAATTAGAAATACATCGATATAACTATAACATAATTTCCAGTTTGTCCGCATTCCAAATTAGAGTGTATTTACAGAAAGAGAAAAGTGATGAAGATCACTGTTAAAATAGATGTTTTCTTCTTTGGATGGATACACGATTGCTATAGGATAGGCCTAATTGCAGTATATAATAGGTTTATGTTTAGATATTTATTCAATATTATTACACTAGTGTGGAAAGCAACGGTAAACTACCACACCTTTAATTTCCAGTTAAAGCTGCAAAGCATGACATGAAAATGCTATGGTTGCAGTGAAAGACCTGCCCTCGGGCAGAATTACTATGGATGGATTATACTAGTTTACGTCACTTGCTTCTTCTCTAAATAGTTTATAGTTAAATAAACTGGTTTTATTTCACAATGATGGAGTAGAAGCAATACAAATTGTACTTTCTAATTATGTGTAGACGGGCACATATTGTGATCATTTGCGATTCAATTTCTGCAATGTAATATAGTCTACGTAGTAAAAAAAAAAAAAACCTGACTAGGTTGTCACCACGACATGCTGCATAAAAACACTTTCATATTAAAACTATACTCCAACTATTTTGTTCATAACGCTAGGAATCTATAGAGTCTGTGTCAGTTTGAATCAGACATGTTTTCTATGTAAAATATTGTCGAAATAAATTTTTTTTGACCCAATGTTCAATTAATTATTTGGAGATTGTCGAATCTGACATCTGCAGGACACAGAAGGCAGTTCAACCAAAAATTGGTATTCAGGAAATTAAATTAAATAACATCTGAAATACTCAACTTATTTCTATTTTATAAATAGCCTATTATTTATTAAAAATTCCATTCACTAATTAACTAGTCATTTAATTAAAATTAACTAAATTGGCATAGTGTTTAAAATACGACGCGAGTTTTCTTCTTTTTGGACAATTCTCTCCCGACTCTACGTTCCAGTCGAGAGTTACCTACAAGATGAAAGCTCTTGTGATATTGACCTTAAGAATCTCATGGTGTTGTTTTCTCTTTTTCCTTTTTACTCTATACAGGTTAAATATTTAATTTTTTTACTTACATAAAAATTATCAATACATATTAAAAAACTCCAAGGGCGACAGGCCTAGAAGGTCCTTGGTCTACCAGTCGGCTGCTGGCATCACATCCACA
Organism: Diploptera punctata; assembly: GCA_030220185.1. Lineage (NCBI taxonomy): Eukaryota > Metazoa > Arthropoda > Insecta > Blattodea > Blaberidae > Diploptera > Diploptera punctata. The sequence continues at coordinate 1,588,723 of JASPKZ010005284.1, read as the reverse complement.
TTTGTTAATCACAGAGGTAGACGATCATCTAGCCAGTGTAGGAATGACATGTGGTCAGCATGTCGGGTCCCTCAGCCGTTATAGCTGATCTTCTCAACTTGGAGTAGCTACTTATTGTAGCTACCCAATTACCTCACGATGCTAGGTGGGCACTGGTCCCATACTGGCCGAAATTCCATGAGAAAATTTCTCCCCCCATGGGGGATTCGAATCAGCGCCAAGATTCTTGCCTTAACCACTCGGCTACGGCGCGGGGCCAATAAACATTAAGGAATCGTATTAAATAACCTAACTGAATGAATAAGGAAGAGAAATCACCATCGAGGTAATAGATTGAGTAGACTAACTGCCGGGCAAAAAGAGAACAATAAAATAGGCCTAATTTTACCCCCTAAGAACACATATTTTCATTCGTCAAAAGCCATTTTATAGTTTATGCGGCTACAAATTTCAAAGATCTGATTTACTGGACCAGAAAAAAAATATGCGATGTCCTAAAGGTGATAGACAGTATACGTGTACAGTATTCCACTGGCTAAGAAGAAACTGCCTGCTGAAGGATGCTCTAGAAGGAATGGTCAACGGAAAGAAAGTTAGAGGCAGAAAAAGACATCAGATGATAGACAATATTAAAATAAATGGTTTGTATGCAGATACAAAAAGGAAAGCTGAGTCAAGGAAAGAGTGGAGAATGCTGAGTTTGCAGTGAAAGACCTGCTCTTGAGCAGAACACTATGAATGAATGTATTCCAGAAGACCAATAACTTAAATGCAAATTCAGAGAGTCAGCTTAACTGTCTAGCAGAACATCAAAGCGGATGAAGATAATCAATTCATCGGAATACATGCTGTGGATAGACCTCGGATTTTTAGGTTTTAAAATATAGATTTAGGCACTAACAAAATAATGGACGTACGAATTATGAAATTAATAGAAGTCCATGACGCACAAGAATTGCTTAATGTAAGCAGTTTACCTGAAATCCTAATTTAAAAACTGACTAGCAACCGCCATGTTTGATAATTATCGGACATCCAAGGCTATTACACCTCATAAACAATGGCAATATGCCGGCTGTCATATTAGATAATGAACAAATTCCTTATACCGACGTCGTTAAAAACTTGGGATTTTACTTAGATTCTAATCTAAAATGGCATGAGCAAGTAAAACAAACATCTAAAAGGATCTTCTCCATAATGCATTTCCTAAAGCGACTTAAACATTTTCTTCCTACAACTCTTAAAAGAATTTTAATCCAAACTTTAGTGATGCCGCATTTTGACTACTGTGACGTTCTACTAACTGACATAAGTGACGGGTTGTCGGACAAACTGCAGCGTGTCCATAATATGTGTATCAGATTCATATTTAATGTTCGAAAATACGATCACATTTCTCCATTATTCCACGAATTGTCATGGCTACATCTAAAAGAGAGAAGAAAATCGCACTGTCTAATTCTCCTATTTAAGATCCTACATACCTCGATTCCCAATTATTTATCATCCCGTTTCCAATATCTATCCTCAAACCATAACTTAAACACAAGATCACAACATAGTCTCTTAGTTAATATACCGCAACATAGGACATCACATCACTCCATGTCATATACCATCTCCACTTCTCGCAACTGGAATTCCCTACCACAAGAAATAAGGGGCTGCCGGACATTGACATCTTTTAAAAGAAATCTAAATTTATATTTGCTCTAAACTCGACTTCATTATTATCCAGTGTAAGATATATATATTAATTGGTGTTTCCCGTATAATGTATCATATTTATATTATTATTATTATTATTATTATTATTATTATTATTATTATTATTATTATTATTATTATTATTATTATTATTATTACTATTATTATTATTATCGTATCATTATTGTTATTACCCTATGAAATGTTGTTTGTACATGACATTTACATTGCTACATTTATTGTATCTTTAACTGTTTATAATTAGTACAGTGTATATCTATATTTGTCGAATATTTATTTGTATTTGTGCTGGTTGAGTGGAAGAGAGGGCCTTATGGCCTTAACTCTGCCAGAATAAATAAAGTATTACTATTATTATTATTATTATTATTATTATTATTATTATTATTATTATTCGTCTCAGCGTATACCATACAATTTAATTAACCTTTAATATTTAATTTATTTAGGCGTAGAAGCGCACGCTGGGTATAAGCTAGTATATAATGTTTATTAGTAATTCATATATTAGCAAGTTATTTTATAATTTATCCAGTGAGTCGGCAAAACGTTTGAAAATTCACTAATAGTATTAAAATAAATACATTTTAAAGCTCATTATGTACTTTTACATGTTCGAATTTTATTCTAAATCTTGTCAGTGCTTACCAAAATATGGTTCACCCTTTTGATTGCAGGCTTACTTCGATTGCTGCCTGTTGAAGTGTAAACGATAAGAATTATTAAAAATGAAGAACTCGAGGGAGAAACACAATCACCCTTCCTCCATCCGGACAGTAGGGTTCAATCCTGAATTGACTGACGCTCGATAACATTAGAATAAGAGGCGGATCGATATATATATATATATATATATATATATATATATAAACCATTTTTAATTCAACAAATAACTTCTAAAATCATATTTGGCGAAATGTCTTACAAACAAATTAGATTCGAACTTTTGGTTTATCACATAGCTCAGATCTAGTTAAGCAGTTGGCGAAAAATTAACGTTTTTAAAACAGCATTGATATTAATGTCGCACTTAGATGTATAACGAAATTTCTTTATAGGTTTCATGAATTCACTAAAAATAATGCACTTAGACCTACAGTATATTATAAACCGTATTAAAACAAGTAGGCCAAAACATATTATTACTTCCGTGGATGTAATATACCGGTAGTGTTCCTATCTTTCATTCTTGCGCCCGGGTTCAGATCATTTATATTACAGAACTGCAGTGATTAATAATAAGAGCGATAATACATTTGAAGATTCATTTAAGATGTATTTAGTCCTATAGCTGTCATTTACTAAAGTAAGGCCTCAACGAATTAAACCGTTTAATATACAACTTAGTAGAGTTAGAAATAGGTCCTACATCAAGATAAATAGGAATACATTTAATGTATCCAAAATATTGGTAGCGTCGGTGACCCGCACTCAGCGGCCGCTGAAATGTTTCTTTGTTTTTTTTTTCAGCGTTTTTCCTCATCTGTAAGACAAATGCCAGGAACCTTTAAGGCTCAAACAATCCAACATCATCTGGTCATCATAATCATCATTATCATATTCGTCATGTTTAGTAAGATTTTGTGTGTGGTCTGAATGGTGTGTTTCCTCTTAATGTTGTGTTGTCTCAGAGGAGGCATTGATATCGAGCTGATCACTCCTTCGGGGAGACCCTCCATGTTCTTGTGTCATAAAAAAATTGTGTGTGATCCGTAGTTTAAGATCTTCCTCCCGGCAAGTCGTGCCACTGTAAGGCATAGGTGGGGTGGTGACATGTAAAAAGTAGCCCTTCCTCTCTGTCCATCCATTGATCTTCCTCCCTTCCTCTGATATTCATAGCTGCTTGTACCCCTTCTATCCAAGTTTTCTTCGGTCTTCCTCTCTTCCTCCTTTCCATTGGGATCCATTCCATAACAATTTTAGGCAATCTTTGCTCTGGCATTCTTTTGATATGGCCATACCACTGTAATCTTTTCTTTTCTATAATGTCTATGATGTCCGGCTCCTCTTGCACACCCAAAATTTCCCTTATTTCTTTATTTCGTATTCTATCCATTCTAGTCCTAGTAAAATATTAATTATTGCATAAATTAATTCTATGATTAGGCTATGTAGTCAGGGATTTGCAACAATACTTGTAATGATGAAATAAATGAAGACACTCTCGTAGGCAGCGACATCCAGACAAATGTTAATCAAGACAACGGCTACAAAAGTCTATTATTTTTTTAATGGTTACACATTTTCTTTTCAGGGGAAAACATTGTTTGACAAGAGATACACAACACAGACATTAGGGGCAAATGTCATATTCAAGACATAACCAAATGTATTATAGATTGGCCTAGACGAACATATTAAAAAGGTCATATAGAAAGAATGGAAGACAACCGACTTGCAAAAAAGAGCTAAAAAAGATAAACCAATGGACGGGAGAAGAACAAGAGGAAGGCCAGCCAAGAGATGGATAGGTAGTGAATGCACTTCCAATACGTCTTCCTGAGTGATTTTGGAAATAAACAAGATGGAAATCCTACAAATCATAAGAATAATAATAAGAAGACACATTTTCTTCGTCTCCCACTTAATTTAGGACTATATCCTTTAATTTTTAATTGCCTTTTTCAATTGGTCAAACTGTGTCTTGTTTGAAGTACATTGCAACTTTCGGGAGCCGATCTTCATCATTGTTTTTCTGCTTCGTTTAAAACATATAACGTCTGTAATGCCCCACATGTATTCCTTATTTTTTAATTAGTCTTCTGATCATGTAGTGTGTACCCTGTTATTAATCTTAATATTTTCATTTGTCTAACAAGTTGATCTGTTTTCTTTGTGCCTGCTCTTGTTTCCGCTGCATATGTCATCATTGGTCTGACACAAGTAGGCCTATTAACTCTATATTCGGTTAAGCTTTCTTTGGCCATGTGTTTATTTCTCCAAATAATGCTTGTTAATACTCCTAACATCGTTGATGATTTTCTTACTTATCATGTTACTTCTGTAATTACATTCTTATTGCTGGTAACATTTTTATTGTTGCCAATTGGATAATCAAGATTTAACTTTTCATGAGAAAATGAAATTCATGTTTTATATTAATTTTGAGAAATTAATTCATTCCAGAAATCACAGACAAATTTCCTTTTTGTAGAAACCATTTAGAATTGACCTGTACTGAAATGAAACTCTTACATAAAATGTCCAATTTACGAGGTTTATAGATAAGCAATGAAATCATTATTAAAAACATATTTTGATTTCTACTTTAGGCTCGGGGACCCGACATGCTGACCACAAGTCACCCCTATACGGGCTGTATGATCTTCCATTTATGAATTTAACTTATATTCATGAGAGATCAGCAGCCGGCTGGAAGGCTAGGACCTTCCAGGACTATATATTCTTCCTCGCCATTTTGGACTACAACGTTGGGATTGCATCTATCCAGGTCTACCTGTCCATGGCAATTAATTGAAGTTGCATGAACAATTGCACCTGCTATTATTTTAATCTTCATTGCGATTCCCTCTCTACGGCTTTACCTAATTTTAATTATCGGGAGGATAGCTTTCTTCGGTAGAAAAGAAAAGTCATGGGCCCCGTGTCGTTTATTTGATATGCATAAAATAATGTCAGGGGGCACGCCGTAGCGTAGTGGTTAAGGCACTGAGCTTCAAGCCGGAGGGTCGAGGGTTCAAGTCCCGTTGGGGTCAGGATTTTTAAACTGACCCAAACCCTCTGGCGGCACTATGGCCCTGGGGTCGACTCAGCCTCTAACGGAAATAAGTACCAGACGCTTGTTCTGGGGGTAAAGGCGGCCGTCACGCAGGGCTGACAACCCGGCTGACGTAAAGTGCCGATTGTCTAGAAAAAGTGGGGGCCTTAACTTCCTACTACCCCAAGGGCCTCCGGGCCTGTTGTGGGATCACTTTACTTTAAAATAATGTCAACTTGAAATTAAAGGTCCCAGCAAAGTTTATCGGTCCATTCATGCCAAATTTTCAATTATGACGCTAATTATATTAATTTTTAAAAAACGTCATTTAATAAAATAATAACTAAGATCTGAAATGAGAATCTGGTCTATTAAGCATCATGATGAAATATAATAATCAATGTTTTTAAAATACTATAAGTCATTTAAATTGAGGAAATGTAAATCAGATGAACCCTTTAATTGGCGAAACTCAATTTCTTATGCCAGCGTGTTTAAATGTGTTTGAATGTATTGAAAACAAATTATGCATATTCATAAATTATTAATATTGTATATTGTTCTGTAAATTTGAGACAAAATTAAATAATTTAAACTCACTAATCTTTTGCTTTTTTAAAAAATATTAGAGTAAACCAATGTATCTTATAGGATGCAATGCCAATTTAAGTCATTTGGAGGATATGTGCGTAAGAATGGATGCACTTTATCCAATGGTCCGAGGAGGAGGTAGTCGTGCCCTTGGATCGATTTTATTTCTAGAAAAGTTTCCGGTTCTTATTTTATACAAGAATCTCTAAGCCCCAGGTAGGCTACAATCGGGACAGGAAAAATAAATGTAAGTTTCACCATCCATTTTTGAAAATTGAAACCAAATAGCATATTTTCCTTTCTTCAATCACTATATAGGTCATAAGCCTATGCTGTTTCTTATATAAATACATACATTTATCATCATCTCCATGGTAGGCGGTCGGCCTGTTCCGCTCTCAGAATTCATCTCCCCAACTTCTTCTAGGACGTCCCACATCTCTATAGCCTTGAGATTGGTACAACAGTGCTTGTTTTGTTAGCCTAGAAGAGTCCATTCTTAAAATATGTTCATGCCATTTTTGTTTATAGTTTTGTATTTTTTCACTTAGATTAAAAATTTTGAGTTCTTGCATAATTGTTTCACCAGGAATGTGGTCTCTTAGAGTATATACTGCAACGTATCTGAGGAACTTCATCTCTGATGTTTCTAGTAATCTTCTGTCTGATCTGTTCATGGACCAATTCTCTGATCCATATGTCACAATGGAAACTGCCATTACCGTATAAAACTTTAGCATTGTTTCTTTTGTTATTTTTGTTTGTAGCATTCTTTTAATAGCCCCAGACATACTTTGAAATTTATAATTTTTTTTTCATGTAGGCCTATATCATTTTCCCAATTGTAAGATATGTGACATCCTAAATATTTAAAACTCTGTACTTGTTCGATAATTTCGTGCTTCAAAACTATTTTCGATCGAACTGCATATTTTCCGCCAAAAGCCATTGTTTTTGTTTTCTTCGTTGAAATCTTGAGATTATATTTCTCCACGGTTTTCTTGAGTTATGTGGCTTTTTTGTAATTGTTTTTCTGATTCTGCACGTATGACCTGATCGTCTGCAAACATAATTGTGTCTACAATACATTTATTTATACCTATTTCAGATAAGTTATTCTTACACATTTGTCTTCTATCCCTAAGTTATGACAACCTGATAATTTGCAAACACTAAGTGTTGTATATCTCCTTACAGGAAAACTAGAGGCAAAGCGCCCAGTAGGTAGGCGAAGAATGAGGTGGGAGAATAACATTAAATGATTTGAGGGAAGTAGATTATACCGAGATTTATTGGAAAACTTTAGCTCAGGCAGGAATGAAGACTATGGAGAGGTTATTTCCGCACGACCACAACGAACCTATGGGTTCGATAGTGGCAGTGAGTTAGTTGGTTACGTGCCTATGGTGGCACACACCGTAGCATTGTTGGTTAAGGCAATACACTACAAGTCGGAAGGTTGATAGTTCGAGTCCTGGTGAGATCAGAATTTTAAACTGCCCTTTACTTTCTGGCGGCATATTGCTCCTTGAGTCAACTCAGCCTCTAACAGAAATGAGAATCAGACGTATGTTTGAGGATAAAGTTGGCGATCACGCAGTGCTAACATCCTGGCTTACATATCGCGCCGATTTCTAGAAAAGTGGGAGTCATTAATTTATCATTATTCCAAGAGCCTTCTGAGGTTTTCAGTGAGTTTATTTTAAGTAAACAGTTTCTTTTGCGTTTAATATTCCCATTCAATTGCATTTACTTTCCCATGTTCTTAAGCACTAAAACTAAGTAGGCCTATATGTTCACACATAAAAATACGCTATGTAATGGAAATGGACAGACAAATTAAGGAAAATTTGAAGAAGTGGCTGAATTCAAATATATGGGAACAATAATTACAAATAGGAATGAGATGCAAAAAGAAATTAAACATAGACTCAATTCTGGAAATGCGTGCTACTACACATTAAAATGACTCTTGTCGTCTCAACTTGTCAAAAGCTGAAGATATATAAAACTGTTATTCTTCCAGTTATATATTATGGATGGAGAAAAGATTACAATTATTTGGGAATAAAGTTTTTAGGAAAAATTTTGGACCAAAGAGAGATGAACAGACGAAGAATGGAGACTACTTCATAACAGAGAGCTCTGTGATCTTTATAGAAAACCAAATAAAGAGAACTGTAAAGTCTTGTAGACTGCGATGGACAGGACATGTGGCACGAATGGGGAGTGAAAGAGGGCATAAAACATTCTTGTAGGAAAACCAGAAGGAAAAAGCCCAGTTGGTAGACCAAGAATGAGATGGGAGAATAACATTAGCCATGATTTGAGGGAAGTAGATTATACAGGGTATGATTGTAAAACATTAGCTCGGGATAGGGGTGTATGGAGAGCTTATGTCCGCTCGTCCATGAACCTACGGGTTCGATAGAGCCAATGAGTTAGTTAGTTTATGTTGTTAAGCACAGACTTACGTCTGAAATCTATAGGCCTATAATACCAGGTCCGTTTAAAAATAACTGATGAAGCAGGAAATCTTATAATAATCCTGTTGTATAAAGTTGCATTTTTATTATTTTTATTTATTTATCTCTTAAAGGTTTACTTTTATTTTTGTAATGGGATAACTGATTAAATACGAAAACACTTTGGAAGATTACAAAATACATAATGAAACGTTTCTAATAATAACAGGAATTCGAGTAGAATACAAAGTGAGAAATTACCTTTCTAAGAAGGAGAAAAGGATGCACAAAATTGGACCACATAAGAAATGAAGAAATAGAAGAGAATTAGAAAAAAATATTCAATAAATGATAGAATTCAACAGCATGTTTAGAGAATGCAAGAAACAACATTGCCCAAGATACCATATCATTATAAACCAAAAGGATTAAGGGATATAGATTAGATTAGATTAGATTTATTTATGTAGGAAGACCTAGGAAGAGATAGAAGGAATCATTGTGAATTCGGAACAGGCGAATAGCTTAAACCTTGAAGTGAAGAAGAAGAAGATGATGATGCATACTTTTATTTTTTGCAATGAGACAACTGATTAAATACAAAAACACTTTGGAAGATTACAAAATATGATGAAAAGTTCCTAGTAATAAGGGTCCTGTCATCGGGGCATGGCGCATCCTCATGATGCCGATCGAAGATAATATAGCCTCCAGATATGGAGGGTAGCTGCGAATATATTGAATAAGCAAGCAGTCACGGACATTCGACAAGGAGCAGCCCTCCAGACTGGTGTTTGGCGTGAAGCTAACATCCTCATTCATGTAAAGGAACTGTATTCAGAAATATTCAATAAGGAAATAAAATTGGTTAAATACATTGGCAGGGAAACAGCAAATGAGATTTGGTACATGGAATATCAGGCATCTGCAATTGTGATGATTTATATATTATTCTTCTTCTTCCTTTCCAAGATTAGGTCAATGTGACCTGTTCCGGTCTCAAGTCCATCGTTTCCTTGGCCGTCGTCTTTTTCCATGTGGTTTGTAGGTGCTGATCTTTTTTTGGGTAATCTTGTATTATCCGTTCTGTCTAAATGCTATTTCCATTGGTATTTGTGCTCTTCTAGTTTATCGATTATTGAAAATATCTCCAGTTCATATCTTATTGATTCATTGTGTAATCTATCCATGCGTATACATCCTTTTACGGATCTTAAAAATTTCATTTCAGCGGCTTGAATGTGTGATATATTTTTTTTAAGTAGGCCTACCCAAGATTCAGATCCATATAAAAGAACAGGAACAGCCATAATTTTATAAAACCTGAGTTGAGTTTCTCTTCGAGTCTTTCCGAGGGTTCTCGATTTATATATATATATATATATATATATATATTTCAATGACACCTATATATATTCCTAGAAGGCCCTTAGCCTGCAATTGTATCTTAGAAAACTGAAATATCTTATAGAAAGCTGGATATCGGACAAAAAATGAATTGAATTAATTTTACTAAAAATAGGGACTAATGGGGGACATTAGTGAATGCGGATTCCATAATCCATTGAATTAATAGTTAAATTGAAGAGTTAAGATAATTGGATGATTTGTTTTAAACCTTAGCTTATATGTTATTTAATAATATTATTTAATAATAATAATAGTAATAATAATGAAAAGTGATCCCAGTACAAGCCATAGAAGACCCTTGGAATAATAGAAGGTTAAGGTTCCTAAGTTTTCTAAACAATCGGTACACGGGACTTGATGTCAACCCTGCGTGATGACCGCCTTTACCCAAAGAATAAGCGTCTGGTACTCATTTACATTAGAGACTGAGTCGAACCCTTGACCATGGGCCACCAGAAGGTTTGGGTCAGTTTAACTGGCACCGGGACTCGAAACCTCGACTTTTCCCAATAATAATAATAATAATAATAATAATAATAATAATAATAATAATAATAATAATAATAATAATAATAATCGTATTAAGGGTCCTATATGAATACCTTACAGAAGTTTTTGGAAAAAGCGAAAAGGACTGTAGAAACAAAAAAATAAATTCTTCTAATCTCAAAAAAACAATAGGAGTAAAAATTTTAAAACCCCGTTTTGGGGGATTCAGTATAGCTATGATCTTCCAACTAAAACCTATAAAAACTATAATGTTAACTTTTCAGGGAATTTTGGTTATTGTAAATTAGTTTTGAAGACTTGGTATCTTTACCTTGTCGTGGGTAGTAGCTTGCATGCTTAATCGACCCCGAGAACTATGCCGGCAGTAGCATTGTTGCCGAAAGGTTTACCTACGCCGGACAGGTCGATGGCGATAAGCCAGACGAAGAAAGTACCTCGGTACAAAGAATGTCGATATTTCTCAGTAAACATTACAACCGTCAAGAAACGCGGGCATGAGTCCCACTGAGGTAAAATTTTATAAGGGGATTATTGGAAAACATTAGCTCAGGATATGGATATATGGAGAGCTTATGTCCGCGCGGCCTAGAACCTACGGGTTCGACAGTATCAGTGAGTTAGTGTTTATTCTTATTAAGGAGATACAAGTTTTGACAGTAAGCCTATGTGTATCTGAAAGTGTAATTAAATTAATCAGATTTCCTTAAAGGATTAAGATTTTTTGTAATCGCCATATTTAGGCCTAACACCACAGTAATTGAATGTATATTTCCACAATTATTTAATTTAACAAATAGAACATTTACAAGCTTAATACAAGTCCATATCTAGAAAACCAAGTAAGCTAAAGGCGCTAAAGTATCAGTACTCCTTTATAAATTAGATCGATTGAAATAGCTGCGAGTTACATCCGTAGGTAAGCAAATTTATGATTGGGAATTTCATCCGTAACATTTTCCCACCATTAATCTATCCAACTGGAAAGCGGATTAATACCGGTCTTGTATTAATGTGTTTACGATGTTTTTAAATAAACATTCTAAACATTCTAAATGTGGTCGAAACATTCTAAATTTTTATCATAAGTAATGCCACGAGTGATTTCCAAATTTATCTAGAGAATTTGGAAATCAAGAGTGACATTTGTAAGGACTATTTAACGAATAAAATTAAGCTGTTTACTCACAAATCATTATTTAACTATACTTATTTTAAAATGTTTATAGACTATAGGCTATTTAATGTAAACGGCGATGTTTGAAAACAAATAAGAAATGATTGTTATGCTTCATTTGTTCATCACTGCAACCAGATCATATTATTTATTGTCAAAGGATCGCAATATTGTAAGAATGCACCCTAGTGGAGAAATTTGTAACCAACATTATAGGTATTAATTAATTTATGATGTCCTATGATGTAAATATGTCAATTATATATTTTTTTTTCTTCTGGAACGTTATTTCCTGGGAAATAATTCGTTTAAGAAAGTGTAAACAGTGTTTTTTTTGTGGTAAAATCAATTGCTATAAATGTTTTTATATTATATCCCGCAAACACTATGTGTTCACATTCGTGCACTATATATACAATCTGGTAGCCACATCAAGTCACTGCAAAATAATGGTCTGACCTATTCAGAATGTTAAAAAGGAGGAGCATGATTTTAATTAAACTGATAAAATGAGGTGAAAAACGACTGTGATTGATTGTAAATCAAAAATCATTGAAATGTGATTAGTCATTGACTGCCATTTTGGGCATGAGTTAAATAGTCATGAAAATCTACACTGTCTCTTCATCGTTTAAATTTGTCCACATCATCAATTGAGTGTAACTTTGTAGTATTAAATAGTTTATATTTACACGGGGATTTGTTGGATATATCATAATATTGTTATATAGTATTTTTGAAATGTGTGATTAATTCATGCTACTTCTTAATTTATGTTGTCAAATTAAAATATTCTTGTTGCATTCATGTAGTCCTTTATTTTATACAAAGTATACATAGTCAATTCATTATAAACCTACAGGGAAAAAATATGAAAAGGTGACAATGCGAGATTGGGAAGTGGTTTTCAAGAAGTGAGGAAATTATTAAAAACCGAGCGATAGCAAGGTTTTTAATTTTCGAGATTCTGTAAAACACTTCACAAACGTGCGTTGTACATTATTTTTTGCACGATGGTGTTTTCAAAATAATAAATAATAGTAAAATAATAATATCTTTGTTGGAAATATTTGCGTTCATTATAAACAACTGACTAACGTTAACAGTGTGGCCAATGTTTATACGGTAAATGCCAAAAATAATTTATTTGAGACTACAGCAGGCCGTGACACCATTCAGTCATAAAATGGCGGCAAGTACGAATTTATTGTTTTATATTGTTTCAAAAAAGTTCAGTTCATTTAAAATGCAGTGATTTGTTTCGTATTCATTCATAGTGTTCTGCTCAAGAGCAGGTCTTTCACTGCAAACTCAGCATTCTCCACTCTTTCCTTAACTCAGATTTCCTTTTTGTATATTTATACAAACCATTTATTTTAATATTGCCCATCATCTGATATCTTTTTCTGCCTCTAACTTTCTTTCTGTTGACCATTCCTTGTAGGGCATCCTTCAGGAGGCAGTTTCTTCTTAGCCAGTGGCCAATCCAATTGCTTTTCCTCTTCTTTATGAGTTCCAGCATTGCTCTTATTTCACCCACTCTGTCTAGTACATCTTTATTTCTTACTTTGCCTGTCCATTTGATACGTTCCATTCTTCTCCATATCTACATCTCAAAAGCTTCCAGTCGCTTTTCCTCATTCCGTCGTAATGTCCAAGTATCTGCATCATACAATGCTACACTCCACACAAAGCACTTCATTAACCTCTTCCGTAATTCTTTTGCCAAAAGTCCGCAGAAAATGCTTCTCTTCTTGTTGAAAGCTTCTTTTGCCATTGCTATCCTCTGCTTTACTTCTTGACCGCAGTTCATATTACTACTGATAGTACAACCCAAGTATAATGTATATTAACACTACCTTTTGGATATATTTGTAGGCTATATACATTGTACGCCGTATACATAAAGGACAGTGGTTTTACTTCCCGCACTAGGTAGGTAATTTGTAATATTACAGTATAGTTATTTAGTTATTTATAGATTGGCAACCCCAAAATTTAGGAAATTGAAATTTCAATCGTGGTCGCCATTAACTTTATACTGTGTCTAAGATAATGTAAAATGAAGACAAGGGAGAAGTTTCTTTAAACATATATGATAATTTAAAATGGAGAAAGTTTTTTATAAAGAATTCAGATTTCATTATCCATAGAAAATACCCTTATAACTAGAGAACTTATTTTGTTTTTTTTCAGATATCATGTTCCTAATTAATAGAATACCAGTATTAAAATATTCGTTTAAAGATAAATGCAGGTAGACATTAAATGCAGCGGCAAGCACTACTTTGAACTGTTATTGCTATGCAGCACTCCTTGGTTAATTTACATTTGTCTATTGAAGGGCTCTACAGTCTGACAACCCTTAATTTGAGGAGGGAGAGGATATCAAGATCGCAAGGACGACACTGTGTGATGTATAGAATACAGAGATGTTTTGTGCAGGGGATGTTGTTCAGATTTGAGAAAAATAAATTAAAGCGAGAAACTAGATAATTAGTGCTACAAATTTAGTAGGATTTGAAAAACAGTAGAAACGATTATAAAGGTCGGCGGTCAGTATGAGGCAAGAACAATTTTTGAAAGATGGAGAAATGTGTTCACATTTGTGCCTTGTGCATATGTATATATAAATATATATCTGATATTTATTTTGACTATTTAACTCATGTCGCAAATGGTAGTCAATGACCAATCACGTTTCAATGAATTCTGTTTTACACCAATGACAGTCGTGTTTCACCTCGCTCTTTATCGATTTCTCTTTCTCAGCTCCTGCTTTTGTGATAAAGAAAGCTCCTCCTTTTTTAATATTCTGAACAGGTTAGACCATTATTTTTCTCCAACAAATACATTGAATATAGCAAATAATGAATAGATTCAGTGATTTTACTGAGTTGTTTATTCAAAATATAAATGATTAACCTATAATGTTGATTATAATAGTTTGATGTGTTTCATTATTTCTCCACTAGAGTACATTCTTACAATATCGCGATCCTATTTGGCAATAAATAATATGATCGAGTTGCAGTGAATATACATAACCTCACATTTCTCATTTGTTTTCAAACCTCGCCGTTTACATTAAATATATAAATATTTTAAAATAACTATATTTAAATAATGATTTGTGAGTAAACAGCTTAATTTTATTCGTTAAATAGTCCTAACAAATGCCACTCTTGATTTCCAAAATCTCTAGATAAATTCACTTCTCACTTCGTGAGTCGTGAATTTATGGATAATTTGGAAATCACTCGTGGCATTACTTATGAGAATCTAGTGGCCAAAAATAATATTAAACGAAGAATAATGGAAGATTACATCGCAAAATGAAGTCCGTAATGAGATTCAATGGATATGGACTGAACACACTCTCAGAATGTCAAAGAGAGCTTTGGAATGAAATCTACTGGGATTGCCTAGGAAAAAGGATAGACCAAAAATTACATGCCGCAGCCCAGCAGCAACAAAAATGTAACAAGGAAAAAACTGGAATGAAGTTTTAAAATATCTTTCAAATTGTTTGTTTGTAGATTAACCAATTATGTTGAAATCAAAATGCAGGTGATATATATATATATATATATATATATATATATATATATATATATATATATTTTTTTTTTTTTTTTTTTTTTCCATGTGCTGTAGGATATAGGAATAGTATTCAACGTGATGATTGGCATACTCTCAAAAGTAAATTAGATAGAATTAGTTTATATCCAATGATAATAATTGTTTGTTTCTTTCGGCACTGAGATAAAATGCAAATCGTCTAGCCCAGGCTTTATTGTAAGTAAACAAATTACGCTTCTTCTTCTTCTTCTACTTCCTTTCATATGATAGATCTAGGGGTTTGTTACGGTCTCAATCCAACGTTTGAAGGGTCTGCCCAAGGTTCTCTTGCCTGGTGGCCGGTAATTTAAGATTTGACGTGGTATTCTTGTTCGGCTCATTCTTCTTACGTGAGATTTCTAGTTGCTTCTATATTTTTGTACATAATCCATGACTGATTCTCTTTGTAATTGTTTGAGAATCTCAGAATTTCTTTTATGGTCTGTTCTTGAGTAACCTGCAGTACGTCTCATAAATTTAATTTCTGCCGCAGTTAGTCTTTGTTCATCTACACTGCGAATTGTCCAGGTCTCACTGCCGTAACATAATATGGGTCTGGCCAGTGTTTTATGAATTCTAGTTCATGTGTGTTGTACTGTGTTTGACTTAAAATATTATTCATAATTCCTGTTACTTTGTTAAATTTTATAATTTTTTGACTAAAATATTTTTTCTCTTCGTAGCAAATTACGTATTTGAATAATAAATATAACGGAGTAAGTTAGTAGGATAAGATAAAAACGTTCGTAGGTCTCACAAGGGAACTGTAAACCTTTCCCTGCCGAAACACATACCTTTAAATTTCTTTCAGAGAAACATGTGATGTGAAAAGGCTGCTTCCAAAAAAAAATTATCTGCCGCGTTTTTAACTGCAAGGCACTAAAATTCAGCGTCAAAACTCTCATTTAAACTTTAGGGAAGTAATACAACACTATTGAATTGGTAGATTGGATAACTCTCACTATCTGCCGTCCACTCCTCATCCCCTCTCAGTTCACTTCGCTTTTACTCGTGCAGGGAGCTGACATTGCTGGATTCAGGCCCTGATTTCTGTGCCTTGTAGTTAAAAAGGCAGTTTTTTATACACGGGCTTGGTACGTCACAACGCTTCTCTGGGATAAATTTCAAGGTAGGTTTCGGCACGCAATGGTTGACAGTTCCCTTGTAAGTCTTGGCTTACTTACTTACTTACTTACTCACTGGCACTATCGAACTCGTAGGTTCATGGCCGCACGGACATAAGCTCTCCATACATCCCTATCCTGAGCTAATGCTTTCCAATCATTCCCTGTATAATCTACTTCCCTCAAATCATAGTTAATGTTATTCTCCCACCTCATTCTTGGTCTACCAACTGGGCGTTTTCCCTCTGGCTTTCCTACAAGAACCTTCCATGCAAGTCTTTCATTCCCCATACGCGCAACATGTCCTGCCCATCGCAGTCTACGAGACTTAGCTGTTCTTATTATATCTGGCTTCCTATAAAGACCATGTAGTTCATTGTTGTGTACTCTTCTCCATTCACCTGTCTGTTCATCTCTCTTTGGTAAAAGTTAGAAATAGCTCCTCAGAAATTATAACATTCGGGCTGGCGTGATAGTGTCGTAAAAATCTCACTACAAAATTGTGGTCTGTTTTAACCATTTAAATAAAACAAATATCTATCTAACCCGTAAAGAAATAAAACAATAAGATGCCATGTCTGCTTGTCTATATCCGTACATTCCCACATTTAAATGGGTGGTTCTATGCAATAGTTACTTAATCATAAGTAATGCCACAAGTGATTTCCAAATCATCGATAAATTCACGAATCACGAAGTGACGAATGAATTTGGAAATCAAGAGTGGCATTTGTTAGGACTATTTAACGAATAAAATTAAGCTGTTTACTCACAAATCATTATTTAAATATCGTCATCATCATCCAGGGATTAAGCCTGTTGGCTCGTTCCGGTTTCATGAAAGCTAGAATTGTTAAAATTGTTCAGACCATCTTCTGGGTGGGCGTCCAACATTTCTCCTTCCGTGCGGTTTATAATTTAGCAATCATTTTGGAAATCTTTCTTCTGGCATTCAACCAATATGTTCTTTGCAGTCGTTCCTATATTTAATCATTCGGTCTGTAAGTTTGAAAATATTTAGTTCCTTTCTTGTATCTTCATTTCTTTTCTTATCCAGCAGAGTATATCATTCTATATTTCTTAAAAATCTCATCTCAGCTGCTTCCAACCTTTAAATATAATTACCGATATTTTAATATATATATATATATATAAAGTATAGAACAGGTGTCTAGTTTAAAATATTTGGGCTGCGATGTTGGCTACAATGTGGAAAGAGATATAGACTCCAAAATAAATCAATTTCAGACGGTGTGTGAAACAATACAGAGAACATTCAAATATAAAATTAGAAAAGAAACCAAAATTAAACATGTATAATGTTATGGCGGTTCCCACAATATTCTATGGATGTGAAACTTGGGCTCCAATGAAAAAACAGACGGATAGAATACAGACGGCGCAGATGAGGTTCCTAAGACAAGTAAAAGGATGTACAAGACTTGATAGAATAAGAAATGAGGATGTAAGAGAAGAATTGAAAGTACAGCCTTTATTGGATAAGGTCACGAATTACAGACAGAAATGGATTGATCATATGGATGGAATGAGTAAGGAGAGATATCGATTGTTAGCAAGAAATTATCAAGCAAGAGGAAGCCGTGATGTTGGAAGACCTAGAAGACGTTGGGCTGATACATTATGAAGTCGGAAAGGGCAATTGCCTAATCCCGGGAGTGATGATGATGATGATATATATATATATATATATATATATATAAATGGCGATGTTTGAAAAATCAAATATGTGAGGTTATGTTCATTCACTGCAATTTGATCATATTATTTATTGCTAATAGGATCGCAATATTGTAAGAATGCACTCTAGTGGAGAAAATTATAATCAACATTATAGGTTATTCATTTATATTTTTTAGTATATGCCTACATCTCAGTAAAATCAAGGAATGTATTCATTATTTGCTATATTCAATGTATTTTTTGGAGAAAAATAATGTTCTGACCTGTTCAGAGTATTAGAAAAGAGGAACTTTCTTTATCACAAAAGCAGGAGTTGATAAAGATAAATCGATAAAGAACTAGGTGAAACGCGACTGTCATTGGTTGTAAAACAAAATTCATTGTAACCTGATTGGTTATTGACTCCCATTTGGGGCATGAGTTAAATAGTCAAGATAATTTAGTTGTACTTATTTCCCTACGGATATCAGCGAGTGAAAATTGATTAGTTCATTGCCTTAAAGAAACACCTAGTAGGAAATTACTTGAATGAAAAGATAGCGTATGCAAATAGAAAGTATAATTCTGGTTGAATATGAACGTGGGAAAAGCCAATAAAATTTTGCTCGGAGTCTTCAAATTATCTTTTTGTTTCCCTTACGAGCCCAAAAATATTCAGACTCTGAACCCACGCCTCCTGGAGGACTTGCCCCAAATGCCGACCAAGTTTGAAACCGTGATAGAGGCAATAAAAAACCGAGGCTAAAAATAAGGAAAACTTATTTTTTTCACTTTCTATCAGACGGATTTTTAAACAATGTAGATCATGAAGGTCTCTCGCTTGACACCTTGTAAAACAAGGCTGTGTGAACCCTCTACTTTTAATTCGAAAGGAAAATCACATAATTTTGAAGACTATTTAACTCATGCCACAAATGCTAGTCAATGACCAATCACGTTTCAATGAATGTTGTTTTACAACCAATGGCAGTCGTGTTTCACCTCGCTCTTTATCGATTTCTCTTTATTAGCTCCTGCTTTTGTGATAAAGAAAGCTCATCCTTTTTAATGTTCTGAACAGGTCAAAACATTATTTTTCTCCAGCAAATACATTGAATATATCAAATAATGAAAAGATTCCTTGATTTTACTGAGTTGTTTACTAAAAAAATAAATGAATAACCCGTAATGTTGATTATGATATAGTTTGATGTGTTTCATTATTCCTCCACTTGGATGCACTCTTACAATATTGCGATCTTATTTGGCAATAAATAGTATGATCAAACAGCAGTGAATGAACATAACCTCACATTTCTGATTTGTTTTCAAACATCGCCGTTTACATTAAATATATAAATATTTTAAAATAACTATAGTTAAACAATGATTTGTGAGTAAACAGCTTAATTTTATTCGTTAAATAGTCCTAACAAATGCCACTCTTGATTTCCAAATTCTCTAGATAAATTCACGACTCACTTTGTGAGTCGTGAATTTATCGATAATTTGGAAATCACTGGTGGCATTACTTATGAAGATTTATTCCATAGTTGAGTAGCCTACATTATTGTGAATGATTTTGTTCACCCCTGATTGTTAGTGCTTGTCGTTATCACGTTCCCCTCCAACTCCCGCACCGCAACCCCCACTATTGTGATGCCACCCTTACATCCGCACCTCTACCGATCTCCCTGCTAATGAATAACAGCCCAAAACAGACCTCACATTTTTCACAGCTTTTACAGCCCCCCACGCATTCTCACTTTATCAACCGTAGGTGTATTCAAACAGCTATCTTCTAAATAATAATGTCATGAAGGGTGAGTAGAAGAGGAAATTGCACCAAAAATTAATTTTTGTTGACCTTCCTCATTAAATAAGTATACTGTTCGATCATTCAGTTTCTCAATTAGCATCATAAAGAAGTATCATATTAACAGGTCACGAATTTGCATGGTGATGCGGAAGTACGAATTCATGATTCTCAGCCAAATGAACGAAAAGAAGCTCTGCTCTGTGCTTCAGCCACCTTTACCTTAAGCCAACTAAAGATGAAGTTGGAAATAACTTTAAAGTAAATTGATCCCACTATAGGCCTCAACAGGCCCTTGGATTAGTAGGGGCGTAAGGCTCCCACCTTTTTAGACAATCGGCAGTAGATGTCAGCCTGTTTGTCAGCCCTATGTGACGGCCTCCTTTATCCCCAGAACAAGAGTTTGGTACTCATTTATGTTAGAGGCTGAATCGACTCAAAGGCTATGTTGCCGCCAGAATGTTTGGGACAGTTTAAAAATCCTGCCTCCACGGGATTCGAACCCCTGACTATCCGACTTGTATCTTATTGTCTTAACCAATTGTAGTATGGCGTATGAAGCAAAATGAATATTAAATTTATTATCATTTATTTTATATTCCTCCTCCTTTCTTCTTTTTTTCTGTAGTACGATTATGTCCTGCTTCAAATCCTCCATCTGTTTAAAGACCTCCTCCATTTGTACGTTCAATGTTCCACTTATCTCTATTAGGCGTTTTAGCATTGCAAGGGAAGGAGAGGCAGAGGGAGACCCAAAACCTCTTGGAGTCAGGGAATATGTTTATACATGAAGGAGAAGCATCTACAACCAGGAGATTGGATGGAACGACAAAATTGGCTATTGGGAATCGGACGATGTCAAAGACATCAATCAACCGATGATCTATCTACCTATCATTTATTTTAGTGGGTAGTTATGATTTAAAAGGAAAATTTTCGATACTCATTATAGGAGGCTGAATGAGCTGCAGGACGAGTACAGAGAGAATGAGTGAAGAAAGATCATCACCATTCTTGAGCAAGTAGAAAATTACACAATTTCAATATTGTACCTGAGATACACTCTACAGTGTAAGGAGCAATGTGTGCTACTTGCAAGAAGTCAATGAGAGGGTAGCAATAAACAAGCAAGTTTTTAACAGGGGAAGAAGCATTTTCTATGGACCCTTGAGAAATAATTAATAGGCCTACTAGTGAAATTCTGCGTTTTGAGTGTGGCAACATGTGGAACGAAGCTATGGAGAAGAATTGAACGTATAATATAACTGAAAAATAATACTATTTGTACTAAAAACATTATGTGAAAGAATGATGACAATGGAAGAGAAAAAACAAACTAGCTGGATCTCTGACTAAAAACAATGCTGCAGAAGGAATGATGAACAAAATAAATATCCGGGGAAGAAGTAGACATAAGATAGCGTGTTATCAATGAACTAATCAGATTGGCATGTCACTTCCATTAATGATATTATAACTAAGTCACTAGTACTATCGAACCCTTAGGTTCATGGCCGCGCGGACATAAGCTCTCCGTATATCCCTATCCTAAACTAATGTTTTCCAGTCATCCTCTGTATTGTCTACTTTCCTCAAATCTTTGTTAATGTTATTCTTCCACCTCATTCTTATCCTACCAACGGAGGGTTTTCCCTCTAGTTTTCCTGAAGCTTCCACGCAGCTCTTTCATTCACCGTTCGTGCCACATGTCCTGCCCATCACAGTCTATGAGAACATGAAAAAAAAAGTTAAATTACATAGGCCTAATATAAAATTTACGATTAAAAATGTTCAAAATACATGAAAATAAAATTCCTGTAGTTAATTAATTACGTAGATATTGGATAGTGAAATTTATCGTTATAGCAGTAATGTAAAACACAATAGCCGAGCGGTCTAAATCATCATGCCTTAGCGCGGAAGTATGGAACGCATTGATTTGGGTCTCTATAGTGAAAATATTTTTTATGGAGTTTGAACCAGAAGATCTATCCGTGCTCAACCAGTATCTTGAATAATTTGGTTAGCTACAATAAGTAGCGACTCCAGATTGAGAAAAAAGCTACAACGGCTGGTGTACCCGACATGATAATCTCATGTCATCTCTATATTGGGTGGATGTGATTTCACCTCTGTAATTGGCGAGTGTGAGTATGAGGCCAGCAGTCGGTTGATAGATCAAGAGAGTAGTTCAATTCTATTTTAATTCTGCTTTTTAACAACTCAGGTTATCATCATCATCATAGTACATTCACGAATTTAGGCCATTCGTTGACCCGTTTCGGCCTCAAGAGAAACACCATCCAGAAGTATTTTGAGTGGACGTCCTGGTCTTCTTCTTCCTGCAGGTTGATATCTTAACATTAGTTTGGGTATTCTGTGATCTTCCATTCGATGAACATGTTGTATCCATCTTGACTTATAATCAGAAATTTTGTTTTCTAAAGATTCCATGTGCAATTCTTCTAAGATGTCTTCATTTTTTTGTGATCTAGTAGTGTGTATCCTGCAACTCAGGTTATTAGCGACCCAATTAAATACTGGAAAAATGCCCAACAAAATTTCTTCTAAAACTTTTTATTTTAGGCTTGAAGTTCTATTACGACTTATAACACACGTCACTTCTCATATGGTTGGAAGCATCCTATACTCTACATTTTAAGTTTAAACGTCTTACGTAAATAAAATTCACGAATTTCAAATGAATATTAGCTATTTTTTTTTTTTGCAAATGCCTCATTTTGTTTTTCGACATTCCTGGTGTTCTCTCCTGGCATGGCATACTTCTAACCCACTTCTGAGGTTGGGCCGCCTGGAAGGCGGGGTTACGTTGCCCCGATGATATGATGGGTGATGATGATAATAGTGGTTCGCCAGGAGAGTCCCTAATCCTAAGCTTAAATCTAAGATGAATATAAATGATGATGATTGCGATGGCCATGTGATTTCGGGGACCGTTTGGGCCTTAAAGTTTTCCTGACACTTGTCTTACAGGTGAGGAGAAAAATTGTCCCGACCGGGGATCGAACTCGGGCCCGCTGCGTTACAAGGCAGCACGCTACCTCGAGACCACATAATATAAAATTATGGCAGTACCTGTCTTGACATATGCAAGTGAAAATTGGACTCTTAACCGTTCAGACAGAAGAAAAATAGTTGAAACTGCAGAAATGAAGTTCTTACGTTCAGTAGCAGGTGTGACAATTTTAATCAGAAAAATAAATGAAGATAATAGGAAAGACTTAAATATTTTCAATTAAACCAATAGAATTGACAACATGAGAAACAACTGGTATCAACATGTTAAAAGAATGCCTAAGACAGAATCCCTCAGCTGTTACTAAAGTACAAACCAATAAGACGTAGAAGTGTTTGACGCCCATTTACTAGATGGGAAGATTCATTAAATCCCACTTGATGTGAAAACAAGTCAAAAGGCCAAATTTCATGAAGTAGAAGAAAAAGAAGAAGAAGATATGATATGGATAACAATTCTCCACGTTTATTTTACATGAATAGGCCTATCCTGCACATATTAAACGTCGACCATAAATTATCGTCCTTTGCCGATATGGTATCATTCTGCAGTAGGTTCATAATCGCGTAGAGCATTGTACAGTGCGTAAATTAAATGCAACTGTACTATTAATATATTAATTACACTGGTCTACAAAAATTAACTTTTTTTCTTTCACAAGAATAAGTATTTTTCACACTAAGTATTTTTCATGCTGAATTCAAATATCATTTCAGTTTTTCTCGATCAGGCAGGAGTTTTGTATGATATTTATTTGAATTGTTTATAATACTACTCATTCTGACTTATCTAGAACGTGGTAGATAGTGATGTTCGGACATATTTTGCATCTGAAACATCTCTCTTCTTGGTCCAACAGTAGTCAGCCAGCATATTAGAACTCCACTTGCCTTGGTTCCTGTTTTCCATTGTAGAAATTTGCTGACGATAACGCTCACCGAGCTCATTGTTGACAACCCAAACAATTTCCGGGAGAAGTCTAAGTGAGAGTCCAAGAAGTGAATTTTTAAATACTTGCTTTATTAGAATCCAGAAGATCAGCCACTAGGCCACGATAGTTTCCTGCATTTTGGTTTCCAAGGAAATTGCAACATATATTTTTGAAAGACTGCCAGGCTGCGTTTTCAGTGGATTTAACAGTCCTCAGAATGTTCATCAGCCATTAATGTTCATATTTGTGGTCCTATAAAAATTCCTTCTTTCAGTATAGCCTCATTGATTTTGGGAAAATTTTTTATTTCAAGTACAAGAATCCTTCAGAAAGTTTATCCATAACTTTGACGAAATTTTTCATTACTCCTAATTTAATGTGCAATGGAGGTAAATATATTTTTTCAGGATTCGCTAAAGGGAAATGTGACACATTTTTTTGGCCAGGCATAAGAAATTCACGTTTAGACCATGATTTTTTTTATCGTAGTGAGACTGACACATCACAATGCCAGATTAACATGTCTGATCATGTCAAAACATGAATAAACCTCAGCAGTCTTGTCTTTTGATGCTTCAGTATGACATTATATATAATTTCCTTGAATACAACTTGAATAAAATCGCTAAATATAGAGTAAAGGTTCCTATGAAAGGTCAAAGAGAATACTAAAATCATCATCATCCGGTATCATGGCAGCTGCCGCCGTCTTCCGGAAACCAAACTCCATTCCTCTCTGTCCATCCATTGATCTTCCTCCATTCCTCTGATATTCATAGCTGCTTGTACCCCTTCTATCCAAGTTTTCTTCGGTCTTCCTCTCTTCATCCTTTCCATTGGGATCCATTCCATAACAATTTTTGGCAATCTTTGCTCTGGCATTCTTTTGACGTGGCCATACCACTGTAATCTTTTCTTTTCTATAATGTCTATGATGTCTGACTCCTCTTGTACACCCATAATGTTCCATATTTCTTTATTTCGTATTCTATCCATTCTAGATTTTCCAGCTGATCTTCTTAAAACGTCCATTTCTATACTTAAAATTCTTTTCATTTCCCTGGTAGGAATTTGCCAGACTTCAGCACCATATGTTAAAATGCTCTGAATTATGGTTTGATATATTTGTAATTTTCTATTTTTTGTAATATTTTTGCTCCACCAAACAGAGTTTAAAGTATTTATTGTTTGTTTTGTTTGTGCGATTCTATTTTTAATTTCCACTGTGTTACCGCCTGAATGGTCTAATTTTGTTCCTAAATAAGTGCATTCAACGCTAGGTTTTAGTTCTTCTCTATTGTTGAAATTTATATTTTCCATTTCTTCTCCTATACACAGGTTTCTCAATGTTTATATAAAGTCCCCATTTTTCATATTCTTCTTTTAATTTTTTAGCCATATATTCTATGTCATCGTGGTCTTGTGCTATTAATACCTGGTCATCTGCAAATACTAAAATAAGATTTCAAAAAGGAGCTGTCACAAAAAAAAAAAATGTGCCTGATAGAAAAATTCTGACTACATTTCTGATTTCAGTAGGCTATGAAAAAATGCACTAGATTCACTAATCAGATTTCTTGTGAAGAAAACCTTGTCGATCAGTGTTATTTAAATCATATATAAACATCCCGCGGTTCCATCGATCCTGTTTCTTACAACTGTCGACGAATACATTGTTGATCTGTAGAGTACAATTTGAGAATCAGTGTTATATCTACCGATGATTCCTCGGTCGATTTTTATAGAAAATTTAATTATAAGTTACGAAATGAAATAAAATTTTGTTATTAATGTTCGCAAGGATAATTGTACAATTAACAATTGTAAAATTGCAACCAGTATAACGTCTTGTACTTTATCGAAAATACATTAAAGGTAAAAGTTGGCCTATATATTGTGTGAAGGCTTATAACATATTTTTTCGAAGATCAGGCTCTAATCACTATCATCATTAGGTATTGAAGGAATTATATTCTTTAAAAATGATTATTTATGATCCAAATCTATAATTAATTAACTAACTAACTCACTGGCACAATAGAACTCTTAGGTTCACGACCGCGCGAGAAAAAGCTCTCCACTCATCTCTATCCTGAGCTAATGTTTTCCAATCATTTCCTGTATAATCTACTTCCAATGACCAAAAAATTACAAAGTAGAATATAAAGCATAGAAATGAACTTCCTTAGAAGAACAAAAGGCTGCACAAGAATGGATCGGATAAAGAATGGAGATGTAAGAACAGAGTTAAATATATAGGCCTATTCATTGAATGGTAAAAATCAAAGAATATAGAGAAAAATGGTTTAGACATCTAGAAAGAATGAATGTAACAAGATTACCAAAAGCAGCATTTAACTACAAGCCAGGAGGTTCAAGGAATGTAGGAAGGCCAGTGAAAAGATGGACAGAACAACTGTGAGGTGGAACAAGCAATTTGACTAGCCCGTGAAGTGTGGAAGAAAAAGGTCTACTTCCCTTAAATCATAGTTAATGTTATTCTCCCACCTCATTCTTGATCTACAAACTGAGTGTTTTCCCTCTGGTTTTCCACAAAAAGCTTCCATGCTCTTTTTTCATTCCTACACATGTCCTACCATGGCAGTCTACGAGACTAATTCTTCTTATTACCCCTGGTTTCCTACAAATATCATGTAGTTCACTATTATGTCTTCTTCTTCTTCTTAAACATATTTTGTAGGATTTTTATCCTGCTTATTTCCAAAATCACTCCTCGGAGGAAGACATATTGGATGTGCATTCACTGTCTATCCATCTCTTGGCTGGTCTTCCTCTTGTTCTTCTCCCGTCCATTGGTCTATCTTCTTTAGCTCTTTTTGCAAGTCGGTTTTCTTCCATTCTTTCTATGTGGCCCTTCCAATATTTTCGTCTATCTATAATAAATTTGGTTATGTCTTGAATATGACATTTGTCCCTATCAAATAATGTTTTCCCCTGAATAGTTCTCAAGATTTTTATTTCACAGGTGCTTATTATTTGTTTAGTTTTTGTTGTATCAGCCCTAGTGTCTGCCCCATATACGATAATTGGTCGAACTATCGTTTTGTATATGCGGGTTTTGCTTTCTATTGACATATGTTTGTTGCGCCAAATTAAATCTTTCATATATCCTGATATTTGTGCACTATTATGTAATCTTCTCTATTCGCCTGTCTGTTTAATTTTATTATATTTACACCAACGGATGCAAGCTTAATTATATATTTGCGCACTTGCATTACTGTATAATGGGGAAGTTTTTAACCACTTTAGACTATATGCCTCCCTCTATGTATGTGACATCACTGTGAATAGATTAGTTGTAGTATTATTGTGTTTCTATTGAGGGCTGTGTTTTGTTTTAGGGAACTAGGTGGACCTGTTCTACCAGGAGGCTATGCTTTGGTATCCTGCTGGGCAGCTCTGTAGCGGCTGCGTGAATACGCCCACGGCTCCTCTACAAGGTGTCATCATGTTTCATCATCAGGTAAGCCTCCCCTTGACATTTACACATGGGACTACATTACACGTAATCAGAGTGGCAACATTGTCTACAATACTTCGAACATTGTGTGCTACATGATCTTTATAGGAGACCAGATAGGCTAGAGGAACTTCGGGTAATAAGAACCCCTATTTTGAATGTTTCTTCTTTTAATTAAGGGAGTTGAATTCTGTTTAATTACAGTAATTATTATCATTAGTGTTATAACTATGAGATAGTATTGTCATTTTATTCAAATATGGAAACATCTTCATAATTTATAAACTTTTTACATTATAACAAAGGTCCACTTTAACCTCCATATTCGGGTAAAATGGACCCCCTAGTCCACCTTACCTGTTAGATTATTTTTAAGTTTATTTACTCTATTAATTTGTACAGACAGGCAGAAATTAATCTGAAAATATCTATGGCTGATCGTAATTAAAAAGCGTTGACATTTGTTCCATGTTTTGAAAAATTATTGTTGATTAGGCCTATAACATTCACACGTAATTCAACTGCAGAAATTGACGGTCTTTGGGTTTAGTAAAATTACAAGGATATTAAATAAAATTAATTAAGTGTACGGATTTTACAAATAGTATCCTCATTGATAAAATATACGTATTCATGTAAAGTGGACCAAGGTCCACTTTAACCACCTCATGGACAGTCCACATTAACCGAATTCCTTTGTTATATTTAATTTTTTTATACAGCCGCCATGTCACATAATATCAAATCAAACCCGTCAGTATATTAAAACAGCATCTACACACTAGTAATATAATATAGGCCTATTTAGGAGTTTTTTTCAACATTTGTAATATTCAATAGCAGAAATTAAGGATTAATTCTTAGCTTGAAAAACTTTTAAAATGGTAATTTTCATAAATCTCACAAATAAACCTTTCTTCGCACAAAGAATAAAGAAATTGGCATTAAATACGTGAAAGTTGATGAGAGGAAGAAGATAAAATATGTCCTGTTGGAGGGCAGCACCAATTAAAGAATATATTAACAGGGTCTTCACTAACCGAAGGGTTTACATTGCCCGAACTTCCTCTATAATAAGAACAGTTAAGTCTCGTAGATTGCGATGGGCAGGACATGTGACACGAATGTGAAATGAAAGAGGGGCATGGAAATTTCTTGTAGGAAAACTAGAGAGAAAACATCCATTTGATAGACCAAGAATGTGGGAGAATGACATTAACCATTTGAGGGAAGCCGATTATACGGGGGATGATTCGAAAACATAACCTCAGAATAGGGATGACGAGAGATTATGTCCGCGCGGTCATGAACCTACGGGTTCGATAGTGCCAGAGAGTTAGATACCGGTACTTGGTTTAAACATTTGAGAGAATATTATTAACCATAATTTTAGGGAGGTGAATTAGGCTTACACATGGAATGAAGGTAAACATTAGCTGAGGATAGGGATGTATGGATGAACCTCCGGGTTCGAGTTAGTTTATTAGTTTGCTTCAAACATTTAAGCTTATATTGTATCGCGTATGCCTATATAGTAATGATGGGCAAATTTAAAGTACGCTACTTGGCTGTAAATGTCCAGACTCGTGAAATTCCTAAAACATAACAATTAGGCCTAATTGAAGGGTCTAGAGCAAAACTCCCTTTGCTATTAAAAAAATTATAATTATGAAAGAGAAGGGCATTGACTGTTTAATACAACTGCTAACTTTTGCCCATGCTATCAGTAGTAAGCTGATCAAAATAAATCTACATATCTGCAAAAATAAATTGTATTAATAACTTAGTGTTTTCCTAGATTAATAGCCTTAAAGAATTGGCACTTGGTACTTCATAATTTCACTGCATATACATATTTTAATACAGCTTTTGATGTTATATATTCGTAAAATAAAGTCTTAAGTTCTAAAACAATATTCATTCAATCGATAAAACTATAATTTTCTGGTAAAATCATGCTAATTATAGCTTAAAACATTTGACAGGCATTAATCATATTTTAAAAAGTCTTAAACGTTTATAACAATTGTAATATTGAATTATACCACGATTCTGTTTAGCATTCCCCCATTTTTCTACTTTCCAGAAAAAGAGATGGTAATAATGGGCCTGACAATATAAGATTTTTTATTAACATTCTTGTATTGCGTTAGAACATTTTACATTAAAATTTCCAAATTTTACGAACAGAAGGAAGAATGAGTAAATCATCCATTTTGTAAGTACATTCTTATAAACACTACACTGTAACTTATGTATTACATTCTTATGGTAGTCAAATTAGGTTATTATTGCTTAATAGATCACTTTCTCTCCTGTAAACACATCCCATTCAAAAGCGGAACAGTAGGCTACTGTAGGCCTAAGCATATTATGTTCATTTTTTTAAATAAGTGGAAATATTTCGATTATGAAGAGAAGTTGCACTTTATTTTAATAATTTATTTACAGATAATCAATTGAGACTTATGTTTATTTTGACAAAGAATTATACTTTGTATGAAGTCCCGGGTGGCATGTGGTATGTAAAAAGTACCTATAAGGTGAGAGGTTAAACTAAGTTAATAGAATGTAATATTACATATAAACCTCCATTTCTTTGCGTGGTCAAAAAAGTACGTTATATCTGTGATCTATAGTTTGAAATCCCTCTCCCGACAGCCGTGCCTCTGCAAGGTCCGGATAGCATGTGGTATGTAAGAAGTACCTTATGAGCTGAGAGATTAAACTAAGTTGATTAATAATAAGTTCGAATATTACATGTAAGCCTAGGTCTAGTCTAAGGTAGACCATACATATTTTAATTAATTTATAAATATACTAATATGACCTTCAAATTATATATTCTTAAGCCTATTTTGTTCTAAGGTTACAGAACTCATACAGGTATATACAGTATTTAATACTGTAGCCCATATAGCCTATTATTACTTTGCATCTCTATGATACATTTTTTATTCTGGAATTTTTGCCAGTTTATGGGACCGGTGCATATCTAGCATCGTACCTGTCGTTCATGGGTATGGAATAGGGCATATATATATATATATATATATATCCATCCATAGTAATTCTGCCCGAGGGCAGGTCTTTCACTGCAATCATAGCATTGTCATGCTATGCTTTTCAGCTTTACTAGGGAATTATAGGTGTGGTAGCTTCCCGTTGCTTTCAACAGCGGTGATGATGATAATGATAAGAATGATGATGATGGTCGGATATGATTTTCGGTGGCCGTTGGGCCCTAAGCTTCCTGACATTTGTCTTACAGTTGAGGAAAAACCCTGAAAAAACCTCACCCAGGAGCCTGTCCCGACCGGGAATCGAACCCGGGCCCGCTGCGTGACAAGGCAGCACGCTACTCGAGATCACAGAGGTAGACTATATAATATGTATTTATTTATGTATTTATTTATATTCTCTTAAAATCAGGAAGAAAATTAGAAAGTTTTCAACATGTTAAATAAGCATAACACAATAATATGATAATCTTATTTCACACTATATTTTGTAAATAATAATTTTATTTTCGGCGTTAAATAGTAGCCACGTGTTAATGATTTAATTTTAAGTTTTTATTCTTGCAATATAGATTATGGTTAATGCGACAATTATGTTCACTTAAAAAGATTTATACAAAGACTGGGCAACTTAAAAATGATATAGGCTTACTAAAATTCATCATTGATTTATGCCTAAGCGAAATATATTTCATCTAGTAACCTAGGACAAATATAAGATTAGAGAGAATGTTTTTGTTACTTTTATAGGCCTAAGACTGATCCATATTATTGGCTCAGTCTTTCTATAAAATTAACCTATTATTTCTGTATTCTGTATAATCAAGATACAGTTAATGACTTCTCAATATTTAGAAAAATAAAGGACAATTTAATTTAAAAAGTCACCACTACTGTCAATTCAAAACTAAAATGATATTTGAAATCTATAGCTGAAACACGCCTTAACCTTGGATTCTGTAACGAGACGTTCATTTACAAATCTATGACGAACAGGCGGTCATAAAGATATTAAATTATAGTCTACATTAATGTTGTTACAAACACAAAATGAACCAACTTTCTTATTACGTTGAACATATTTAATGGTTCATGATAACCACATATAGCCTATTTAATAGCGAGATTATAAATTGTGTTAACAAGTTAGAAAATAGTCTACATGTGAAATGCTTTGTAATCAAATGAAAGTTTAAATTTTACTAGTTGCATAGCAACTTTAAATAAAACTAAACGTGTTAACTTTAATAGTTTCTCCCCAGTTACTTTCGTAACTTTACTATAGGCTTACTTATGGCTAAAGGATTGAAAAAATGAACTATATTGAGTATAAATGGATTACAATACGGTAAAAACTCCTTATTCACGGAGATAATGTTTCGCAAAAATGCCGTGAATACAGAAACCGCGAATATGGAATGGTAATTTGTATGGCTATATAGGGGAAACGTTACAAGGTTCCAGAATAAAATAAAAGTGATCATAAGTAATCAAGAGTGGCATTTGTTAGGATTATTTAACGAATAAAATTAAGTAGTTTACTCACAAATCATTATTAAAATATAGTTATTTTAAAATATTTATATATTTAAAGTAAACGGCGATGTTTGAAAAGAAAATTAGAAACGTTTATTATGTTTAATTTGTTCACCACTGCAAACAGATCATATTTATTGCCAAATGATCGCATTATTGCAAGAATACACCCTAGTGGAGAAAAAAATGAAAAACATCAAACTGTTTATAACCAACATTATAGGTTATTAATTCATTTCTGATGTCCTATGATGTAAATATGTCAATTAGGCTATATTTTTCTGGACGTAAATACCTGGGAAATAATACGTTTAAAAAAGTGCAAACAGTGGTTTCATTTTATTGTGGTATAATCAATTGCTACAATTTTTTTCTATTATATCTCGTAAGCAGTATCTAGTTACATTTGTGCACTATATATATATATATATATATATACACACACACACACAATCTGGGAGCTACATGCATTCCACGATTCTTACATCTTAATATATAAATTGTTATATTCAACGTATTTCTTAAAGAGTCAATCACTGCAAAATAATGCTCTGACCTATTCAGAATGTTAAAAAGGAGAAGCTTGATTTTAATATGATAAAATTAAATTGATAAAATCGAGGTGAAAAACGACTCTGATTGTTTGTAAATCAAAATTCATTGAAATGTGATTGGTCATTGACTCCCATTTGGGGGCATGAGTTAAATAGTCGAAGTAAAATCAATTAGTGAAAGATTATGAACAATTTATATTAATTATTATTGTCAGGTTTAGGCAAGGGCTTAAAGAAGTTAGTAAACTTTTTCTGTTTCGCCGCTGTTAAAAAGTATTTCAATTCAGATTGATATTCAGCCGTGAATTCAGCGATAGAATTCCTTATTTTGTCTTCGAATTTCTTGATGAATCGTACAGTTGATTCAGTAACATTGAAACAGCGTGATGTAGACGCAAACGACTCGCCAACGCGTAAACGGTCAAGCATTTCTGTTTTTACTTTAAGCGGCAACACTAATTTTTCAGCTTCCTTTTACTCGACATTATAAATTGGCAACAAAGCAGAAGAGACAAGTGTTATTCAATCAAAATTATTGCAACGAATGACAAGTTGAAAAAAATAAAACACCGATCTTGGTGAAGGCGGCATTTATAACGGAAAGTGGCGCATGAAATACGACGGCGGTAGCTTTTAACAATGAACTTCAAACTTAGTGACAATAAAGTTTTTGTTAATTTTTTTCTAATACTTTGATTTTTTCTAATTTCTTCGGAGGACTGCAGGATACACACTACTAGATCACAAAAAAAAAGAAGACTTTTAGAAGAATTACACATGAAACCTTTAGAAAACAAAATTTCTGATTATAAGTCAAGATGGATGCAACATGTTCATCGAATGAAAGATCACAGGATACCCAAACAAATGTTAAGATATCAACCTGCAGGAAGAAGAAGACCAGGACGTCCACTCAAAAGACTTGTGGATGTTGTTTCTCCTGAGGCCGAAACAGGTCAACAAATGGCCTAAATTCGTGAATGTACTATGATGATGATGACTAATTTCTTATGTCAATTATTTGAATGTGGCGGACCGCACTGAAAACGGTATCATACACAACTGTTATTATTGGGTATATTGTGTAATTCGACACATATTTAAATAGTTTCTACTCGTTCGTTTTCTTCTGTTTTATTAAAAATATTAAATAAAATAAACTAATTGATGTATCCCATAGAGAAAAAATCGTCAATTTAAGGGTTAAGGCATCAGTAGTGAACAGAAAGATAAAACTTTATAGAGGTAACTGGCAGAAACACTTACTAAGAATGACTGGTACTATCGAACCCGCAGGTTCATGGCCGCGCGGACATAAGCTCTTCACACATCCCTATCCCGAGCTAATGTTTTCCAATCATCCTCTGTGTCATCTACTTGCCTCAAATCGTGGTTAATGTTTTTCTCCCACCTCATACTTTGTCTACCAACTGGGGGGAGGGGGTTCCTCTGGTTTTCCTATAAGAAGCTTCCATGCCCCTCTTTCATTCCCCATTCGTGCCAGATGACCTGCCCATCGCAGTCTACGAGACTTAATTACAGGCTAATTCAGAGATTCTTCGGAAGAGGGATTCTGGAGGCCAATAAGAGATGGAGAGACTAATTTCCAACCTGAGGATGAACAAGCCTAAGTGCCCAAGTTTTTAAAGTTATTCACGATAAAGTTACAAATTCCCTTTTGTGACAATCCCCATGCGGCACGTAATCAATTCCGGACCATATGTATGTAGGAAGCACTCCTGCAGAGTATTGTTACAGAGAACATTAATAAGTGAATGTTTATATAGAATTTGTGTTACTTAATATGACTATTTAACTCATGCCCAAATGGGAGTCAACGACCAATCATGTTCAATGAATTTTTTTTACAACCAATGACGGTCGTGTTTTTCCTCGCTATTTATCGAATTCTTTTTACCAGTTGCTGCTTTTGTGATAAAGAAGGCTCCACCTTTTTAATATTCTGAACAGGTCAAAGCATTATTTTGCAGTGATTGGCTCTCCAACAAATACATTGAATGTAGCAAGTAATGAACATATTCCTTCGAACTACAGAACACATTTGATAATAATTGTGTGTTCAATAATTGTGTTTTAAATAATGATTTTACTGAGTTGTTTACTAAAAAAATAAATTAATAACCTATAATGTTGGTTATAATAAGCTTATACAGTTTGATGTGTTTCGTTTTTTTTTTCTGTAGGATGTATACTTACAATATTACCATCCTATGTGGCAATAAATAGTCTAATATTATCAAGTTGCAGTGAATAAACAAATGAAACATAACCACACATTTCTGATTTGTTTTCAAACAACGCCGTTCACATTAAATATATAAATACACCGTGACCCATTCACACCTCGCACATTTTAATTAATTATAACTCTCAAAGTATGCGGAATTATGAAATGGTTGATATTAAAAGAAAGAGAAACTCAAAGAATTTTTGTTTTCATTGTTGCAGTTAATTCATCTGTCGCATGTTGGACAATAATGACATAAAACCACGTTCGCCAGACATGACTCCACTCGACTTCTTCCTCTGGGAGTATGTAAAAGGCCGTGTGTTTGCGACTCCAGTACGAGATATTCATGATTTACGAACCCGTATCTTTGACACAATTGCAACAGTTACAATGGACATGTTGGACAGAACGTGGCATGAAATCGAAAACAGATTTGATATTGTTCACGCTACTAATGGTGCACATATAGATGTGTTTTAGCGTGATGCAATGTGTGGCAATGGAAATTCTTTGAGTTTCTGTTTCGTTTAATACCGGCCTCATTTCATAATTCCGCATACTCTGTTAGTTATGATTAATTAAAATGTGGGAGGTTTGAATAGGTCACTCTGTATTTTAAAATAACTATATTTAAGTAGCCTATTTTTTTGAGTAAACATCGTAATTTTATTGGTTAAATAGTCCTAACAGATGCCACTCTTGACTTCGTGATTCGTGAATTTATCGATGATTTGTAAATCATTCCTGACATTACTTATAAAAAACACAGAGAATGGCTGGTTTTATCGGCATCAGAATTAGAACCTACTATCTCCCAAAACCGAGCCAGCTCGATCGGAAATCATTAGAGAGGAAGTTACAAATATTAATATATGTTTAAAAACTATTACTGAAATCTGTTGGCCAATGACTCGAATAAAAATTTATGAAGAATTATTGATCAAGAGCAAAGAGACAAAACATTGTTAATTGAAATGAACAGAAAGAGAAGGAAGTAGAAGACCAAGAATTTACAAGATGCAGCACAGCGTGAAGTGATACAACTACATGAAGAGTTAAACATAGATTAGAGTTAGATAACAAGCTATCTTTAAGGCTCAATGCTCCATGATGGAGTAAAGTAGGCTATCATTAAGTCTACTTGTAGGCTATGTACTAGTCAGTATTCTGCCACCTTTTAAATACTGTACAATAAAAGCATTCAACATAAAAAAGAGAAACATCAGGTTGAATGTAAATTTCAATTCTGCATTTGTGTTATTTCCAAAAATCAATATGAGGCTTCAGCTTTTTTCTTTTTTTACTTCTGATATTTTTACTGGGCTAAGAAGTTATGGGTCGATAACTGCATCAAGTCTTATTGGATTCATGGTTATTTTTAATAATTTACGCAATACACCCATAAATGTAAAAAATGTTTAATTGTGGAATAATTATCTTTAGATTAGATCTAAGAAGTCTTATAAAACAGGTAAAAGGCAGGCTTCCAACCACGATGATAAAATTATTGTATTGTCACGGGTCCTTTACAAGTATACAAAGTTTCAAGTCGATCCAATGATTTTAAGTGGGTGAAAATCGCGTTGAAAGATTCCATTACATAGATAATAATAATAATAATAATAATAATAATAATAATAATAATAATAATAATAATAATAATAATTTATTTATTCTGGCAGAGTTAAGGCCATAAGGCCTTCTCTTCCACTCAACCAGCACAAATACAAACAAATATTTGACAAATGTAGATATTAGACTATACTAATTATTGGCCCTAAACAGTTAAAGATACATTAAATGTAGCAATGTAAATTTCATGTACAAACAACAGTTTATAGGATAATAACAATAATAATACTTACGATAATAATAATAATAATAATAATAATAATAATAATAATAAATAATAATAATAACAATATAAATATGATAAATTATATGAGAAACACCAATTAATATATATATATATATATATATATATATATATATATATATACCTTACACTGGGTAATGATGAAGTCGAGGTTAGAGCAAATGTAAATTTAGATTTCTTTTAAAAGATGCCAATGTCCGGCAGCCCCTTATTTCTTGTGGTAGGGAATTCCAGTTGCGAGAAGTGAAGATGATATATGACATGGAGTGATGTGATGTCCTATGTTGCGGTATATTAAGCAAGAGACTATGTTGTGATCTTGTGTTTAAGTTATGGTTGGAGGATAGATACTGGAAACGGGATGATAAATAATTGGGAATCGAGGTATGTAGGATCTTAAATAAGAGAATTAGACAGTGCGATTTTCTTCTATCTTTTAATAGTACAGGTCAAGCTAATATAAAGCGTGTAAAAACTTGACATTTTTCATTACGTTCAAAGAAAGTGTTCTAGATTTATTCTGGTTATAACTTACAATTATTTCATTCATATACAAATTCACAAGGATGGACGCATGGTTAGGCGCGCGGCTGCCGCTACAGGAATTTCGGGTTCGAATCCTGGCGGCACCGGAATTTTTCGGACTTTTCTCGGGATTTTTCCATTTCCCGAATTTTACACAACCAACACTCTTCACTCATCTTCCCTCTCCCGTCATGACTTTTCGTCTTTATTCATCTTATCTTATGTAAGATAAATAGCCTGGTTTGACAAAGCGCAAGTTTTTAAAATATGTGGTTGTTGTGATCTAATATGGGACACACTTATTTACTACCTCTTGACTCCGAGCTTGTATATCAACTTAGGGTACAATAGGGCCAAAATGAGGGTTGTAGCCCTTCCTCGAGGCCTTGGTCCCAGCTCAAAAAATGGCGGCATGAGTTACGTATGTAGGCAATGTGAATGCTTGATGTATGTCAACTAGGAACACCATAACAGACTACATAACACCGTAGAGTAGATTTAATCTATTTCATTCATTCATTCATTTCGAGAATTTTCCTCATTATTGAGGGTTTTCTCCAACCAATCTTAGTAATTTAAATTACTACGTACTTATAGACTAAAACAAACATTCACAAATTTCCCTCAATTATACGTGGAGGAAATTGGTATAAAGCCACTTGTTAAAAGGGTTAACACAAGTTTATTTACTCTTTCTTTGGCATTTTTCTATATTAACTTAGGAGGTGATTGAGAATAAAACACACGAATGGAGAAGAATACATAATTAACTACATGGTCTTTATAGGAAGCCAGATATAGTAAGAACAGTTAAGTCTCGTAGACTGCGATAGGCAGGACATGTTGCACGTATGGGGAATGAAAGACTTTCATGGAAGCTTCTTGTAGGAAAGCCAGAGGGAAAACGCCCAGTTGGTAGACCAAGAATGAGGTGAGAGAATAACATTAACTATGATTTGAGGGAAGTAGATTATACAGGGAATGATTGGAAAGCATTAGCTCAGGATAGGGATGTATGGAGAGCTTATGTCCGCGCGGCCATGAACCTAGGGTTTCGATAGTGCCAGTGAGTAAGTAAGCAAATAATGTCAAAATTAATTATCCATTTCCGTCCAAAAAAGTACATGAAAACTGAAACCACTCTCGAATATGGGTGGAAATTAGTATAAAGGCACTTTGTGAATTTCACAGATTAAACCAAAAAGACTGAGCGCAAAGTTTACAACAAAGTTATAAAATTTAGTTGAACCTCCATTGTTCTTAATTACTTGGAAATTCTCTTTGGCATTGACTTGATGAGGGTATTTATTTCTTCCACTGAGATTGAAGCCCACTCTTCCTGAATAATATTTTTCTGCTCAGTCACTGTCCCAAACTGCCGTCCATTGCGATACACACGCCTTGCCAGGATCCCTCATAAGTTCTCAATCGGGTTTAAATCAGGACTTTTGACTGGTCACGTCAAAAGTGGTATTTCTTTCTTCCTGAACCACTCCTTTGATTTGGCAGGCACGTGAATGGAAGCATTATCTGGCTGAAAAATTAGATCTTCGCCAAATTCCTCATACATTCGTATCAATTAGGACTCCAGAAGCTCCTCAGTGTAACACTCAGAATTCAGCTTGGTGCGTATCCATGCTATTTTTGATCTTCCTTTAAAGCAGAATGCTGCCCAAATCATAACACCTCCACCACCGAAGTTTCTACTCATTCTAACTTGCTCTTCAGTACGGAGGTCGTTCCAGTATTACTGAAGGCCATCAGGCCCGTCCAGATTAAACTTCTTCTCATCACTGAACATTACTTTATTCCATTCTGAGGTCCAGGACATGTGTTCTTCAGCAAAAGTCATTCTAGCTTTCTTATGTGCATTGTTCAGAGGTAGTGTACTAAGACTTTTTTTTTTTAAATTTTAGGTTCTTGTCTTCTGATAGAATTTGTCTTACTCGTCTGGCTGTTACTGGCAACTTCAAATCAGCCTGGATTTGAGAAGAAAACATACTCTTACCTTTTGCTTTACGTAAAATGAGACGTTTAGTGCGCTCATACAATTTTCTTGTCCGTCCATATTTCCCTTTTTTTTTTTCCCATATTGTGAGCCCAGTTTGACAAAATTATCAATGACACATCTTGAAGCCCCAATTTCGTAGGTATTTGTCTATTGGAAAGGCCCATCTCCTTGAAGGCACTAACTCTTGATTTCTCTTCATTTGATAGAGGCTTTCCATGTGGCATTGTACGTACTGCTGACTTGTAACTGATGAACGATGCTCACAGACACGTCGTCTCCATGTAATTGCAGTGTTTTGTTTACATTTATGTCTCTGTAAGAGCCAGAAGTTGACCTGCCTTTATACCGATCTCCACCCCTAGGACAGCGTTTTCTTAGATTTTACGTATTATTTACATATATAATAAATACAAAACGAGGAGACCTATATGAAATTATGTCCAAGATAATTATATGTAACTTATGACACACATACGGTATTTGCATAAATATTTCAGGTTTTACTACTAAAAGTCAGTGGCTTTATACCAATTTCCTCCACTGTAGTTCTCCATCGTTTTCTGTCCTCTGTGTCTTCATCTGTTACACTAAATTTCCTCATTGAATTTTGAATGTTGTCTTCCAGGTTGTTCTTGGTCTTCCTTTTCTGTTCCATCTTTCAACTTTCCATGCATAGACGGCGTTTGGTGGTAGGGAAACACTTTTTCCGAGCGGTGGGACGATCGGGGATCATTTAAAATCGATTATTTAAACTGTAGCCTAATATATAAACAACCCGTGCATTACTTTATAATAGCAACCTTAGGGGTCTGCGGAGCACACTTTGGGAACCACTTCATCATGCTATAAGCTACAAAACGTGCGCTGGTTTGAGTCTCCATGGGAGAAGAAATTTTCTCACGGAATTTCGGCAAGTATGGCGCCGGTGTCTTCTAAACATCATGCGGAATTTGGGCACAATAAGTAGCGGTTCCAGGTTGAGGAAATCAGCTGGAGTCCCGACATGCTGGCCACATGTCACTCATACTGGCTGGATGATTGTCTACCTCTGTAATTAATACACATAGATTTGAGGCCAGCAGCCAGCTGGTAGGCTAAGGGCTTTCTAGGCCTGTCGCGCCGTGGAATTTTATGTTTGTTTTATTTGTAACAAAATCTAGAAACGATAATTACAAATAGGAATGAGATGCACAAATAAATTAAACATATGTTCAATTCTGGAATCACGTGCTATTATGCATTACAGGGACTCTTGTCGTCCCAACCCCTCTCAAAAAATGTTAAACTGAAAATATATAAAACAGTTATTCTCCAGTTATATTATATGGATGCGAAACATGGACTCTTACTTAAAGGGAGGGAAGAAGGTTACGACTAATTGAGGATAAAGTTCTTAGGAAAAATGTTGGGTCGAAAAGAGATGAATGGAGAAAACTACACAATAGTGAGCTACATTATATGTAGAGGAAATTCGGGTAATTTGGACCCCTGTTTCGAATTTATTGTTTTTCTTCTTTTAATTAAGGGATTTGAATTTTGTTTAATTACAGTGATTATCATTAGTGTTGTGACTATGGAATAGCATTGATATTTTATTCAAATATGGAAACATCTTCATAATTTATTAACTTTTTCACATTACAAGAAATGTCCATTTAACCTCCATATTCGGATAAAGTGGACCCCAGAGTCCATCTTAGTTTTAGTCTATTTTTAAATTAATTTACTCTATTAATTTATACAGACAGGCACAGACTATTATAAAAATATTTATGACTGATCATAATTAAAAAACATTGATATTTATTTATTATTGTTTTGAAAAATGATTGTTGATTATAACATTCACACGCCATTCAATTGCAGAAAGCGGCGGTCTTTGGGGTTAGTAAAATTACAAGGATATTAAATAAAATTAAGTGAATGGGTTTTACAGATAGTATCCTCATTGATAAAATATACTAATTCGTGTAAAGTGGACCCAGATTCTCTGGAGGGTCCACATTAACCGAATTCCTTTGTTGTTTAATTATTTTATACAGCCACCATGTCATATCATATCAAACTAAACTCGTCAGTATATTAAAACAGCATCTACACAATATAATATATTTAGGAGATTTTTCAACATTTATAATATTCAATAACAGAAATTAAGATTTGATTCTTAGCTTGAATAGCTTTTAAAGTGGTCATTTTCATAAATATCACAAATAAACCCTTCTTCACACAAATAATGAAAGAAACTGGCCTAGAACCAGCCAAAGTTGATGAGGGGAAGAAGTTAAAATATTTTCTGTTCAAGGCAGCACCAATTAAAGAAGATATTACAGGGTCCACTCAAACAGAAAGGTCCACATTACCCGAACTTCCCTGTATAGGAAGCCCGATATAATAAGAACAGTTAAGTCTCGCAGGACATGTGGCACGTATGGGGGATGAAAGAGGTACATGGAAGCTTCTTGTAGAAAAACCAGAGGAAAAACGCCCAGTTGGTAGACCAAGAATGAGGTGGGAGAATAACATTATTCATGGTTTGAGGGAAGTGGATTATACAGGGGATGATTGGAAAACATTAGCTCAGGATAGGGATGTATGGAGATCTTATGTCCGTGCGGCATGAACCTACGGGTTCGATAGAGCCAGGTGAGTAAGTTAGTTAGTTAGTTTTATCCGTAAAAATTAAATGATTTCATTAAATTTTAAAATTGTTCTAAACCTGAACTTTTAAGGAATAAGTGTTGAAAAGTGCCAGGTAAAATATGAATTATGCATTAAAATCAATAACATATAATTTAGATGTTCACAGTGTAAGAGAAATATAAAATTTAATCATATACTTAGTAACTGGTGATTAGTAAGAAAAATGTATCAGGAAAAAATAAAATATTTGTATTAATATGCAGACGAAATGAGATAGAGGTCTGCTGCGGACACGGTTCATGAAGTGTGGAGGATTGCCGCTACTGTGCGATGACATGACCTTGCTTTGAAGCAGGCGCACTAGCCCCCGAGCAGGACGTGTGCGATAAGCCGAAAACAGACACAACCTGCTGCTGCTGCTGCAATTATTTATCATTCTCTCCGCTTTCCTTAGTCCCCTCCATGAATTCTTTGTTTCTGTCGCACCATAAAACCTTCTACTTTTGTTAGTGCAAAACGGGTGTATACAAACTAGATTCAAAGTAGTTTGAAGCAT
Source organism: Diploptera punctata (assembly GCA_030220185.1). NCBI lineage: Eukaryota > Metazoa > Arthropoda > Insecta > Blattodea > Blaberidae > Diploptera > Diploptera punctata. The sequence goes on along the minus strand of JASPKZ010005284.1, from coordinate 1,546,459 downwards.
CCATTTTTGGGGGAGAGACATGGCGTGAATAAAAGAATCATAAGTAAAGCCACGAGTGATTTCCAAATTATCGATAAATTCACGACTCACGAAGTGAGGAGTGAATTTATCTAGAGAATTTCGAAATCAAGAGTGGTATTTGTTAGGGCTATTTAACGAATAAAATTAAGCTGTTTACTCACAAATCATTATTTAACTGTAGTTATTTTAAAATATTTATATATTTAATGTAAACGGCGATGTTTGAAAACAAATGAGAAACGATTGGTACGCTTCATTTGCCTCTTGTTCATCACTGCAACCAGATCATATTATTTATTGCCAAAAGATCGCAATATTGTAAAAATGCACCCTAGTGGAGAAATTTATAACCAACATTATAGGTATTAATTAATTTCTGATGTCCTATGATGTAAATATGTCAATTATATTTTTCTACAACGTCATTTCCTGGAAAATAATTTGTTTAAGAAAGTGCAAACAGTGGTTTCTTTTTTTTTTTGTGGTATAATCAATTGCTACTAATGTTTTATATTATCTCCCGCATGCGCTTTCTGCTGACATTCATGCACTATATATATATATATATATATATATATATATATATATATAATCTGGGCCGTATTTCTTACAGAGTCAGTCACTGCAAAATAATGCTATGACCTATTCAGAATGCTAAAAAGGAGGAACTTTCTTTAATATGATAAACTTTCGTTAATAAATTCGAGGCGAAACACGACTGTGATTGGTTGTAAATAAAAAATCATTGAAATGTGATTGGTCATTGACTCCCATTTGGGGCAAGAGTTAAATATAAATAGTCTTGGTAAATGATTAAAGGAATTGATCAAATTTCCAAATAAGATTTGAATACTCCAGAACAAAAAGTGTTATCTTATCATTGTTTCGCAGCATCATCATCATCATCATACTTCTAAAATTGATTTACAGCATCGTTGAGGTTATGTAATAAAATGTTATAATATTAATTGATAGAGAACGACTGATGCATCAGTAAAAAGTAAAGTAAAGTGATCCCACAACAGGCCCGGAGGCCCTTGGGGGTAGTAGGAGGTTAAGGCTCCCACTTTTTCTAGACAATCGGCACTTTATGTCAGCCGGGTTGTCAGCCCTGCGTGACGGCCGCCTTTACCCCCAGAACAAGCGTCTGGTACTCATTTCCGTTAGAGGCTGAGTCGACCCCAGGGCCATAGTGCCGCCAGAGGGTTTGGGTCAGTTTAAAAATCCTGACCCCAACGGGACTTGAACCCTCGACCCTCCAGCTTGTAGCTCAGTGCCTTAACCACTACGCTACGTCAGGTACTTATTTAAATACAGTAACATTTTATTTTCATCATCATAGTTCGTTCACGAATTTAGACCATTTGTTGACCTGTTTTGGCCTGAATAGAAATACCATCCAGAAATCTTTTGATTGAAAGTTATGGTCTTCTTCTTCCTGATGGTTGATAGTATAACATCTGCTTGTGTATCCTGTAATCCTCTATTCGATAAACATGTTGCATCCATCTTGACTTATAATCAGAAACTTTGTTTTTCGAAGATTCTAAGTGTAATTCTTCTTGAGATGTCTTCATTTTCTATGATCTAGTGTTGTTAACCAGCAGTCTTCCGAAGATATATCATTTCAGCAGATGTAATTCTTCATATATCCTCCTGTTTCATTGTCCATTCTTCGCTACCATACAAAGAGCTGGAAGAGCCAATTAATATGGAAAGTCTTAGTGAATAGCTTCTTGTTTTCTCTACAGTTTAAAACACATAAACTAGATCATTCAGGTTATAAATAAGTGTTAATAATTAATTTTATTATATTTTCTGATTTCCTTCCATTTTCCCCTGGAGCCTTTAAATGTAGAAAAACTATAAGCAATATTAAGATAAAGGTAAAAACATAAAATATATTGATGCTCCTTTAGCATGAAAATCGAAATTAGAAAGAATTATCCTGTTGATTATAGATGATGGTTAATTTGATATAGTTTTAAAGAAGTCCAGGAAGGTGGATATTTTGAGTAAGATTTTGGTAGAAAATTTGAACTGTAAATTTCTTTTAACGTTTTCTTAAATACTTCCTTGGAACAAAATTCCTTAAGAAAACAAAGTGTTTTTTTACAGTATTCATTTCCTTATTGTAAAAAATAAACTGCATACCGTGACAGGTTTGGAAGGCCCTTTGATCACCAGCCAACTGGTGGTCTCACATCCACATGTGTAATCATATAGGTGTACGATTATCCAGCCAGTATAGGGACGACATTTGGTTAGCATATCTGTTACCCCAGGCGTTATATCTGGTTTTCTCAACCACTCGTTACTTGTTGCAATTACCCAAATTCTTCACCATGATTAAGATTGCAATTTAGATATATTCCAATTCAAATTCTACTTCCTTTCAAAATATAACTTTATGAATGCAGTTCAAGGCCATACACCCGCTATAAATACACTATACCAAGGGAATATTTATAAATTGCCCCTTCCATGAAATGCTCTTAATGAATTACTCGGTCTCATAGTAGTGAAAACTCCATGAGAACATTTATTTTTCTATGGAAATGCGAAACAGCTCACGTCCCATAGTTAAGGTATCATGCCTTAAACTCTCAAATTAACTTACTTACTTACTCACTGGCACTATCGAACCCGTAGGTTCATGCCGCGCGGACATAAGCTCTCCATACATTCCTATCCTGAGCTAATGCTTTCCAATCATCCCTGTATAATCTACTTCCCTCAAATCATAGTTAATGTTGTTCTCCCACCTCATTCTTGGTCTACCAACTGGGCGTTTTCCCTCTGGCTTTCCTACAAGAAACTTCCATGCAAGTCTTTCATTTCCCATACGCGCAACATGTCCTGCCCATCGCAGTCTACGAGACTTCTTCTTCTTCTTCCTCCTTTCATGTGATAGACCTAATGGTCTGTTACGGTCTCAATTCAACGTTTCAAGGGTCTGCCCAAAGATCTCTTGCCTGGTGGCTGGTAATTTAAGATCTTACGTGGTATTCTTGTTCTGCTCATTCTTCGTACGTGAGATTCCCAGTTGTTTTTGTATTTTTGTACATATTCCATGACTGATTCTGTGTGTAATTCTTTGAGAATCTCAGAATTCCTTTTATGGTCTGTCCTTGAATAGCCCGCAGTACGTCTCATAAATTTCATTTCTGCCGCAGTTAGTCTTTGTTCATCTACACTGCGAATTGTCCAGGCCTCACTGCCGTAACATAATATGGGTCTGGCCAGTGTTTTTCTACGAGACTTAACCGTTCTTATTATATCTGGCTTCCTATAAAGACCATGTAGTTCCTTGTTATGTAGTCTTCTCCATTCACCTGTTTGTTCATCTCTCTTTGGTTCAAAAATTTTCTTAAGTACTTTATTCTCAAATACTTGTAATCTCATTTCCTCCCTTAAAATAAGAGTCCATGTTTCGCACCCATATAATATAACTGGTAGAATAATAGTTTTATATATTTTCAGCTTAACGTTTTTTGAAAGGAGTTGGGACGTCAAAAGTCTCTGCAATGCATAATAGCACGCATTTCCAGAATTGATCCTATTTTTAATTTCTTTGTGCATCTCATTCCTATTTGTGATTGTTGTTCCTAGGTATTTGAATTCAGCCACTTCCTCAAAATTTCCCTCATTTGTCATTAGCTGTCCATTTTCATTATATAGTGTATTTCTACGTGTGACCATATATTTAGTTTTATTGATATTTACTTCCAGTCCTAATTTCTTAGCATCAAATTTCGAAAATATCGTTATCCAATTTATTATTGACAGTCCGGTTTCCCAGGAACCTTAATAAGATTTGAAGTAAGTCTATTACAAATTACACTGTTATTTTACTTTGATATCGATATAGGCCTATCAGTTACAGGCGTTTCTTACTTAAGTTTTTCACAACTCGGCTTTTTAACTATGAAGACCACTGGTTTCTTATCCCATGCTGCTTATGTAAGGGTACTCTGTAAGCAATTAAAATTCTGTGGTGTAATTAATTTATCCAGTCATTCCCAAAGTAGTCTATATCGACACCAGGGGTCATCTCCGACCTGCAAACGGTCCGTATTAAAGTAAATAGCATAGCATATGTCAGCTGTCAACAATCATCTGATGCTGATGAATTTGTAAACATTCAATATTAGGAAGGCAGGGATCAACTCAAAATAGTAAAAATCGGCACGTGGTCTACAAGACAAAAAGTTTGGAGATCTCTAGTTATGAATTTTTTTTTATTTAATTCGACCTAAGTAACGTTTCGGTGCACATGTTTTTAAACTTATATCACAGTTATAGCTGTATGAAGTAGTGAGATTAAAACAATGTAATTGTTAGTAAAAACAATCTGAAATATATTAAATCTGGCGACTAATATTAAGAGGAAAGACTAGCGACAAGAAGTGTTGCTCTGCTAAAACTCTCTTAGAGAGAAGTAAATGATGTAAAGTGCTCATAGTAGTAGAAGGTTACAGCTCCCACATTTTAGAAAATCGGCACGAGATAACAGTGGGTTGTCAATCCTGCGTGACGGTCACCTTTGCTTCCCAGAACATAATCTAGTATTCATTCCGGCAGAAAGTTCAGGCCAGTATAAAAATTGTGACCCGATTGGGAATCGCGTCCGCGATCTTCCAGTTTGTAGCGTATTCCCTAAACCGAATGCGCTAAGGCGAGAGCCTTTCTCTAGAAAGGAGAGCACCGCATAAAGTGGCACAAAGCAGACAATTGACATCGTTATGTTACATTGGAGTAACTTAATTATATTCCATGAGCTGCCAGGAGTGGAGCCCTGACCGCTATGTAACTTGGCAACTACACGTGGAATTCATCAAACTGGAAAATAAAAATGTACGTTTTAAACTAGTCACTTTCCGACATAACATTCTGCTTCAGGGTGATCTATGCCTTCGCTAGTTAATTGAGCTTTGTTTGCATTAAGTATTTATGCAAGTTTTTACTCCAAGCGCGATAGGCCTAGAATGCCCTTGGCCTACCAGCCGGTTGCTAGCCTCACGTCTACATGTGTTAATCACAAAGGTAGATGATCATAAGCCAGTGTTGAGTGACATGTGGTCAGCATGTCGGGTACCCCAGCCATTACAGGTGGTCTTGTCAACCTGGAGCCGCTACTTATTGTAGCTACCCAAATGCTTCACGATGCTGGGTGGGCACCGGTCCCATACTGGCCGAAGCTTTGAGGCCCCGAACATCATCTGGCCATCATCATATTATCATCACCGACGTGGAAAGCAAAGGGAAGCTACCACACTTATAATCCCCTAGTAAAGCTGCAAAACATATCGTGAAAATATTATGATTGCAGCGAAAGACCCGCTCTAGAACAGAACACTACAAATAAATTAAAAAAAAATACCGTCAACCGGGGTTACTTTGACTCAAGAGGCAACTTCGACAGAATTGGGGCTTCTTTGACATTTTAAATTTCTTGCGTGTTTTGGGCTATTTTGACAACAATGTGTAGATAATTCCTTGAAGGCGCACGAATAATATTAAATTGTTTTAAAAGCGGATGTTAATTGTTGGAGACACATCTGTGTCACTTTCAACAACAATGGATTACCAGCAAGGATAAAATTAATATCTTAATAATTTCTTAGTTGATTTTCTGTGTGGAAAGGAGTTGCAATGGTTAGAGGCTATACGAAGAAACCTGGGAGTCGTGCATACAAGAGTTGCCATGATGAAGAACTTTAAAAACTCCTTGAAGAAGAGGAGAAGTTCATTTCTGGAACCTTAGGAACTGTTGCAGACTGGGCTTTCCTATGTCTAAGAGTGATATTCGCTCTGTTGTAAATACATATTTTTCTAATTAATTCCTGATTGTCTAATTACAATAATTATATGATAGTCTAAAACATGCAATATGCTTACTTATTCTGGAAATTAATTTTGTGTTCTGTTGCGTGTCAGAATTGATAATGAAGTTTAAGTATATTTTGTCAAATAACAGTTATAAAAACATTTGTAGTAAGGTTGTTTACAATAAAAATATTTTTAAAAACATAAATTGGTGTCAAAGTAGTACCTACAGTGGGTCTACTTTGAATTACAGTGAAGACAAATGTGATGTCAAAGTAGCCCCAGCACATGGAAAAAAACAGACCTAAACAAAACTCAGTGTTATCCTACTAAGTTTTTGTTTGAGAACAGTACCAAATGGGATTTGTAGATAGGGACAGAGGGAATCTCGTTAATCCATTCATGCGCGTCACTAATTAGATGACGAGGCATTTGGCTACCTTAAGAGAGTCTAAGGTTCAATTCGTACAATAAATCATACATTCAATTTTTTCTGCATAAATCATACGAGTTAGACCATAAAAACCTTCGAAAATATGTCAAAGTAGCCCTGTTTTACGGTACTTTACAAGTAGCATATATATTCAATGTGACTATTCGAGAACACAATCGCACTGAAGAAGTACAGAGGAGGGAGAAGTCCTTGTCCTTGTTCACATGGCATGGTGCCATGAATAAACTTTCTCTCGCTACTAGGGGCTGTTCTGTGCATAAACCTGCCTATAACAGTACAGAATCGATAAATGCAGAATTCATTTCAAATATACAATTACTACTATAATTCTTAACACTTTCACATGGGCTATTTTGCAATGAATTAAAAAATGCACCATAGAAAGAATGACAGCTCTTAAAATTCTTTTAAAAATTTTTGAGTGAATAATATTAAATCACATTACAAAAAGCAAGGACTTCGCGAGCCATTTGAAAAATGTAGGAGATACGTATGCGGCCGCGGGCTGCCATTTTGATGCCTTGGTCTTGGCCATGATTTATCAGATTTATTTTCGCTTTCTCCTTATATATTTAAGGAAGAATATTTCCATCTCATACTAAGACGTCTGCCTTTTTTTCTTTTCTTTTTTGCCAAAGTATGAGTGGAAGAAGGTATGGCCTATTTAGGCTTAATATATAGTCTTATGGTAATAGTGATAATTTTTTTCATTAGTTTATATATGTAGATAGTATTTAAGGATGTGTATAAAATAAATTCATTGGTGACCTCCTTTAAGCGAAATTATACAAGAGGGTCAGACTTGCATATAGGTCTGTTTAAAATATTCGTACACGTTTTCTTTTGGTAGCGTTATTTGTAATTCAGGATGAGCAACAGCGTGTGTAATAATTTAACGTCAATAGAACAGAATAAAATTGTAACTTACGTGTGAGAAGAAGAAACGAAGGAATACTTTTGATGTCATGGATTCGATATGCATATAGGTTTATCCTAAATGTTTACATAAATTCAAATAATGGAAGAACATTGAACAATCTAATAGCCATGATTTTAAGATGGTATTATGTAGTCTAATCCATAAGTCATAACCACGGACTACGTAAAGATTATGAGTGTAAAATATAATATATTCTTCTATGAACATAACGATGCTTTTTAAAGTTTTACAAATTTAGAGATAATGCGGGATTTAAGCCTAATTAAGCATAAAATATAGTTAAAATATTAATTAAAATAGTACATAATTTATATGAAATAAAAAAGGAACGAGGAAATGAAGCTAAAACCAGTATTAAAGTTTCCTATTAAATGTTCATCTTCTATAAATAACAGTTTTTATAGAAAAAAAAAACTTTAAAACTCTTAAATTCTACAGCATTATCTAAAGGAAATTGTATACCCTCAATGAATCTATCATCAATATGGGATCACTAATAATAACTTACTTGAAATTCAAATTTATTTCACCATTAATCACTTGTATATGGAAGTTAGGGTAATGTGGACCCTTCTGTTTGAGTGGACCCTGTTAATATCTTCTTTAAATTGTTGCTGCCCTCGAACAGTAAATATTTTAAATTCTTCCCCTCATCAACTTTGATAGATTCAAGGCCAGTTTCTTTTATTCTTTGTGCGAAGAAGAATTTATTTGTGATATTTATGAAAATGTCCATTTTAAAAGTTTTTCAAGCTAAGCATCAATTCTTGATTTCTGCTATTGAATATTACAAATGTTGAAAAAACTCTTAAATATATTATCTTATGTAGATGCTGTTTTAATATTGACGGGTTTCATTTGTTATTATGTGACATGATGGCTGTATAAAATAATCAAACAAAACAAAGGAGTTCGGTTAATATGGACTCTCTGGGTCCACTTTACACGAATATATATATATTTTATCAATGAGGATGCCGTCTGCAAAAAATCATTCATTTAATTAATTTTATTTAATATCCTTGTAATTTAACTAAACCCAAAGACCGTCGCTTTCTGCAGTTGAGTGACGTGTGAATGTTATAATCGACAATAATTTTTCAAAACATTAAATGCATATCAATGCTTTTTAATTATGATCAGTCAAATATTTTCAGATTAATCTGTGCTTATGGTATAAATTAATAGGCCAAATAAACTTAAAAATAGACTAAAAGTTAAAGTGCACTCTTGGGTCCACTTTATCCGAATATGGAAGTTAAAGTGGACCATTCTTGTAATGTAAAAAGTTTATAAATTATGAAGATGTTTCCATATTTGAATAAAATAACATGCTACATCATAGTTATAACACTAATGATAATCACTGTAATTAAACAAAATTAAAATACCTTAATTAAAAGAAGAAAAACAAATTCAAAACAGGGGTCCAAATTCCCCGAAGTTCCTCTATATATTTCTATCTGTCTGTATATTAATTTAACCTCCCCCTCTGTAAGTGCTTTTACATGCCCAACGGCTGAAATTCACAATGCATGAAGATGTACTACCTCCTCTATTAATCAATTTTATACTACAGCATGTCATCAAATAAGCCTACAACTCAACGGTATTAATAATATATTAGTAGGTCTATATGCTGATGATCTAGTATTATTAGGTAATAGCGAGGAGATACTAAGGGCCAGCTCACATACTATATTTAATAAATACTAAGAAATTGGGGCTGGAAATAAACTTCAACTAAATATATGGTCACACATAGAAATCATTATAGGGCTATAATGGAAATGACAAATGAGGGAAGTTTTGAAGAAGTGGCCGAAAACAAATATATAGGAACAATAATCACAGACCGAAATGAGGTGCACAGAGAAATTAAACGTAGGCCTAAGCTCAATTCTGGAAATGCATGCTCTTAGGCCTATGCATTATAATGACTTTTGGTATCCAAACTCCTGTTAAAAAGCGATAAACAGACAATATATAAAACTGGTATGCTCCCAATTACATGTGCGAAACATGGACTGATACTTTAAGGCAGGAGAAAAGTTTACGAGTTTTTAAGAATGAAGTTGGACGAAAGAGAGACAAATATACAAGTGAATGATGGTGACTACATAACGGTGAGCTACATGATCTTTGTGAAAAAAGAACTAGATCTAATAAAAACAATTAAGTTTCGTACAACGTAAAGGGCAGGAGATGTAACTAATGGGGAATGAAATAAGGGGCATGGAAACTCCTTGTAAGAATATCAGAAGAAAAGCGCAGAAGATAGGCCAAGAATGAGATGGGAGAATAACATTAACCATGTATTGAGAGATATAAAATATACGGGGATGGTTCGAAGACTTTGGCTGAGTATAAGAATGTATGGAGATCTTATATCCGGCAGTCATTGACTTACGGTTTCGATACTGCCAGTGAATTAGTTATATCTAACCGAATATTTTAAAATACCCTACAATATAATAGAAGATAGGCCTATTGCAATTAAGATGGTCTTTGTACACTCAAAATGTTAATTTTTTTTAATATTAACAGTTTTATAAATATTTTTTTATGAACTTCCACTCAATTAACGTCTTAAATTAACTTAGTTGTCAGGAAAATACATGTACATTATTTATATTATTATTATTATTATTATTATTATTATTATTATTATTATTATTATTATGGGGCTTATATATAAAATCTTTGATTTTCTCTAAAGAATATTTAGGCCTACTTAAATAATATTTGATAAATATAATTAAAAAAAAATACCAGAACCAAAATCTGCTTGGACTGTAAGTGGCTGTAGGATGTAGGCCTATATTCTCAGTCTGCAATTTTTCAGTATTTTTTTAAATTTATTATACTACAGAGAGCATAATAATATATATTTCCTGTTATTAATAGAGTTTTATTTAATTTCAATAGTTTTATCATTATTCTCAGTTAGGATTGTTCTTTGGTATTCAGAAGTATTAACTCTGTTAAAAATCTACTTTATTCATATCATTCACCGATTAGGCCTTATTTGAAGATGTAGTTCAGTAGGCCAACTTTGTTTTTAATTGGATTCTGTAATAACTAATTCCGTCTTGAAGTGCTTCATTTATAGCTACGATTAAAATAGCTTTACTACAGACCTACTAAAGTAAAATTGATAACTTTTAATATCTCTCTGATATGGAAATATATTCTCCTTGCCATTTTAAAGTGAAGTAACATGTATTTTTTTTGTTCGCTTCTGAAACGCGCGCAATTGTCAACATCAGGTAAAATTAAAGCCTGTGTTAAGAAGATAGTATCCTACTTAATATTTTATTTTATTAAAATGAAGTGTTAGGGAGAAGGTTAGTCGAAATGTGAGATAAGCATATGATTCAAGTTAATAGAATCATCATTATCACCCATCATATAATCCAAATTAACTGATAGCCTATCTTAACTTCCACACAATGAAAATAGTAACTGCATAATAACCCCTATTCAACGTTTTATATGGGCCTATACCTATAAATATTCATGTAGAAAGCTTTACTTACTTTATTATTATCATTTCATCTGGGTAAAGTAAATCAGCCTTCAACTTCAGAAGTGGGTTATAATTCCATCAAACAAGGAGAGAAAATCAGAAACGTTGGAAGACAATCTGGTGGTAATGGAGAAACAAAAACATATATTTTTTTAATGGTAGTTATGTAAGAGTGAACACTTTTCAAGTCGCATAGTTAGTCTATTTCATTTCAATAGCCAGTTTATTACCTGGTTTAGCAATATACATCTTAAAACATTTGTCTTCTTCCTCTTCTTCTTCTTCTTCTTCTTCTTCTTCTTCATCTTCTTCTTCTTCTCCCTTTCCAGGGTTAGGTCAATGCGACCTGTTACGGTCGCAAGTCCATCGTTTCCTTGGCCGTCCCAATGATCTTTTTCCATGAAATATTTTTTTTATTCTAGAAATGTAAAGTAATTATCAAATAAAAATACCACATCTTTATTGGTTACATTGCGACACTAACCACGCTGATTATTTTTTTACGTAGCATAATGCATAATCTTTCAGTAACATCTGTGCTATAGCCCCTGTGGATATTTTTAAGTTCATATGGCAGAAAATAAACACATATATACCCAGCAATATATTCAAAATTAAAATTAACAGTAACTTTGTGATGATTAATCTAACAGTAATACAATGAAAAGTTCAAAAGGCGAAATATTTGTTTGTGTGACATTATCATTCATGTCCATAAAAATGTCTTGAGGAGGGTGAATTTTAATTCTTGTTTGGTTTAAAGATTTATGTTTATCATGAGGATATAAACATATCCTGGAACAATTTGAAGACCAATTACATTTAAAAATGCGTGAAATTTGAGGTTTCAAGTGTTCCTGATTGTGAATACTGAAAGAAGTCCACCATTTTCCAGTTTAAACGATTGTGCTTTCGGCTGATTGATAGAAACACTGAGCTATAGCCTATAGATCATCACAGGATGGATTTGTAGATATTTTAACGAGAATATACTTAAAAAATGGAAGAAGATAATCGAGAAATATCTATGAGTTGATTGTGAACTTATTTGAGAAGAAGTGACAGAGAATAATGCTCACCCCATGTTGATAGGTGTGCAATAGGATTATATGTTAATTTATTAGATACATATGATAAAAAATACGAAAATGAACCCTCTTTTCTTTGATATTTTTAACACGAATGCTCAGTTATAAGGACAGAACACAATAGCCTATATTTAATCTCTGCGAAAGAATAAAATACTATCAAAATGCTTACCTTCAGCACGTATTACGAATGAATGAACAGCGCATACCAAGAAGAATGTATAATTATAAAACCAAAAGGGAGAAGTTTGTTGGGAAGACCATTGAAGATATAGAAGAACCAATTCGACCTATAATGAGATCGGAACAGGCCATTGGGCTTAATCCTCGTTGTTGATGATGATAATGCTGAGTTATCCTAAGGTCCACAAAAACCTAAGTCTCTAAAGAGCAATGATTGTTTTTTTTTCTCGCTAGCATTCTATTGAAGAGATAGAAGAACCAATTCGACCTATAATGAGATCGGAACAGGCCATTGGGCTTAATACTCGTTGTTGTTGTTGTTGATGATGATGATGATGATAATGCTCAGTTATCCTAAGATAAAAAAAAACCAAGTCTCTAAAGAGCAATGATTGTCTTTCTTTTTTTCTCGCTAGCATTCTATTGTCTATAAAGGCTGGATCATAACCACGTTTTTCACCAAGGTGCTCCAGAGGGATCATTTACCATAGTAGTATTACCGAGTAGTAATAATGATAATAGAAAATAAAGTCATCCCAACTACAGGCCTGAGGCGGCCATTGGTGTAGTAGGAGATTAGGGCTTCCATCTTTACAGACAATCGACACGTGATGTGAGCCAGGTTACAAAAACTGTGCAATGAACGTCTTTACCGTCGGAACTTGCGTCTGTTACTAATTTCCGCCAAAGATGGGGTCTATATCGTTAAGTCAACGACACGAGTAGCTCTGTTTTGTTTCCCAACAAAGAGCTGAAATCACAGCCTCCTGATAATACCCGACAAGTATGCTGATGCTCCAATTATAAAATATAGTATAAGAAGGAAATTGATAAAAATAATATAATCAGTGAGATTGTATGTTGTGTTTATGTTCGGATACTTTTATCACCGCGGTATAATCTGCTGTTATTTTTCAACATCCTTTTCCTGGGAAATAACGTTGTTTATAAAGCAATCTAGGACAAATTGGCAAACCAGCATTTTTTATTATCATTGCTATAACAATCCATCGCTGTGTAACGCCTTTGTTTCAATGTCCGGATATTGAGATTTTTTAGGGTATTTTTCTCACTTGTAACACAAATGTCAGGAAACTATAAGCCTCAAATAATCCATAAATACCATCTGCCATCATAATTATATTTTGCTTAGTTGGCCTGTAAATGTAGAAGTGAAAGAGGTGTCGAAGTTCATATATTGCTTCGGTACCCCGGAGATAAGTCATCAATAAACTGATCACTCTCCGGCCCTCCATGACCTTGGGTGATGAAAAAGTATATTACGATGCAAGGTTGCAAAATGGTTTTTACAGAAGCCAGGAAAATGTTTAAAAACAGAACGATAACGAGGTTTTTAATTCCCGAGATTCTGTAAAACACTTCACAATCGTGCGTTGTACATTATTTTTTTTTGCGTGATAGTGTTTTCAAAATAATAAATAATAGTAAAATAATAACATATTTGTTGGAAATATTTGCGTTCATTATAAACAATTGACTAATGTTAACAGTGTGGGCAATGTTATTAGCTGAAGCTTCGGGAGACCGTGAGATCATTTAGTGATAAAATGCCGGCAAATACATATTTGTTATATATTGTTTCAAATAAAGTTCAGTTAATTTAAAATGCAGTGATTTGTTTCGTATAATGTATATTAACACTGTCTTTTGGATATTTTTGTATATAGGCCTACATTGTATGTAGTGTATATATATTTATCTTTTTTTTTTGGAATGCCCCGGGTTGTCATTTCGACATTCCTGGTGTTCTCTCCTGGCATGGCGTACTTGTAACACACTTCTGAAGTTGGGGCTCCTGGAATGCGGGGTTACGTTGCTCCGATGATATGTGAGTTGATGGTGGAAATAATGATACGTCAGGAGAGGCCTTAAACTAAACTTAAGCTAATTAGGCGAGTGCGATATTGATGATAATGATGGCCAGGTTAAATTCGGGGACGCTTGAGCCTTAAAATTTCCTGACATTTATGTTACAGCTGAGGAAAAACACCGAAGGAAACCTCACTCAGGAAATTTCTCCCGACTAGGAATCGAACCCGGGCCCGCTGCGTGACAAGGCAGCACGATACCTCGAGACCGCAGCGGTGGACGTATGTAGTATATATAGAGGGCTGTGATTTTACTTCCCACACGTGTTTAGTAATATATAATATTACAGTATAGTTATTTTATTACAGTACCGTTATTTAGGTTGGCAATCCCGAAATCTGGGAAGTTCAACTTTCAATTATGGTCGCCATTGCTGTAAGTACGACAAAACGCTCTATCGCGCAAAAAAAGTATGTAAGCGATTTATATATATATATATATATATATATATATATATATATAGGCCTATAGGCCTATAAATCATTTCCCAACATTTCGTGCGGCGCGGCGGTTGAGTGGCAGAGGCATGTGAAGGTATATAAATGGAAAGTTAAATTATAGCAGAGAGATATAGAAAGAAAGTGACAGAGAAGACTGGAGGGAGGAATGGAGGGAGGGAAGGAGAGAAAGAGGGGGAAGGGTATGAAAGAGAGAGAGAGAGAGAGAGAGAGAGAGAGAGAGAGAGAGAGAGAGACAGACAGACAGAGTGAGAGAGTGTGAGAGTGTGAGAGTGTGAGAGTTTGAGAGTGTGAGAGAGTTTGAGAGTGTGAGAGAGTTTGAGAGTTTGAGAGTGTGAGAGAGTTTGAGAGTGTGAGAGAGTTTGAGAGTGTGAAAGGGTTTGAGAGTGTGAGAGAGTTTGAGAGTGTGATAGAGTGTGAGAGTGTGAGAGAGTTGAGACTGTGATAGAGTGTGACAGTGTGAGAGAGTTTGTGAGTGTGTGAGAGAGTTTTAGAGTGTGAGTGTGAGAGAGTTTTAGAGTGTGAGTGTGAGAGAGTTTGAGAGTGTGAGAGAGTTTGAGAGTGTGATAGAGAGTGTGAGAGAGTTTGAGATAGTTGAGAGTGTGAGAGAGTTGAGAGGTGAGTGAGAGAGTGTGAGAGAGTTTGAGAGGGTGGAGAGTGAGGAGTGTGAGAGTGTGTGGTGAGAGGAGTGTGAGAGAGTTTGGAGAGTGTGAGTGTGAGAGAGTTTGAGAGTGTGAGTTGAGAGAGTTTTAGAGTGTGAAGATTTTGTGAGTGTTGATTGTGAGTGTGAGAGAGTTTGAGAGTTTGAGAGAGTGTGAGAGTGTGAGATATTTTGAGAGTGTGAGAGAGTTTGAGAGTGTGAGAGTGTTGTGAGAGTTGAGTGTGATATAGTTTGTGAGTGTGAGTGTGAGAGAGTTTAGAGTGTGAGAGTGTGGGAGAGTTGAGAGTGTGATAGTGTTTGAGATTGTGATAGAGTTTGACAGTTTGTGAGTGTGAAGGATAGTTTGAGGAGTGTGAGGTGAGGAGAGTTTTGAGAGGTTTGAGAAGTGTGAAGCGAGTTTGACAGTGTAGTGTGAGTTGAGATAGTTTGGAGTGTGAGGTGAGAGAGTTGAGATCGGGTGCGGTGTGAGAGAGTTTGAGAGTGGTGATAGATGTGATAGAGTGTGAGAGGTGAGAGAGTGAGGGAGGAGTGTGAGAGGGAGAGATGGTGGAGTGTGAGGAGAGTGTGAGTGTGAGATAGTTTGGAAGAGTGTGAGAGTTTGAGAGAGTTTGAGAGTGTGAGTGTGAGAGACTGTGAGGGTGTGTGAGAGTGTGAGAGAGGTGTGAGAGTGGGTGAGAGTGTGAGAGAGTGTGAGAGTATGAGAGAGTTGAGAGTATGAGAGAGTTTGAGAGTGTGACAGTGTGAGAGAGTTTGAGAGTTGTGAGAGTTTGAGAGTGTAAGAGAGTGAGCGTTGTGGAGAGTGTTGAAGAGAGGGGAGTGTGAGTGTGGAGAGAGTGTGAGTGTGAGAGAGTTTTGAGAGTATTATGAGAAGTTTGAGAAGTGTGAGAGTGTGAGAGTTGAGAGAGTGTTGGAGAGTGTGGGAGAGGAGTTTGTGAGTGAGAGTTTGTGGAGTGTGAGAGGTTTGGGAGAGAGTTTGAGAGGGAGATTGTGAGAGGACTGTGAGGGTGGTGAGGAGTTGTGAGGGTGTGGTGAGAGGGTGTGGAGAGTGTGAGAGTGGAGTGAGAGAGTTTGAGGGATGTGTGAGAGTTTGAGAGTGTGAGAGTGTGAGAGAGTTTGAGAGTGTGAAGTTTTGAGGGTGTTGAGAGTGGAGGAGTTTGAGGGGGTGAGAGTGTGAGAGATTTGTGATTTAGTGGTGAGAGGAGTTTGAGAGTGTGAGTAGAGTTTGAGAGAGTGTGATAGAGTTGTGAGAGTGTGAGAGTGTGAGAGGGAGTTTGAGAGTGTGAGAGAGTTTGAGATAGTTTGAGAGTGTGAGAGAGTTTGAGAGGGTGAGAGAGAGTGAGATAGTTTGAGAGAGGGAGTTTGTTGAGAGTGTGAGAGAGTTTGAGAGTATGAGAGGGTTTGAGAGTGTGAGAGAGTTTGAGAGTGTGAGAGAGTGTGAGAGTGTGAGAGAGTTTGAGATTGTGAGAGAGTTTGAGAGTGTGAGAGAGTTTGAGAGTGTGAGAGAGTTTGGGAGTGTGAGTGTGAGAGTGTGAGAGAGTTTGAGAGTGTGTGAGAGTACGAGAGAGTTTGATAATGTGAGTGTGAGAGTGTGAGAGATACTACGTTTTCCTTGTGTTTTCTTGAATTACAGTGGTTTAACATGATGTTTGAAACTTCCTTTGAGCTCTATGTGAGAAACCTTACATTTGATGGTTTCGCCATTTTGGGCCAAATTCTTCTATAAACAATGCTAATTGTGATGATGATGATGATTTTGAGGTATTACTCTATTTTACTATAGGCATATTTCCACACTTCTTCACTACTGTGTATGCAGCGAATAAATTAAACAGTCGCCACGAAACACTCTGTTGTAGAGGAACGTGTCCTGCGCAGTACGTACTCCGTGTGCAGGTAATATGAAGCGTCTGTTTACTTACTCAAATCCCGCTCCCTGTTTATAACATGTTTCGGAAGACTTTTCTCCCATTTCCAGACATCTCCCAACAGAATAACTACTCCTACGAGAAATCCATATTTATATAGGTCTATAGATTACTCTCTCCTTATTAATATATTTTTTATTATTTTATAATGTTGTATAGCGAATATGTTTATTAATATCGATCCTAAATTTTTTATCATCATACGTTAATTTGAGACGTGATAAAAACAAAGAGATAGGCCTATATTAAAAAATGCATTTATTGATAGACTGACAAACATTCAAAAGAGAATAGATAGTGAAAGATACATTTTATTTTCAAAAATTCATTCATTCAAGAGCCAGAAAATCAATAAATATAACTAGAAAATCAAGGATATAAAATAGGCCTATATGTAAAAATTTAATTTAGGCCTAATCTAAATAAAACACAGTCTCATTAAGTAAGTAATAGAGTATTCGTCTGAAAAATGTACGAAGTAGTGAAATTGCTATAACAAATTTGTATTAAAATAAATATTAAAATCATATTAAATTTTAACAGTTTTATTTTATTTAATCACTACTGTAAACAGTGATCATTAATTGGAACTAAATATTGAATCTCTTAAAATTTGATGTAATATTAAAATATTTTTACACATTTGTTATTTCTCATTTATAGACGTTTTAACCTGTACGATTATGGTGGTATCGTCTAGAAACTTACTTGTGTCCATAATCAACTGGTACTATCGAACCCATATGACCATGACCGCGCTGACATAAGCTCTCCACATATCACTATCCTGAGCTAAAATTTTCTAATTATGGCTTATCCCCTCTATAATCTGTTAATCTAATATTATTTTTTAATTATCTTATTCAATTCATATTTTCTATCCCCATATTTTATTTTCTTCGTCTGTTGTTGTGATTTAAGTGTAAGCCGTTGTTTCTAAAGCAGTGGCCTCGGGTAGGATCCCTAATTGAGATAAATTTCCTGGGTGACGTTTTATTTTGTTTTGTTGTAACCTATTTCTAATCCAAATTTCAATTAACTTTCGTGGCCAAATTGTCCCCGAACATCATCTGGCCGTCATAATCACGCATATAAAATTCGCTTTGTATCGTATGAATGCATGAGTAATTTCTGTGTCTTATTTTGTCATCTTGGAGATGGCACCGATGTTGAATTGATTATTCATTAGGGATCGCTCACTGTGTTTTTATGTGGTCAAAAAAATATTTGTTCAATTATCCGGGCAGAAATCCAGAAGGCATGGAGCAAGTAAAAGTGCGTATAAAGGGAGATGTTTATTTAAGAGGAAGAAATAAAGAAAAAGAAAGAAAAAAGAAAGAAAGATTAATTCATTTTTCCCCGGTGTAAAACTATTCATATCAAAATAATTTAAAAAAATTAGACTTGTGGACTTAAATGTAAAGCTAATAATACTCATATAAAGTGGTCCCACTACAGGCCTCTGGAGGCCCTTGGGATAGTAGGAGGTTAAAGCTCCCACTTGATGTCAGCCGGGTTGTCAGCCCTGCGTGACGGCCGCATTTACCCCAGAACAAGTGTCTGGTATTCATTTTCGATAGAGGCTGAGTCGACCCCAGGGTCATAGTGCCGCCAGAAGGTTTGGGTCAATTTAAATAATAATACTCATATATTATATTTAATTAACTGGATAATTGAATCACTTACTTAAAAAGGATAAGATATATATATATATATATATATATATAATAATTAGAAGAACGCTAACATACGGTGTAGAAACTTGGCAGTTGAATAACAAAATGAGTTTAAAGTTTATGTCTACTGAAATGGATTGTTTTAGACGCTCAACTATATATTCTAGATTGGAGAAAAAAAAAACAGAAATACAATCATCAGACAACAAATGAAAGTCCAAAATTCAATACATTAATTTTTGTGAGATACAGACAACTAGAATGGTATTATCATATACGTAAACTGTCAGAGACAAGACTACTCAGACGAGCTTTGGAATGGATTCCACCTGGGAAAGGAAAGAGAGGTCGATCTAGATTTAAATGGATGGATGATGTAAGAAGAGGTTTGAAGGAGCTAGCTAGGTCTGGAAGAATTGGAATGGGGAGAAAGAGAAGAATGGAGAAAGAAGATAAAAATGTAAAAAGCTTTGGACACAGGAAGATATTTTATTACATTGTAAACCTGTTTATAAATGTATAAATGTGTAAATGTATGTATATATATATATATATATATATATATTGTGTGTATGTTCCTGTGTGTTTGTGTGTGTGTGTGTGTGTGTGTGTGTGTGTGGTTCCCGAGTCTGAAGATTTTCGAACTCATAAAATAATGCCTCTGAGAAAAAAATTAACCGCCTTTTTCCACCCAAGTTGTACCTTAATAATTGCCTACTAGATGTCTCATTGTGTTGACCACATGTCACTCACTGACTTCTTTAAGGAAATAAGTGTAACTAAATTAGCTTGATGAAGAAACTCACGCTAAGAGAGAAATTATATCTCCACGGGAGACTTATAGGGCATATATATTCATTTATCAGATAAATGTATTTTCTGAATAGAGCTGCGTAATTTTGTAAAATTACTATTTCCTACGTGAAGCAGAAGGCTATAAGAAAATCTAGAAGAAAAATATTACTTTATTTTACGGGTTCTAAGACTTTTTCGTTTTCAACCTATCCTGTAGAGATTTGAAAAGTGGAGTTAGCCTAGGCCTATAGCCTTCTCCAGATAAATGATAGATGTAACGTAGATTGCAATTTTACTCTCACTATTGCCTTGTTTATCTTACTATGTAATTTTCTTTTCATGAAATAATTGCGGAAATTAATCCCCCGTCTCTCTCTCTCTCTCCCTCTCTCTCTCTTCCTTCCTCCCTTTGTTTAATCTTTCCCCTACGCCAATCCAAGGACACAATCCTACAGGGACACAACTTATCTGGAGAACATTTTTTAACTCTATGTCATAAGGGGTCTTCACTAGGGTGGGCCGAAAAACTCATTTTTTTTATTTCGAAGTTGTAATAGCGCGGAAAAGTTGCGAATTATATAGACAAAGAAAAGAAAAAAATCAAAATTGGTTGACATCTTCCGTCGCGCAAGGAGTCTAAAGTTTGACAAAATATGAAAAAAACTTAATTTTTGAGATTATTTCTTTAATTTTTTAATTAGTTGTTTTCGCAATGTAATAGTTTGTAACGTCTTCAAATAGAGCCTAAAAACATTGTATTTTAATTTGGTTTAGATCAGTTGATATCTTCCGGTCGTACATAAGCTCGAAAATTTGCCAGAGTAATGAACAAGTTATATTTTTACGCATTTCTGGTATCTGATAAATAACTTCCAGAGTATCGATTATCAGATCCCACAGATAGACACAAACATGCTTAGCAAAGATCAGAAATACCTACTTGATTCTTCTTCTTCTTCTTGTAAACCCATGTTTTCCCTTAACAGAGATTTGGGCGCTCTCCCCCTACAGGGAAGAATTTGAACCATACTAATCTAGTTACACTTCTTTTCGTATAGATATCATTTGAATGGTCCTTGGTCAGCGTTCCGCCTCATACTGACATCTAGGAAACCAAGGTAGTTCTAGGACGGGAAAATTCGGTAAATTTTACTTAAGAGGCCTTTTCATTCAGGCTTAATATTAAAAAAAAAAGAAATAATTGCAAAAATGAAGTTTTTTTTCTATATTTTGTCAAACTTCAGACCCTTTGAGCGACCGATTTTGATAATTTTTTCTCTCTTTTTTTTTTAGCTATATAATTCGCAACTTTTCCGCGCTATTACAACTTCAAAATAAAAAAAATGAGTTTTATCGGCCCATCCTAGCCTTCATATATTTTTTCACCACACAAATACATAAAGGGTCTACCGGATGACTGACCGGTACCAGTTCCGGGACAACACGAACCTTTAATACTAGACACATTTCACTCATACATTCCTATTAAAAAAAAGACTATGTTTTAGAAGATTATGCTTGGCTAGATGGCGTTCGGGGAGTATTTTGGATCTCCAGTTGTTTTAAATTTGACATACAGATAAGGAAAATCCCCGAATAAAATCTCACTCAAGAAAATTTTCCCGACAGGAATCGAACTCGAGTTCACTGAGTCATGCGTTGAACTTCAGCGGGTGCGATTATTTTTTATGGTGGAAAAGTTCAAGGACAAGTCCTCCGCGAGTGACTTTTAGTCGTCAGACAAAAATTAGAGGCTCTGAGCTATTTAATCGGATTTGCCACCCAAGTAATAATTTAGTTGCCTACTAGACACCTCTTCGAGGCGATATGCCAACCACATGTCATTCGCTGATATCAAAAGGAAATTAAGCGTAAATAAATTAACTCGGTTAAGAAAACTCCCGATAAGGAGTACTTTTATCCCACATGGGACGTAGGCTAGACTAGTTATATTGTTAAGATCTACTATATTTTAATGTTAGCGCATCCTCATAATTCGATTTATTTTTAGTTTTACATCTAGAGCAATTTCTTTTCAGGGATTTAAAAAAGGTTTCTGCAATTCTTGCTGCCATAGGCCTATTAACATTATATCTTATAAGATTCACGTGATAGGCTAAAATGTGACGATAATTATTCTGATCCAAATCCAGATTGTTCCTGGCAACTTTCCAAATGACATGTTGAAGAGCAAAGCTAAATAGAAATGGCGACAATTTGTCTCCTTATTTTAATTCAGTCTCGATGGAAAAACAACCTGGTTAGAAGTTTAACTTGTAATACATTATTTACTACAAGAAGAAGGAAAAATAATTACCAGTTATTTGTATTAGCTTTTTAAGATAAGCGCTCTTAAAACATAACCAAAATTTAGCTTAGTAATAACCTTCGCTAGATAAAAACAACGGAATTATGGTTAGCGGGAGTTCTGTGTTAGCCTTTAAATTTTAAGATGTTAAATATAAAAATTGGTACCTGGTAAGTCAGTCGTCCTCAACTAAATTATTAAATAGTTCCAATATGGAGGCCTTTCAAAATCAGTGTTTCATCTTTCTGCATTTTAATTGGTACTGATGTTATTGTATAGGTTGTACAACGGGTTTATGTCTGCGGGTATGTTTTCGTTGAGTAGGTCTGTATTCTTTACTTCCTTTAGAATCTCTATATCTTCAAGGATGCTGATTCTGTTGTGGTACCTTGAAGATATAGAGATTCTAAAGGAAGCAAAGAATACAGTCCTACTCAATGAAAACATACCCATAGACATAAACCCGTTGTACAACCTGTACAACAACATGGTACCATCAGTGCCAGTTAAAATACAGAAGATGAAACATTGATTTTGAACTCCATATTGGAACTATTTATTAATTTAGTTGAGGACGACTGACTATCCAGGTACCAATTTTATATTTAACATCTTATTATATAACACCAGTCCACCGCTGTGGTCTCGAGGTAGCGTGCTGCTTTGTCACGCAGCGGGCCCGGGTTCGATCCCCGGTCGGGGCAGTTTTTCTGGGTGAGGTTTTTATCGGGGTTTTTCCTCACCTGTAAGACAAATGTCAGGAAAACGTAAAGGCCCAAACGGTCTACGAAATCATATGGCCATCATCATCATCCTTATCATTATCATCCTTCACAGGTGTGGAAAGCAACGGGAAGCTACTACATCTACAATTCCCTAGTAAAGCTGCAAAGCATAGCATGAAAATGCTATGATTGCAGTGAAAGATCTGCCCTCGGGCAGTATTACTATGGATTGACATAACATCAACGGTGCTTTAATATGAATTTTAAAAGTTTTGATTTTAAATTTTAAAACTGAAAGTTCTTAAAATCAAATTGTATTCGAATCAATTATAGGTCCTCTTATAGTATCCAAGATGACTTATGATAGCCTTCATGATAAAAATAGTGTAGTTTCTTGTTTAGAAAATCTGAATGATGGAAAGCTTCCTCTTCCTCAACCTCTATCTGTTCAAAAACTCTGATTGTAGGCTACATTTTTAGCTAGGCCTATGTAAATATTACACTTAATGGGCCTACAATCATGTGGAGTTTGTTACCTAGAAAATTATCACGTTTATTAAAAAACTAAAACAAACCATTCACTGAACTAAAAGAATTAATAAAAAATCATTGATCCGACGCTTTCCTAGGAAATTAACAATGCGTAATTCTGTGCACATATTTTATAAGTAAACTAGTTAATACCCGGCATGCGTTCCTACGCCTGAATAAATGGATTGTGTTTTTATTTTTAGTTGAATAAGTAAAAATAAAAAAAAAAATATATAAATTTATATCGTACTGTACTTATTTTTAGATACCACATGCTGATTACATGGCGTTGTTCGGGAATCTACTTATCCCGATCTTCTTGATCAGCATCAATGCGCTGAAAGACAAAAATTGTAATTGCGAGTTATCCGTAAAAGTTAAACATATGCTGTCGCGGACGTTTTTGTAGATTTTTTAGATATTCAATTCTGTGTACATTAATCTGGTGTAGCCCTTTTATTATGATTTAGGCAGCGTAAGTCATTTAAACGTCCAGAAAGCGACTTGTTTAGTGCACCGAAGCACTATATAATTTTTTTTTTAGCTCCGATCCTATAGTCTTCTTGTCTTGTATCTTGTAAGCCCATGTTTCCCTTAACAGAGATTTAGGCGCTCTCCTCCTATAGGGAAGAATTTTAACCATACTAATTTAGTTACACTTGTTTTCGTATAGATGTCATTTCATACTGACATCTAGGAAACCAAGGTAGTACTAGGACGGGAAAATTCGGTAAATTTTGCTTAGAGGCCTTTCATTCAGGCTTAAGGATCTTTTACGAGCCTGAAAATCTTCAGACTCGGGACCCACGGCTTAAAGTTCCTCACAGAGGACTTGCTTCTTGGATTTTTCCATGGTTCTATAGTACTTATGGTAGTATGTTATATAGGCCTATGTTAATTGCTCCAGAAAAATTCTCTAAATGATGGAGAAAAAAACCATTTCAAATCGGCCAAGTAGTTTTTTTTTGAGTCCATAAAGGACAGACACACTTGTACTCATTACTGCATAAATATTACAAAATATGGGTTATCTACAATGAGTAAATACAATAGCAAATAATAGCTCATCTCTCTGGTCTATGGAGAATGTTGTTGCCACATTATAGCGGGCCCGGATTCGATCCCTAGTCCGTCAAGCTTAATGGGTGATTTTCTTTCTGATTTTCTCTCACCTGTAAGACAATTGTCAGAAAACTTCATCGTCATCATCATTCAGGTTTGTTACAGCTATCACCGTTTCCTGATTCCTTCTCTTCATGCTTCACGGTCCTGCCAATCATTATCTTGAAGAGTTCTGTCTTGCGTGCCTGAATAAACACAATCACTTCAACACTTTTTAATATTAGAACCGTTCGGTTAACTTCATTAGTTAGTTTTGCAAACAATTTTTTTACGATGAAGGGGAGGAGGCCCCGACAAACCCCCTACTTGGAGAACCAGGGTTGAATCAGGTTTCCTTCCCTTAGGTACTGTTAAATCTTGCGATTTAATATTGGTATTTTGCAATCGTTATTTTGTGACCGGATGTATGTTTGTATACTGTAAGTATATTATTATCACGTTTTCCACTCGCGCATTGATTTGAATTCAAATGGAGATGTCGTAAATTAAAGGTAGTCAAACTCTGTCTAACTCCTGCTCACTCTCACAAGCGAGAGCGGCTGAAAGGGAGTGCAGCCACGAGAGTCTCAAGAGCTCGAGAATGAGAAGTCCCGGGTTTCTCGCAGTCAGTACCAATAAAACTAAATATATGGTCACACGTAGAAATACATTATATAATGGAAATGGACAGCTAATGACAAATGAGGGAAATTTTGAGGAAGTGGCTGAATTCAAATACCTAGGAACAATAATCTCAAATAGGAATCAGATGCACAAAGAAATTAGACATAGGCTCAATTCTGGAAATGCGTGCTATTTATGCATTGCAGAGACTCTTGATGTCCCAACTCCTTTCAAAAAACGTTAAACTGAAAATATATAAAACTATTATTATACTAGTCATATTTTATGGGTGCGAAACATGGACTCTTACTTTAAGGGAGGAAATGAGATTACGAGTTTTTGAGAATAAAGTACTTAGGAAAATTTGCACGTATGGGGAATGAAAGACGTGCATGGAAGCTTCTTGTAGGAAAGCCAGAGGGAAAACGCCCAGTTGGTAGACCAAGAATGAGGTGGGAGAATAACATTAACTATGATTTGAGGGAAGTAGATTATACATGAAATGATTGGAAAGCATTGGCTCAGGATAGGGATGTATGGAGAGCTTATGTCCGTGCGGCCATGAACCTACGGGTTCGATAGTGCCAGTGAGTAAGTACGTAGGATGAAGTCATGCAATATTCGTGCACCTTAAGAAATGTTTAATGCATGTGTGAAGCCGTACTTTTTCGATAACTAAAGGAATTTCCTTTTTTTTACGAATAAAGCTTTATTATTATTATTATTATTATTATTATTATTATTATTATTATTATTATTATTATTATTATGGAAGTGATATATATATATATATATATATAGCCTATATCAATAAGTAATACAACAATTGACTAATAACTCTAGAAATGGATTATTTACGCAGAAGCGCCAGAAAGTCAAAATTAGAACATGTCATAAATAAGGAAAGCAGAAGAAAGCATAATTGAAAGAATTGAGGAGAAGGAATTAAAGTGGTTAGGGCATGTTTTATGAATGGAAGCTGAGCGATGGCCGAAGCAACTATATAAATGGCAACCGACCAGAAAGAAGAAAAGAGGGAGACCAAAGTTAACATGGAAGGAAAACATGAAGATATTAATGCAAGGAAGAGGTCTAAGCATTGAAGATGCCCAAGATCATAGGCTTTGGAGATTTGACACGGGAAGACGGCAGCAGCTATAAAAATTCGAAGATAGGTAGAGATTATTATTATCATTATTTAGGCGATAGCGAGGAGATAGTAAGGGCCAACACACACACTGTACTGAGTAACACCAATAAAATAAATATATGATCACACAAAGAAATTTATTATAAGGCTATAACGGAAATGGACAGTTAATGACAAATGAAGGAAATTTTGAAGAAGTGGCTTAATTCAAAAACCTAGGACCAAATAATTACAAAGAGGAATGAGATGCACAAAGAAATTAAACATAGACTCAATTCTGGAAATGAATGTTTTTATACATTACAGGGACACTTGTCATCCCAACTTCTCTCAAAAAACGTTAAACTGAAGATATATATAACTGTTATTCTGCCAGTTCTATTATATGGTTGCGAAACATGGACGCTTACTTTAAGGGAGGAGAAAGTATTACGAGTATTTGAGAATAAAGTTCTCAGGGAAGTTTCTGGACCAAAAGAGGTGAACAGAGAGACGAATGGAGTAGACTTCATAACAGTGAGCTATGGTACATGATATTTATATGAAAACAGATATAATAAGAACAGTTAAGTCTTGTACATTGCGATGGGCAGAGCATGTAGCATGAATGGGGAATGAAAGAGGGGCCTGTAACTATCTTGTAGGCAAATCAGATGGAAAACGCCCAGTTGGTAGACCAAGAATGAGGTAGGAGAATAACATTAACGATGATTTGAGGGAAGTAGATTTTACAGGGGATGATTGAGAAACATTAGCTCAGGATAGGGATGTATGGAGAGCTTATGTTCGCGTGGCCACGAACCTAGGGTTCGATAGAGTCAGTGAGTTATTGTTATTATTATTATTATTATTATTATTATATTACTGAAATATAAATCTATAAAAACATATAAGGGTAAATCTATATAAACGTTATAACTAACTCACTGGCACTATCGAACCCGTAGGTTCATGGCCGCGCGGATATAAGCTCTCCATAAATCCCTATCCTGAGCTAATGTTTTCCAATCATTCCTTGTGTAATCTACTTCCCTCAAATCATAGTTAGGCCTAATATTATTTTCCCACCTCATTCTTGGTCTATCAACTGAGCCTTTTCCCTCTAGTTTTTCTATAAGAAGCTTCCATGCACGTATTTTATTCCCCATACGTGCTACATGTCCTGCCCATCGCAGTCTACGAGACTTAACTGTTCTTATTATATCTGGCTTCCTATTAAGACCATGTAGTTTACTGTTATGATAAACGTTATAGTGCACTGAATATCTGAACTGATTTTCTGTTTGATGTCCTGTAATCAAGGAGTAAAGGAATAATAGATCTTTCAATGTTCGTATTTTTAAAAAGAAGCCTTTTGTTTGAAACACATTTCTCGAAGTTTAACTACTCCCTGAACTTGAAAAGATAGTCACTTTATATATAATAATTTGATGTACTATCGCTTGAAAATTAGTATGCTGATATTTACATTTTTCTAAACAGTGTAAATTCAATTAATGTTTACAATTGGCTATTTTAACCACTTTATATAAATAAATAAGTTATTCCGTGACCACTATTTTAAAACGAGGATAAAAAAACCCGTAACAATACTAAGTAAATAAATACCCTCAACTCGTGTCCAACTCAGGGTCGGGTCGAGGAATGAGATGAGACGAAGCCCCTATATTTATATGGGTCTGTGAATTACAAGGGTGCCGGTCGAGCGTGATTGACTCACCGTCACAGAACGGATGAACGAAATGATGAGATGAGTATGGAGAAATTGCGGAATGAAATTTGTGGCAGGAGGAAACGGGAGAAACCCCGAGAAAAACCTGCCCAAGCTCCGTTTCGTTCACCACGAAACCCACATGGAGTGACCGACTCTCGATCTCGGGACCCCAGCAGTGAGAGGCGACCCCGCTTGCGCCACGGAGTCCCCTCATAAGTATGTCACTTTATTTTGATGTTTAAGAAATTTAAAAATTCCAGACACATTTTCCCAGAGAGTAATGCCATATAATTTAGTCTAATGCCATTAAGAACACATAAGCTGTATTCACATAGAGATAAAATGAACTAGATTTTTAAGTTGTCTTTGTAAGAAAATAACACGTGAGATTACTTGAGTAGATTATCTAGAATAATATGAAATTCCGAATGTAAATAATGGAACAGATATACATTCTCAACGTTTCACAATCTGTCATATGATAGGTAAGTGGACTAGATTGAGCTATTCATTCACTGTTGTCGCCTTAATGTAGTAA
The DNA here is from genome assembly GCA_030220185.1 of Diploptera punctata. Classification (NCBI taxonomy): domain Eukaryota; kingdom Metazoa; phylum Arthropoda; class Insecta; order Blattodea; family Blaberidae; genus Diploptera; species Diploptera punctata. Next base: position 1,518,319 of record JASPKZ010005284.1, on the reverse strand, counting down.
ATTGTGTCATAAACTAGTAATCTATGATTAGACTATCTACGTAGAACAGACTTTCGTACACGACCTTTCAGTATATCCTATCTCCCTCTCACTGAGAGCCACCTCATCAGAGTGATGACGTCATCGATCGATGACCCAGGCAACCAGCTTGCTCTATCCCCACTCCAGGGAGCAAAAAACTAAATTCGTCCTCAGATTCGAACAGCAGCCAACAATCCATGACGTCAGGGAAACCGATAAGACATTATCAAACTACATAAATACTATTTTTTCATAATTTCACAATAGGGAACGCCACTTTTAGAACAATACTCGTAAAATATGCATGCAAGAGCTTCGAAGTGACGCAGTTTCAGAGACAGTTGAAATATTCGAGTTTTATTACGTAGCTTATTGCGTCCTCAGTCCATGTATGTATCATAAGTACGATGGAGATTATCTTTTGAAATTGATATAAATTTTTAATTAAATATTTGTATGTTATTCAGTAAGAAATCCGAAATATTGATTGTCTCGGTGTTCTAGTTGTTACTGAGCATAGTTCTGTTTCCGATGTTCATTTGTTTAAACCGGTAGGGATTGATGGATTTTTAAGGACGTAAATATGCTGAGTATGACTTCTTTTGGATGGTAAGAAGAGCTGAGGATTTCGCGTCTTTTTTTTTTTATTTTTAAGAAGAATGAAATATTAGTCTTCTCAGGAAAAAAAAAGCTGATCCTTTCATATCCAACTTCACGCCGTAATACGCTGAATTTTTTTAAGATTACTGTTAATAAAATACTGATTTACTAAATGACTTGTGAAAAAAAAAATATTTCATAACAGACCACATGGTCCAGCACATGATAATAACAATAATGTTTTATTTAAACGCCTTCTCTTCCACTCATCTAGTAAATAAATAAATATAACTTATATATGTGTGAGTGTGTGTGTGTGAGTATGAAATGAGTACCAAGACGCTTGTTCTGGGGGTAAAGGCGGCTGTCACGCAGGGCTGACAACCCGGCTGACATCAAGTGCCGATTGTCCAGAAAAAATTGGTAGCCTTAACCTCCTACTACTCCAATGGCCTCCTGAGGCCTGTAGTGGGATCACTTTACTTTACTGCACCGAATTTATGTTGTCTTGTGATTTTTAGGATGCTATTTTAGATGTAAAAGTGTTTTCTCAGAACCGTATGTTACAACTAGATCTGGGGTATATTGTACAAGACATTCCTATAGTCCTACACCAGAGATAAAGAACACTACGTACGTTATGTTATAAATATGTGACTAGACGCCGAAAATGGAATCATACATTACGTTCTAAACTTAGTAACTCTAAGGTTTTTGTCAGCAAATTCTATCGTAAAGATACCGAAATGAATGTAGGATAAATCAATTGGTATTCAAAGACATTCCTAAGAACGAAATAAAAACATTCCATGTATTATATACCAATCTTTCACCTTTTCATTTGTTTGAACATTTCTTTCATCTTTCTTCCATTCCCTAAAAGTTTTAGGTTATCAACCACTGATGACAACATTGAAACCATTTGTTCTCAAGTAATATAAGCATTAGCCATATGTCATCTAGGCGTGTATATGAGAACTCCACTATGATGGTTATCTCCAACCACATAGGCAATGGAAATCCTATACCCATAGGATAGCGAAACATTGTCCTTACCCATAGCATCAAACAGCGATAGTACCAATCCGGCTTACTTTTTCCTGCCAACATTTGGAACGCTGCTGTTGTTGTTTTCAGTAAGTAATTTCGTCTGTTATTATGACAGTGCAAACATAGCGATTTCCATGAATGGTAAACTAATTTGCTTAATTAAACATTTGAAGACTTTCCTAAAATAACGTTATGGGAAAAACTGCACTTAAACTAGCGTGAAATATTTTCGAAGTCCTATAGAACAACAGTGCGCATGCGCCAGAGTTTATAGAGCCAGCGATAACCCACAATCAAACCACATATCGATTTTCATCCTCGATTACTATCCGTCGATATGAAATTTAAATGACCAATATTAGCAATAAATCCCCAAATCTATGTTAAAAAAATATATGAATAATATTAAAATTACCAAACCTTTATTAAAAATAGGTGTACACTTACTTATCACTCCCTAACGCTGATCCAACAGCGATAACCCAAAACAGTGATAGAAAAATCATAGACTAAGTTATATTACTGTGGAGAAAATAGCAGTTAGCATCACAATATTGTGATTTGCATATTTAAATAAATACTTGAAAATTGTCTAATAATATAAAAATTGTTTGAAAAAGTTTAAAATATTAAATAATGTTAGTAAATACAGAAAAAGAGCTATGGTTTACAACAATATAACTGAAAAATCAAGCGCTAGTAGAAGTGCAGTTCAGCCACGTTATGTTTTAAGTTAACTATTAAGTCAAATGCTATTTGACTATACAGTTAAAATTGCTTCAAGGCATTACGTTGAGTTTTCAGTGAAATAATGTAGTGTATCAGTAGATTATTTTTTTTCAATAAATGAGAAGCAGTTGGTAACAACCGGGTAAGAATTGAAGAGTTGGCATCAGTGAAATAACGTTGTAGGGACTATATCGGTAGTGAAATGGTGGATTTGGAGTGTGGGGCCGACAACAAGCGATATTAAATCTTTAAATAAAGGCAGGAAAAGACAAATAGATGCCTCAAAGTGGAAACATAACCCGAAAAGTGGTTAAGCAATGCAGGGAAAAGTTGCATTTCCCAATCTAGACAGACAGTACGTAAGAAAACAGCTTCAGATAGGGTAAGTGAAAGAATGTTGTATATCTCCTAACCTTCAAGTAATAATAATATTGATGAACTATAGTTTATAACTCACTATGCTATATCACATCACATTCATACGATGCTACTGAAGTTTTTTTATAGGGCCTATGTATATAGGCCTACTAGTATTCTTCTACTATTTCAACGATTGCAACGATTCATCAAACATTTTTGTTTTTACAATTCTTAAACATTTATCCATGTGCTCTAAATCTATCAATGGTTTCTTCTCTAATTTCTACAGAATAGTAGTGCACATGCACAGGGTTTCATCAATAGAAGTCAAGACTATTATGTGCTACCAGCATGACCAACATTCACAATAAGAAATGTCTATATTATTTTTACTTTTTTAGGTTAACAAAGGGTATAAGCCTATTTGTATAATTCATTTATTAGAGAGACTCTTGACTTCCCAACTCCTTTCAAAAAAAACATTAAACTGAAAATATATAAAACTATTATTCTACCAGTTATATTATATGGATACGAAATATGGACTCTTACTTTAAGGGAGGAAAGGAGATTACGAGTATTTGAGAATAAAGTTCTTAGGAAAATTTTTGGACTAAAGAGAGATGAACAGACAGGTGAATGGAGAAGACTGCATAACAGTGAATTACATGGTCTTTATAGGAAGCCAGATATAATGAGAACAGTTAAGTCTCGTAGACTGCGATGGGCAGGACATGTGGCACGAATGGGGAATGAAATACGTGAATGGAAGATTCTTGTAGGAAAACCAGATGGAAAACTCCCAGTTGGTAGGCCAAGAATGAGGTGGGAGAATAACATTAACTATGATTAGAGGGAATAGATTATACAGGGGATGATTGGAAAACACTGGCTCAGGATAGGGATATATGGAGAGCTTATGTCCGCGCGGCCATGAACCTACGGGTTCGATTGTGCCAGTGAGTTAGTTAGATTATAGGCTAGTTTATTGAATAATATGTGATTTGCTTCGTTGAGTAACGAAATAAGTTAATATATGCATGTTTGAAATTTATTTTGAAGGTTGATCATACCGACATCCATTGAGCATGTGCTCTACAATTGTGTAGAACTTAGAAAAATTAATGAGATACAAACTGAGGTTTATCCTAATAATATTATGGGTGAACTAGCAACGATGAGTAATTCTGAGACCGTACTTATCTTCACACGGACTATTAGTTACTAAACAAAATTGTGACGCATTGTTGGGCTAGCTTTTTAATTTCGCGGGCGGCAGCGAGAATCGGAATCTCGCCTTATGTGGTAGAAAAAAGACTTCCGAAGAAAGTTCGTTACGCGTCTATCCCTCGTGACCAGTAGGTCCGATTCCCGAGACTTGTAATCTGTTAAAATCTCGAATGAGGGCCTTTCCTCACATTAGCCTTTGCGTGTTGGCTGTGAACCAGTAAAGAGTGAGATCAAGATTGAAGAAAATATACTAAGTCATAGTGTTGGGTGACTAGGAAGAATTGTGTAATATTTAAATTCTCAAGGAAGAAGCATTATTGCCAGCAGTTTGTGAAGGGTGTTTGAAATTTCTTTAAGAATAAATCCATTGGAACCTTACGCAACCGCTGGACGCGACAACATAGACGGTTATCACTTGTTCCCAACATGTCTAATTATATTTATTCTATAGCAAAATGTTTAGTAGGGTTATGGTAACTTTAGTCCAGTGGTAACCACCTTGAAGTTTCCGCTGGAGCCTATCGAAAATATTAGTACAAACACTTGTTGCAATTGCCTCAACTGCACTTTTACTAGCACTTGATTTTTCAGTTATATTATTGTAAACTATAGCTCTTCTTCTGTATTTACTAACATTATTTCATATTTTCAACTTTTTCAAACAATTTTTAATAACATTATTAGGCAGTTTTGAAGTATTTATTTAAATATGCAAATCACAATATTATGACACTGTTAGAAATATTGTGATGCTAACTGCCATTTTCTCTACAGAGTATATTACTTAGTTTATGATTTTTCTATCGCTCTTTTGGGTTATCGCTGGTTGGATCAGCGTTAGGGAGTGATAAGTAAGTGAATACCCATTTTTAATAAACGTTTGGTAATTTTAATATTATTAATATTTTTTTAAACATAGATTTGGGGATTTATTGCAAATATTGGTCATTTAAATTTCATAGCGACAGATAGTAATCGAGGATGATAATTAATATGTGGTTCGATTGTGGGTTATCGGTGGCCCTACAAACTCTGGCGCATGCGCACTCTTATTCTGTAGGACTTCGAAAATATTTCACGCTAGTTTAAGTGCAGCTTTTCCTTGTAATTCCCCATACTGATTATTTACTGATCTAAATACTATTCTTATCCAAGACTTCAACGTATTCATAATTCTTGCATACGTTTTATTTGTGGCAGCCTATACGCAGATTTGATCACGTTACACCATCCCTGGAACAATTGTCATAGCTTCGTCTATAAGATCGTAGAACCATCCATTCCCTATGCCTTCACTACAAAATATTACACACATCATTACCTTATTATTTATCGCACCGCTTCACTAGACTCTCTGATACACATAAATTAGATACCCGATCCCTTGAGCACATTGCCCTTTATATCCCTTCTCATCACACTACCTATTATTCGAAATATTTTATAGTTTCACTTGCTAGAACATGGAATACCCTTCCATCCTATGTCAGAGACTGCCAAACTTCACCATCTTTTAGAAACAAATTGAAAATAAAATTATTAACAGAAACAACTCACTAATATTACTTTTAAAAAAATAATAATTTGTTTTTTCATTGTTTAATAAAAATAGTTTTAAGATTTGTCAATCTATTTACCTAATGCCTTGTAGGCCTATAATAAGCGATAGATTAATTAATAGATATGATTTTCATCAAGTAGACACCAACTCACTGATTATTTAATGTATTATAGTTTATTACTTTCTTAGTTTTTCTTTTCCGTTTATGTATAGTAGATTCGTGCTGTAATTCCTTCCTGTATACATTCTATCATTAGTTTAATTTTAATTGTATTTAATTTTATTGTATTATTAGACAATATTTTCATTATTATTACACGATTTATATTAGCTTGACCTATACCTATCTATCTATCTATCTATCTCTCTATGTAACGGAATCTTTCAATGCGATTTTCACCCACTTAAAATCATTGGATCGACTTGAAACTTTGTATACTTGTAAAGGACCCGTGACAATACAATAATTTCATTTTTTTCTAAAATCCTGGCCAGAATCATCAGAAAAAAAAGTGTCTTTGTATCTATGTAACGAAATCTTTGAACACGGTTTTCACCCACTTACAAACATTGGATCGACTTGAAACTTTGTATACTTGAAAAGGATCCGTGACAATACAATATTTTCATATTTGTTTCTAATATCCTGGCCAGAATCGTCAGAAAAAAAAGTGTCTTTGTATCTATGTAACGGAATCTTTGAACACGATTTTCATCCACTTAGAAACATTGGATCGGCTTGAAACTTCGTCTACCGGTACTTGTAAAGGATCCGTGACAATACAATAATTTCATTTTATTCTAAAATCTGGCCAGAATCGTCGGAAAATAAAAAAGAAGTGACTTTGTTTCAATGTAACGGAATCTTTGAACACGATTTTCACCCACTTAGAAACATTGGGTCGATTTGAAACTTTGTATACTTGTAAAGGACCCGTGACAATACAATAATTTCATATTTTGTTTCTAAAATCCTGGCCAGAAACATCAGAAAATCGAAAAAATGAAAATTGGTATAATAGGTTGCGGACTTGTCGACTTTTTATTCAATCGTTGTAAGAGCTCAGTTGGTAGAGCTGTGAACTCTAGTGGTATATAATTTCCGTAATCCATAGGTCGCTGGTTCAAATCCGGCTGTGAGGAATTTTTAGAAGAGTATTACTTTTAGCTGATACTACAATAGTATCGAATTTAAAGACCTATTTACATTTTTATCTTATTCTGTAAAATATGAAAACTAAAAAATAAAAAATAAATAATAGTTTTAAAAAACTAAAACAACACGCTTTATTAGAAAACCGAACTAAAAAATGAAAAATAATATTAATTTCCAACACGCTTGGGATAAAATTAAAGTGGCCAACAAAAAAAAAATCATCTCCAACACATAGAGAATAAAACTAGAGTTATCAACAAAAAGAAAATAATTTTACCATCAAAAGGGTGGGATGCTTTTTATGATTTTTACATTTTCTACTTAGAGACTTTACTTTTACCAATATTTGTTTATTATCAAATATATTAATTGATATAGAGCACCCCACGCTTTTGATGGTAAATTATTTTCTTTTTATTGATAACTCTAGTTTTATTCTAAATGTGTTGGAGATCATTTTTTTATTGACCACTTTAATTTTATCCCAAGCGTGTTGGAAATTAAAATTATTTTTCATTTTTTAGTTCGGTTTTCTAATAAAGCGTGTTGTTTTAGTTTTTTTAAAACATTATTTATTCAATTTGACAGATAATTAATTGTTTAGTATGAACTATTATTGCATTTTTTTTTGTATTTAGATATATAACATATGTTTGTCCTGATGAGTGGAAGAGAAGGCCACATGGCCTTAACCCCACGAGGCTAAATAAATCTATTCTAAATTCTATTCTATTCACCGTGCATGTTTACCGGGCATTTATAATAGATGAGGCAATTTCATACGCACATTTTGTTGGATAGACGAATTTGATTAAAAGGCAATTTCATGTGCACATTTTTATGAATTTACACATAATTATTGCACGTATTTTGTTGAAAAGGTAATTTGATGCAAATATTACGATGAAAAGATAATTTCACGCGCATATTTATCACGCATTTCACATTTTTAGACATGAGAAAGTTTAATTTCTTACTAATCTTTAATATCTGTTAAACATCGAAAAATGGCACCGTTCAATTTAGTTCGGTTGTATTTATTTTGTGCTGAAGAGGAATCAGCGATGGAATGGTCAAAGGAAATAACAAGGAATTCGATTTTCACATAGACCTAAATCTAACTTAAAAATTGAAAATAAAAAAATCCTTATGTTTAGGTAGGACCTACATTTGGGCGGATTAGATTACGATTTGGGTATGTTAGCTGACATTTAGTTTAACTTTACGAATGTATCCGGATGGAATTTCCGATGATAGTGGGTTATCTGTTGTTTAGAGTCGTCTGTAGCGATCTTCATTTTTTATAATAATACCGGTTATGAGAAAACCGCACTTCTGTGCGATGAATTTTTTCGATTGGCTGGTTATTCTATTTCGTATGTAAACAGCAATCATAGAATCCAGCTGAATGCTCCCTAAGCTATGTCCATCCATAGTAATTCTGCCCGAGGGCAGGTCTTTCACTGCAATTATAGCATTTTCATGCTATGCTTTGCAGCTTTACTAGGGAATTGTAGGTGTGGTAGCTTCCCGTTGCTTTCCACACCGGTGAAGGATGATGATGATGATGATAATAATGATAAGGATGATGATAATGATAAGGATGATGATAATGATGGCCGTATGATTTCGGGGACCGTTTGGGCTTAAAGTTTTCCTGACATTTGTCTTACAGGTGAGGAAAAACCCCGATATAAACCTCACCCAGAAAAACCCGGGCCCGCTGCGTGACAAGGCAGCACGCTACCTCGAGACCATAGCGGTGGACCTAAGCTATATAGTAAAGTGATCCCGCTACAGGCCTCAGGAGGCTCCCACTTTTTCTTGACAATCGGCACTTGATGTCAGCCGGGTTGTCAGCCCACGTGACGGTCGCCTTTACCCCAGAACAAGCGTCTGGTACTCATTTCAGTTAGAGGCTGAGTCGACCCCAGGGCCATAGTGCCGCCAGAAGGTTTGGGTCAGTTTAAAAATCCTGACCCCATCGGGACTCGAACCCTCGACCTTCCGGCTTGTAGCACAGTGCCTTAACCACTACGCTACGGCGTGCCCCAAGCTATATAGTAGAGCCTATATATTTTCTGAATCGCACAGAATTATAGTTTATTTTCAGTATGAAAAGTTTGTCATTGAATTATTCAGTAAAACGCTATGCAAAATTGCAAGTGCAGTTAGGTGGGGTTGAACATAATTAGGTATTTATTTATGCAAGTTAAGACACTTTAAATGTAATTTATCTCATTACTAAGTGATACTTGTAACATTTATCCCTGGAAAATTGCCAACGTGAAAGTATGTTAATATAATGTGAAATTTACGAGTGGAAATATGTTTTTACGTTATTACCGTCGTCCATTTTGAATTTCCATAGAATATATATATTTTTACGTATTTGAACACATTTAAAATGTAACGAACCTAAAAGCTAACCTAATCTAATTCAATTACTCTAAGCTAGGTGAATCCCATGAACCGCTCTTTTTTTTACGCGGTTAAATATGTACATTTGTTTGTGTTTACGCGGTTAAATTCGGACATAGGCCTACGTCAGTTATTATCGACGGAGATGCTGTGTTATCGACAGACCCGTGGGTTTATCGCTGATTATTAGTATGCTTATCACTGGTTAATAGTGTGGTTATCGTTCGTTATTAATGTTATTATCGCTGGTTCATAGAATAACTGTTGAAACCAGAGTGATCATGACATGAATTAGTCCAACTTTTTTTTCCATATTTACGAGTAAAATGAGTTAAAGATAGGCTAATTAAATTCCGGGGCTAAATATTTTTAATATATAATTTTATAATTATTTATTGCATTTAAGTGGTGTTTAAGTGCGTAATTAAATGTGGTGCTAGCTTCCACGGCGCCGTGCAATTATATTGAATCTATAAAAATATTTTACTTAAGGTAATTAAGAAAAAAGTTAATAATGAATATCGGCATAAAGATTAATAAGATTAAATAGCGATGCTATATAAATAAAATACCTTTGTACACATATTTCAAACTTACTATTTTAAAATATCTCACAAAGTAAGAAGTTAATTTTATGCAGGATATAAACTATCTTTTTCGTATTCTGTATATTATAACGATAAGGTAATCATTACAGAACATGTGCATCTACATTTAGGATTTATTCTAAAATATTTCCCATTTTAGTTTCTGAAATAATAATAATAATAATAATAATAATAATAATAATAATAATAATAATAATAATAATAATTGTACCAACCGCAAGGCTGTAGTGATGTGGGACGTCCTAGAAGACGATGGGAAGATGAATTCTGAGAGTGGAACAGGCCGACGGCCTATGAAGATGATGATGATGATAATTTTAATCCATCCATAGTAATTCTGCCCGAAGACAGGTCTTTCACTGCAATCATAGCATTTTCACGATATGCTTTGCAGCTTTACTAGGGAATTATAGGTGTGGTAGCTTCCCGTTGCTTTCCACACCGATGAAGGATGATGATGATAAGACGAATATGAATGATGATGATTGCAATGGCCATATGATTTCGGAGACCGTTTGGGCCTTAAAGTTTTCCTGACATTTGTCTTACAGGTGAGGAAGAACCCCGATAAAAACCTCACCCAGAAAAACTGTCCCGAGCGGGGATCGAACCCGGGACCGCTGCATGACAAGCACGCTACCTCGAGACCACAGCGGTGGACTTATAATTTTAATAATAATAATAATAATAATAATAATAATAATAAAATAATATAATAATAATATAATAAAAAATAATAAATGAATACAAATTTGGCTAATGCTTATCTTACTTGAGAACAAACGGTTTCAATTATGTTATCAGTGGTTGATAACCTAAAACTTTTAGGGAATGGAAGAAATATGAAATAAATGTTCAAACAAATAAAAAGGTGAAAGATTGGTATATAATACATGGAATGTTTTTATTTCGTTCTTAGGAATGTCTTTGAATACCAATTGATTTATCCTACATTAATTGCGGTATCTTTACGATAGAATTTGCTGACATAAACCTTAGAGTTACTAAGTTTAGAACGTAATGTATGATTCCATTTTCGGCGTCTAGTCACATATTTATAACATAACGTACGTAGCGTTCTTTATCTCTGGTGTAGGACTATAGGAAGGTCTTGTACAACATACCCCAGATCTAGTTGTAACATACGGTTCTGAGAAAACACTTTTAAATCTAAAATAGCATCCTAATCACAAGACAACATAAATTCGGTGTAGTAAAGTAAAGTGATCCCACTACATAGCTCAGGAGGCCATTTGAGTAGTAGGAGGTTAAGGCTACCAATTTTTCTGGACAATCGGCACTTGATGTCAGCCCTGCGTGACGGCCGCCTTTACCCCTAGAACGAGCGTCTGGCACTCATTTCATTTATAGACTGAGTCGACCAGAGGGTCACAGTGCCGCCAGAAGGTTTGTGTCAGTTTAAAAATCCTGACCCCAACGGGACTCGAACCCTCGACCTTCCAGCTTGTACTAGGTGCCTTAACCACTACGCTACGGCGTACTCCAACCCGGTATACTAGGCAATATTAATCAAATAAAGTAGGCCTATTATAAAATACAATTTTTACATTTAATGAAATATGTTAAAACTAGCGCTTTCCAGCAATGTTATCTTACAAATATTTTATAGAATAGGTCTCTGTTGTGATAGGCTTAATTATTTTAGTTGAACCCTTATATTGTATACCAATGTACGTTCGAGAAAAAAAAGTTAATATAAGTTAATATTGTAATGTCAATAAAATATTGATTCTTGTTAGTAAAGGTCCACTATTATCTTAAATAGTGTAATATAAGTTTATCATTAGGATATCCGTGAAGAACTGCTGATCTACTCCATAAAATAAAAGATATTTAACAACAAGATACAGTGGAAAGAGCATGTAGAAAGAATGGAAGAAAGTAGATTACCAAATAACATCTTCCATTATTTTCCAAGAGAAAGAAGAGATGTCGGACGTCCTCGGAAGAGATGGTCTGAGATCTATTAGTGAAGACAGAATAGCAACTCTTGCCTAAACCAGGAAGTGAAGAAGAAGAAGAAGTTTATCATTTTCATTTCATAAATGACAATGAGAGCATGAAAGCTGCTAACTTATCATCGTTTAATTCCATTTATATTTCTTAATTTATATAGTTAACTTAAAACATTACATTTTCATTGTAAAAATATTGGATTTCAATTATAAATAACAATAATTTATTTAAGGAATAAGAATATCAATGAATTTATCAGCCCTCGAGCCTCTCAGTAAGGCCCGAAAAGCACACATTTATCAAGGAGGGTGTGTTGGCTCCTGAAATAGACATCTAACGGATAGAAGTTGTAGACTGAACATTGTACACATGCTTGACACCACATCTACTGTACACTACATTCCCAGCATGAGCGTCGCGGCTAGTTATAAAGACTCGTAGGTGATCTCTAATAAAGGCCTACTATAAATGGAAGAATAACTGTTTTATATATTTTTATTAATTTTTTTAGAGGTGTTGGAAAGGGAGGAAAGGAGATTACAAGTATTTGAGAATAGGAAAATTTTTGGACCAAAGAGAGATGAACAGACAGGTGAATGGAGAAGACTACATAACAATGAACTACATGGTCTTTATAGGAAGCCAGATATAATAAGAACAGTTAAGTCTCGTAGACTGCGATGGGCAGGACATGTTGCACGTATGGGGAATGAAAGACTTGCATGGAAGCTTCTTGTAGGAAAGCCAGAGAGAAAACGCCCAGTTGATAGACCAAGAATGAGGTGGGAGAATAACATTAACTATGATTTGAGGGAAGTAGATTATACAGGAAATTATTGGAAAGCATTAGCTCAGGATAGGGATGTATGGAGAGCTTATGTCCGTGCGGCCATGAACCTACGGGTTCGATAGTGCCAGTGAGTAAGTAAGTAAGTTGGAAGTGCATAATAGCATACGTTTCCACAGTTCACCTTATGTTTAATTTCTTTCTGCTCCTCATTCATCTTTGTAATTACTGTTCCTATATTCTTTAATTCTGTTTATTGTTATTATTATTATTATTATTATTATTATTATTATTATTATTATTATTATGTGTATTACAAACTGATAGTCTCTATAAGTCCGTAGTCATTTATGTATTTCTTAAAACTCATGTTAATTATTAAAATTGGTTAGAGAAAGCCCTCAATAATGAGGAACATTCGTAGGCTGCGATGGGCAGGACATGTGGTACGTATGGAGGATGAAAGAGGTGCACGGAAGCTTTTGGTAGGAAAACCAAAGGGAAAACTCCCAATTGGTAGACCAAGAATGAGGTGGGAGAATAATATTAACCATGATTTGAGAGATGTAGATTATAAATTACAGGGGATGACTGGAAAACATTAACTCAGGATAGGGATGTATGGAGAGCTTATTCCTCGCGGCTATGAACCTATGGATTCGATAGAGCCAGTGAGTGAGTTAGTTAATATTATCATTATTTTATTATTATTATTATTATTATTATTATTATTATTATTATTATTATGTCACTTCCGGCCACTATGTATGTTTTTTAGAAATTAATTATGTATGTTATCCCATAAATTGTTTACAGTATGTATCCTATAAGGTATATTGGATTAATTTACTTCATACTTTAAGAAAACAACGGAAAAGGGAATCGGTACAGATTATTTAAATGTGTGTTAAATTATTTAACAGTATACAATAATGGTAGAAGATGAATGGAGAAGACTAAATAACGGTGAGCTACTCGTACATTATCCCTATGGGAAGCCAGATGCAATAAGAAATGTTCAGATTTGTAGACCACTTAGGGAATGAAATAGTGACATGGAACTTCTTGTAGGAAAACCAGAGGGAAAGCGACCGATAGGTAAGCCAAGAATGAGGTGGGAGAATAACATTACTCATGATTTTGAAGGAGGTAAATTATTCAGGTGATAATTGGAAAACTTTTACTGAAGATAGGAATGTATTAAGAACTTATGTCCGCGCGGCCATGAGGCTATAGATTCGATATAGCCTACAAGACCATTTAAATCGATAACCAATATAAAATACGGCAAAACAGTCACTGTTATACAAAACCAAAGGACGGAGAAGTAAAGGACGACCATTGACAAGATAGACGGAATAAAGCATGTGATATTTAAGGCCGAAAAAGGAAGAAATACCTATCCCCTGAAATAGAAGAAGAAGAAGAAAGAAATCGAATTTCGTCATTTTAAGGGGTAATATAACTTGGATAGAGTAATAAAATTGCAAGAGAATAGTCATTTATAATATAACCTTAACATATTCCATCCATCCATAGTAATTCTGCCCGAGGGCAGGTCTTTCACTGCAGTCATAGCATTCTCATGCTATGCTTTGCAGCGTTACAAGAGAATTGTAGGTGTGGTAGCTTCCCGTTGTTTTCCACACCGGTGAAAGATGATGATGATAATGATAAGGATGATGATGATGATGGCCATATGATTTCGGGGACCGTTTGGGTCTTAAAATTTTCCTGACATTTGTCTTACAGGTGAGGAAAAACCCCGATAAAAACCTCTTAACATATTAGAAAGGCCAAATCATTACTAATATTTTTATAAAGTTTGATTGGTTAAGCAAGTAGAGAATGACCTTGACATTCAAGTTTGTTAGGTATTAAGTTATCTCGTGATGAGTGAGAAGGGATATGACAGGGAGGGAGTAATGAAAAAGGTTCAGTGACTGGAAAAATTTGCACAAAGACGTACATAGGGCAACGTCAAAATGAGTATTCTGACCACCAACTTCGCTCTGTGTAAAATTATATACATTTTCGCTTAAATCTTGAAATTTTATCTCGTACATTATAAATAGTGACAAGATAAAAGTTCCTTACTCTTAAATTGAAACAGAACATTATCTGCTTACGTTAATTATATGAAGTGGGCCTCAGGAAACGGTGCAAAATGCAATAATACTTTCTGAACTGGTGCGAAATTGTAAACATATATTTTTTTTTTGTAGAGGGGGGGGCCCCGTTATGTCCAGTGTTATTTACGTGCTTTCTAAGTTGGCAGTCATACCAATATTTCTATCACCGTTTTGTAGTAACCCATTTCTACACTATAGACCCTACTCAAGGTGATCTAACTAAAAAGTGTTGATAAATGAACAATTACTTATTCTTCTTCTTCTTCTTGTAAGCCCATGTTTCCCTTAACAGAGATTTAGGTGCTTTCCCCCTACAGGGAAGAATTTGAACCATACTAATTTAGTTACACTTGTTTTCGTAAAGTCCTCTTCATAGCACTTCCTCCTATTCTACTTCCTTCACAGTAGCCTCCGCCCGCTCCTGGAATCTCCTTCCTCAAGATATCAGGGGTTGCCGCACACTTGGCACCTTTAAGTCACGCTTATACAGTTACCTGTTGTCTAATAATTAATTTTTCTCTATTTATTTAATTTTATACTATGTCATTAATCTTTTCCTCGTTTTTTTATATATTTTGTACATATTATATATTTAATTCGTTAAATTTAGAGTAAATCAAAATACATTATAAATATTAATTGTATTGTATTCATAACTTGTAATCGTTTATATATATATATATATATATATATATATATATATATATATGTAATTTAGATTTAAGACTTTTCTTTTGTATTTTTTTTAAACCTGGTTGAGTGGTAGACAAGGCCTTAAGGCCTTAACTCTGCCAGGTAAAATAAAGCTACTATTATTATTATTATTATTATTATTATTATTATTATTATTATTATTATTATTATTATTATTATTATTATTATTATTATTATTTGAGTGGTCCGTGGTCAGCGTTCCGCCTCATACTGACATCTAGGAAACCAAGGTAGTACTAGGACGGGAAAATTCGGCAAATTTTGCTTAGAGGCCTTTTCATTCAGGCTTAAGGATCTTTTACGAGCCTGAAAATCTTCAGACTCGGGACCCACGGCTTAAAGTCCCTCCCGGAGGACTTGCTCCTTGGAAAAATCCATCGACCCCGGCCGGGTCTGAACCTGCGACCCTCAGGACCAGAGGCAAGGAGCATAACCACTAGTCCACCGCGGCCGATCACAATTATTTACTAACATTTAATAATTGTATTGTAAGCCTATGTTTTCCCTTTACAGAGATTTAGGCGCTCTCCCCCTACAGAGGAGAATTTGAACCATACTAATTTAGTTACACTTGTTTTCGTATAGATGTCATTTTGAGTGGTCCGTGGTCAGCGTTCCGCCTCATACTGACATCTAGGAAACCAAGGTAGTACTAGGACGGGAAAATTCGGCAAATTTTGCTTAGAGGTCTTTTCATTCAGGCTTAAAGATCTTTTACGAGCCTGAAAATCTTCAGACACTGGACCCACGGCTTAAAGTCCCTCCCGGAGGACTTGCTCCTTGGATTTTTCCATCCTAAAAAAATCCATCGACCCCGGCCGGGTTTGAATCTGCGACCCTCGGGACCAGAGGCAAGGAGCATAACCACTAGTCCACAATTATTTACTAAAATTTAATAATAAAATGTGAAATCAACTCAATTAGTTCTTGCATTTGTTTATCTCCACTTTTTACCCGGGGCTTCTTGAATATATTGAGATAAGTAAAAACAAATGACAGCTTTAATATTAAGAGATTCCGGGCTATGTAACCGGTCCTTGACTTGTGTTTCTTCCAGACATTTCTCCCTCTACTGCGGAGGGCATTTTCAGTGGCGAGTACTTATAGGTAGCGTTCTCTGGTCGGTGGCTTGACTTTGATTGAATTCTAGACTTCCCTCTGAAGATGTCTTCCATAGTTGAGGAAGAAACGTCTGGAAGAACCACCAGTTATGGAACATGGCCACATAATCCGGAATCTCGGCTGTGAAAGCCTGCATTCAACTAACTAGGTGCGACAGGTCTATACTCTGTCCAGCCTAGGAAACACACTTAAAGAAAATAAATGAGCGGGTAACCCACAAAACACATGACTGCTGCAGTTACTGTGATTCTTTCATGGCCAAAACACAGTTGAGCAGAAGCGAAAAAGATAGATCATATACTCGATTAATGTAGTTACGTATTTAAACTATTTATGTTACCTATAGGCCTAAGTAAAGTGATCCCACAACAGACCCGGAGGCCCTTGGGGTAGTAGGAGGTTAGGGCTCCCACTTTTTCTAGACAATCGGCACTTTATGTCAGCCGGGTTGTCAGCCCTGCGTGACGGCCGCCTTTACCCCCCGAACAAGCGTCTGGTACTCATTTCCGTTAGAGGCTGAGTCGACGCCAGGACCATAGTGAATTTTCTCCCAGTTTCGTTAAAACAAATCCTTGTGCAGAATCTTGTGTTACCACACTTCGATTATTGTGACATTATATATAATGATCTAAACTATGACTTGTCGCAGAGACTGCAGCGTGTTCATAATGCTTGCGTTCGATTCATTTTCAATATCCGCCGTTATGACCATATTTCCGAACACTTTAATAACCTCTCTTGGCTCCGTCTTACTGACAGACGTAAATTGCACTCTCTTTCACTACTTTTCAAGCTTCTGAATTCCTACATCCCTACTTACCTGGCGTCTAGATTTGAGAAGTTATCCTCTTACCACAATATTGACACTAGATCACAAGATAGCAGTCTGCTAACAATTCCTCTTCATAGCACTTCCTCCTATTCTACTTCCTTCACAGTAGCCTCTGCCCGCTCCTGGAATCTCCTTCCTCAAGATATCAGGGGTTGCCGCACACTTGGTACCTTTAAGTCACGCTTATACAGTTACCTGTTGTCTAATAATTAATTTTTCTCTATTTATTTAATTTTATACTATGTCATTAATCTTTTCCTGTTTTTTTATATATATTGTACATATATATTTAATTCGTTAAATTTAGAGTAAATCAAAATACATTATAAATATTAATTGTATTGTATTCATAACTTGTAATCGTTTATATTTATAGATATATATTGTAGTTTAGATTTAAGACTATTTTTTGTTTGTATTTTTTTTTTAACCTGGTTGAGTGGTAGACAAAGCCTTAAGGCCTTAACTCTGCCAGGTAAAATAAAGCTATTATTATTATTATTATAGTGCCGCCAGAGTGTTTGGGTCAGTTTAAAAATCCTGACCCCAACGGGACTTGAACCCTCGACCCTCCGGCTTGTAGCTCAGTGCCTTAACCACTATGCTACGGCGTGCGTTATCTATAGTTGATCAAAAATACAGTATACACTTCCATT
Source organism: Diploptera punctata (assembly GCA_030220185.1). Lineage (NCBI taxonomy): Eukaryota > Metazoa > Arthropoda > Insecta > Blattodea > Blaberidae > Diploptera > Diploptera punctata. Next base: position 1,500,363 of record JASPKZ010005284.1, on the reverse strand, counting down.
TTTCTTCGAAGATCGGAGAGTAACTAATAATTCGAATTTATTTGAAACTCATCGATTGTTGAGAGGAAGTTCAAGTCAGTTACAAATATGGTGGCTGTCGTATAATTAATAGTAGCTTAACTCGGTGATAAAAATGTGCGATCAAAATCATAAAAAGCACTCTAAAGGGAAATTGTTATCGAGGGGGTGAAACAATAACGATGGTGCTAAATTATAAGTTTACTCTTGCATGCTCTTGGCAGTGTAGTGAACGATATAGCCTAGTTAAATTAACAGCAGAATATAGGCCTACTGGTGCGTGTCGGAGAGTAGTGTTGTACGTATTCGCAGGAACGTAAAATACCTGTTTTAAGAGCACTGGACGATTTTGTGAAGTGTGCAAAGTTTTTTATTTCATTACAGCAAGTGCAGTTATTTTAATTTAAATGTTTCATTTGAATTAATCAGTTTAATATCAACGATTATAATTTAATCCGTTTTTAACATTAATTATATGTGTTAATACAACCTGTAACATTAAAAATTAAAAGGATTGTTGTGCATTAATTTATCGGCTTGTAACAAATAGCTGACGGAGGTCGCATGTACACGTGTTGCGCGGAGTAATACCATTCGGAAGTTAAATGTCAAAGTGTGATTCTTAGGCTGGACAGACAATAGAAGGTCCTTGGCCTACCAGCCGGCTGCTTGCCTCACATCCACATGTGTTCAATCATAGATGCAGACGATCATTCAACCAGTGTAGGGGTGACATATGATCAGGATGTCGTGTCCCTAGCCGTTATTGCTGGTTTTTCATCTTGGAGCTGCTATTTATTGCAGCTACCCAAATGTCTCACGATTTTGAGTGGGCACCGGTCCCATACAGAGAAAATTTCTTTCCGTGGAGACCTGAAGAAGCGCAAGTCCAGTAGCTCTGCGCCATTCAACTAAATGAAACTTTACTTAATAAAATTAAATGAATTTCCCCGTATTACCGTGTTTTCACTCCTCCGTGCTTCTTTAATCTCTCTTCTTCATTAAATCTTCAACTAATTGTTTTGCCAAAATCGTTAAATGACTGCAAAATTTCATATTGATCTAATTAATAGGATTTCATTACCAAAAACAGCAATTACAATTTATTCCTCTTGCCTTAGTTAAACCTGGCACTATACTTAACATGCTCCACATAATCCTGGTCCAACAGGATCGCAACCTTCACAAAAGTATATTTAACTCTGGACCACATATCTGTAGATATTCATTTTTAACCACAGAAGGAGGGCCCACTTCCGAGACACTAAAACATTTTAGTAAAGACATAATAATAAAATTAACTAGGCCTATTTATTACCTTCTCAATGATGTGCAGGACTTACCTAGACTTATAGGAGAAGTTTTTAAAATCAACAAAATTATGCAATACAGTATTTAAAATATAAACATAGAATTGATAAAAAATGCCCCAAAGAACTTTCAAGAAAGATTATTAAAATTCTATAACAAGTGCTGGAAACAAAATACAATACCAGAAGACTGAAAAATTGGAAAATTAATCTCAATATTTAAAAAAGGCGATAAAACAAAGCCAGAAAACTATAGAGGCATAAGCTTACTATGTGCAGCATATAAAATATATGCAAAAATGATCAACCAAAGATTAACAACTATATCAGCAGAACAGACAGGTTTTAGGAAAGGAAGAAGCTGCACAGACAAGGTATTCACTTTAAAACAAATAATAGAGAAGCGAAGAGAATTCAACTTAGAGACGCAAATCATCTTTATAGATTATAAGAAGGCCTTTGATAAAGTGTCTAGACCAAAATTTTGGAACATATTAAGTGAAAAAGGAATTCCACTACACTTGATAGCAGTAATTAAGAAAATGTATGAGAAAACAAAAATAAAAATAAATCAAAGGGAACCAATATATATATATATATATATATATATATATATATATATATATAACTGGAGGAGTTAGACAAGGTTGTCCACTATCAACCACTCTTTTTAACATTTATTTCGACGACATGATAAGATCATGTAATCAAATGACGACTGGGGGAATTAACTTCGGAAATATAGTAATAAAAACAGTAGCCTTTGCAGACGACCGGATTTTAATAGCAAAAACAGAAGACGAACTACAAAGAATGCTATATAAACTAAATCAAATATAAAAAAATATAAAATGGAAATATCCTCACAAAAATCAAAAACATTGGCCTTCAAGAACGCTCATCCAGTTCGGACAAAGATAATATTAGAAAATAAACCAATAGAACAAGTGGTAAGATAGGCCTATAACTTCCTAGGTTGCGAAATATCATACACAGCGGAAACAGATATAAATAACAAACTAAATAAGTTTAATTATATAACGGGAACAGTAAAAAGAATTTTGAAAAATAAAACCAGGAAAAACTCTATAATGAAATTATACAAGACAATGACAGTGCCTATTATTACTTATGAATCCGAAACATGGACAGTGACAACATAACAATCTGCCAGGATACAAGCTGCTGAAATGAGATTCCTCAGACCAATAGCAGGATATCAAAGAACAGACAAAAACATAACACAGAAATAAGACAACAACTAAAAGTAGAGGAATTAAACACAACAACAGAGAAATACAGAACAAACTGGAAAGAACACTTGGCAAGGATGACTTAGAATAGAATACCAAAAGCAGCATACACTATTCACCTCGAAGAATAAGTTTGGGAAGACCAAGGAAAGGATGGAAATGCAGCCAAGCAAATTTGGTGAGCCGGAACTAAGGCTCTAAAAGTAAATAAGAAGAAGAAGCAGAACAAGAAGAAGAAGAAGAAGTTTCAAAATTTAAACAACAAAACCAAAGTTAAATTGGAACTTTCATTCGTCATATTCTGAGTTTACCTTTTTAATGTCGTCAAAATGGTAAAATAAAAACACTCGGCTCGTGTCTAACATAAAACAGTTCTACGAATGGAGATGAAGCTCATATTATTGAATCTCTATGATAGGGCCTATACAAGGCTGGCTGGCGTGCATCAATCGCCTATCACCATGTCGTCCGAAGGCAGATGAAATAACATTAGGTCTAAACATGGATTGAATGTATGGTGAAGTGGTGGAATGAAGTTTGGGCTGGAGAAAGCAGGAGCAACCGCTGATGAATTAAAAACCGCTTTCTGGCTTACGATTCGTCCACCATCGAACCGCCCCACCATTAAGCGAACCGCAGCGCGGGACCACAGAGGAATAGGGCGGTGTATGGCGCGTTATAACAAATTGTATCTTGTGGCATGTGTTGTCCTCCGCAGAGGCTGGTAAAACTTTTCTATTTGAACGACGTATGTGTCATTCCGTGCAGGAGTGGAAAAGCGTGTTTAGACTACAAAACCGATACTTTAAAAAAAGGAAATACGAACTATACCCTGAAAATTATAGATGGGCGGGCTTGTTATTTTCACGCTGTACAAAAAGTTGTCCATACGAGTAAAAACAATGGTAAGTTTTCCGTGGAGTAAACTAGTTCACGGTAAGAGTTCAAATGTAACTGAACAACTATAAAAATAGTTACCTTGTAGGTCCGTCTCCTCAAACTTTAGTTCTTTTCTTAAATTCTACATTGAGATTTACTAACATCTGCATTTGTGTAACACTAACAGAAGCTATCTAACATTAGATTCAAGGAACATTTCCGAGATTTCATTTATAGAATTGAGTAAAATCAAGTTACGCACAAAAACAAGAATGTAATGTCAGGCTTGGTACACCATATGCCATAAACACATCCGCTAACGAACCCTCACAATAGTGCATAGAGAAAACATTCCAACGAGAATAAATATTACTGGAGGAAATCGCAATCCCTAATAGAAATCAACACCAACCTGATTCTCAATGAATACACAACCCAGTTCCACGCAATCCTCTGTACAAACATTCTCACAACGAAGTCAGTGCTTCAACAACGGGTCAACATTTATACACGGGACCTAATGTCAACTTTAGCTGATGCATGGGTCACTTAGTCGCCCGACCAGCCCCTACCCTAGATTTTTACCACAATAAACTTCAGTTGAGGAGACGGACCTACAAGGTAACTATTCTATAGTTTTTAACCATACATTACATTACTGTGAAAAGTTGTTCAGTAAGATCACTTCTTCTTCTTCTTCTTCTTCCTTCCAAGTATTAGGCCAAGGCCTGTTACGATCCTATAGAAAATTTTCCCTCCAGCGTTTCATAGGACGGCCCAGTGATCTTCGTCCTCTTGGTATATAATTATAAACAGCTTTGGAGATCCGATTTGAACTCATTCTTTCAAGATGGTGTTTCCAATTTAGTTGGTACTGTTCATACATATTCCAAAATTGGCGTAGTCTTCAGATCTTTTAAGATATCGGTGTTCCTTTTCCGATCCCATCTGGTGTTCTGCGCATGAATCTCATTTCACAAGCCGTTATTCTGCTTTCATGTTGTCTTTTTAGTGTCCATGCTTCACTACCATAGGCCAACACTGGTCTAGCCAAAGTGTTATATAAACGTAATCTGGTGTTTTTTTGTACAAGGGATGGTTTCATAACTTGATTAATAATTCCCAAACTTTTATTATAACTAGTATTTTTTCAGGGATATCCTTTTCATCCCAGATAGAGAGATAATATCCAAGATATTTAAATTGATTAGATCTCTCTAAAATTTTATTCTGGAGACAGATTTTACTTTGTATGGGGTTCTTCCCATGAAATGCCATAATTTTCGTTTTGTTAATTGATATTTCCATATTAAATTTGGCACCTATTTTTTGTCAATTATAAATTGATCGTTGCAATTCATTTTCGGAAAGTGACAGAAGAGCTAAATCGTCTGCAAAAAGAATAGCTTCGAGTTTGAGGTTCCTATTGATAAGATCACTTTAAATATATATATATATATATATATATATATATATATATATATATATATGCCTATATATATGGCATGATAAGAAAAATAAATGCCTGGACGGGATTCGAACCCGGATCTCTGAGTTCACATATATATATATATATATATATATATATATATATATATATATATATATATATATATATATATATATATATATGGAATGATAAGAAAAATAAATGCCGAACCCGGATCTCTGATCCGGGTTCGAATCCCTTCCAGGCATTTAATTTTCTTATCATTCCATATTAAGCTTGCATTGCTCAATGTTAAACATTTAATTATAACATATATATATATATATATATATATATATATATGAAATAAAGAAAGAACAACAAGATATAAAAAACACAAGCACAATAGATGTTATTTTTATATTACGACAGATAATCGAAAAAGCGATTGAACGTAGAATTCCTGTTTATTTAGGCTTTATTCATTTTTCAAAAGCATTCGATCGGGTCTGACTAAAATACATAAGTTAATTGAAATTTAAAGTTCCAAGAGAACTGCTAAAATTAATTCAAGAGTTGAATATGAATGTAATGACAAAAATACGCATACATGAGAAAATAACAAATGAAATAAAGTGCTCCATAGGTATTAGCCAATGACAGTCCCCTTTTGTTTAATCTAGTTACGGACAAATTAATACAAAGTGCGAGAATTTTTTCTGGGTATACGGTGACAAATAAAAAAAATATATTGTGCTATGCAGACTCTCATTTTGATGACCAGAACAGATGATCTTCAAAGACTACTTACTATATCGATTTGTCACAAGTGCATATAATATAACATAGCTGTATCAATTAATAAGAAAAACATTTAAAAATCCAGTAAGACGTAAATTGGAAATCAACGGCATATGTTATAAATCATCATCATCATCATCATCATCACTTGGCGCCACAGCTCATATCGAGCCCTGGCATCCCCAAATCCTCTTCCTCCACATTTCTCTGTCCACCGCAGCAAACTTCCAGTTCCTGATTCCAAACATCTGGTTAGCGTCCTTTCTCACTGCGTCCTCCCATCTATTTTTCTATTTTTTGGTCTTCCTTGAGATATTTTCCCGTCAAATGAGTTCGATCCCCAGTCGGAATAAATCTCCTGGGTGAGGTTTATTCCAAGTTTTGCTTACCTGTAAGGCAATGTCGGACAAATCTTTGAGTTCCAAATAGTCCCCAATACTATTTGGCCATCGTATTTGTTTCATATTAAAGTTTAAATGGATGGCGTGTCTTATCTTACATATTAACGCTCTCTTGGTGGTGATCATTCTTCGTGGCCAAAAGCTATGCAGCTTATATGATAGTTCAAAATCCTCTCCTGACGAGTTGTTCCCTGTAAGATTGTGTATGTGTGGTGCATGTAAAAATGCCTGCAAATAGAGAGGTTAAACAAAATAAATGAAAGAATAAGTCAGAAATAAACCAAATAGGCCTTTTTATCTTATTTCAAAGATCTATTACTTTCCCTCAATGTATCTATCTAATCTATCTTAATGTAACGAGACAATGTCAATTCAGTTCCTTAAATGAAGCCGTATTATTATTATTGTTATTATTATTATTATTATTATTATTATTATTATTATTATTATTATTATTATTATTATTATTATTATTATTATTAATATTGGACATCGTAGACATTATAGAAAAGAAAAGATTACAGTGGTATGGCCATGTCAAAAGAATGCCAGATCAAATATTGCCTAAAATGATTATCAAATAGATCCCAATGGAAAGTAAGAAGAAAGGAAGACCAAAGAAAACCTAGATAGAAGTTATGATTATTAGAGAATTGGAGGAGGATCAGTGGATGGACAGAGAGGAATGACGTTTGGTTTCCGGAGACAGCGGCAGCTGTCATTAAACCGGAGTATTATTATTATTATTATTATTATTATTATTATTATTATTATTATTATTATTATTATTATTATTATTATTTTTATTATTTTTATCATTATTATTATTATTATTATTATTACTGTTATTATTATTAGGTTATAATTTCGTTTCATCACTAATGTAAATAAAATTATGCACTTGATTTTTCATTAATCCTTTTGAGTAAGTTACAGCAATTGACAAGTTTCGGTATGTGATTTCTCAGTAATTGTATGATTTAATTTAAAAAATATATTTTTTATGTCATTATTAGATAAAGTTATATGGATTAAGTTAATTTTGGCGAAGTTCCAGTAAATTTGTAAGCACAGCTGGACTGTACGTAGGCCAGTAACAAATTTTAATAATGCGCCATTTCAGAATGAATTTGGTAGACCAGTATTGTTGTGTGACTCTAATGGTAAACTCAAACTAGGGATAGTTTATCAAATGGGAATAAGTTGAGGAGCCCGGACATGTTTATGTGACTGGTGCAAATGAAGATGTATTTGACTTTCATACTTAGCTTTGACTTCCCGACGGCCTTGAACCAAGAAGAAGCAGTTCATGCATTCAAGTGTCCGGTGTCGTGATTCAGCAAAACAGCTTATTTTCTCAACAGAAGCAATCTTTCTTTGTGTAAGAATAAGTATTAGACACTCAACTCCCAGAAACAGGGGACATCTTTCTAAAATATTATACGTGACGACTCCAATTTCATTCTTAATTTGAACAAATATGCAAATGGCTAAATTCCATCCATCCATAGTAATTCTGCCCGAGGGCAAGTCTTTCACTGCAATCATAGCATTTTCATGCTATGCTTTGCAGCTTTACTAGGGAATTGTAGGTGTGGTAGCTTCCTGTTACTTTCCACACCGGTGAAAGATGATGATGGCCATATGAGTTCGGAGACCGTTTGAGCCTTGAAGTTTTCCTGACATTTGTCTTACAGGCGAGGAAAAACCCCGATAAATACCTCACCCAGAAAACTGTCCCGACCGGGGATCGAACCCGGGCCCGCTTCGTGACAAGGTAGCACGCTACCTCTAGATCACAGCGGTGGGCTATGGCTAAATTAATATGTTCAAAAACAAAATACAGACCTAGAAGGCCCTTGACATGCTAGCCGGGTGTTGGCCTCACATCCACATGTGCTAATCAAGAGGTAGACTATCATCCAGCCAGTGTAGGGTGACATGTGGTCAGCATATCGGTACCCCTAAACCTTTATAGCTAATTTTCTCAAACTGGAGCCGCTACTTATTGTAGCTACCCAAATTCTTCACGATGCCGGTTGGGAATCGGTCCCATATTGGCCGAAATGCCAAGAGAACATTTCTTCCCCATGGAGTCTCGAACCAGTGCAAGACCTGTAGCTCTGCGCCAAGGTATCTTACCTTAACCACTCTTAATATAAAATTATAGAATATTCACCTGAAAGGTCCGTCTCCTCAACTTGATTAATTAAGTTGAGGAGACGGACCTTTCAGGTGAATATTCTATAATTTTATATTAATTTTGAATAAACCTCAACGGAACAAATCATGAATATTATAAAAGTTGATTAACCACTCTGCTAAGGCGTGGAACAATTGGTCTCTTCATCTCACAAAATTCTGTTCGAAATTTTGTCTTTTAATTTCAATGTTTTTATTTCCTTGAATATTTATTCCTAGCATCGTGAATAATTTGGGTAGCTGCAATAACTTAAATAGCGAATCCAGGTTGAGAAAATGAGGTATAACGGCAGGGAGACCGACATACTGACCACATGTCACCCCTACACTGGTTGGATGATCGTAGATATCTGTGATGAACACATGATGATGTGAGACCAGCAGCCGGCTGTTATGTCAAGGATCGTCTAGGCCTGTCGCGTATGGAGTTTTAGTTTAGAGTCTTCATTCAGTTTGACTTGCATAACAGTACTCTTATTTTCTTAGTTATAATCTTCTGACATGGATTTATTCTTAGTAGCATTGTCCATTTGCAACAATAACTTCTTCAACCCCTTTGCATCCTATGCTATAAGGAATTTGAGAGTTGGAATTCATTTCTCACTTCATAAACAACTTAAGATCGCTGCAATTTATTTTATGATTACGATTTTATGATCTAACTGTGATTCATGCTCTTATTTTTACTTTATTTCCGTTAGTGGTAGTATTGTAGCCTCACTATGATGGTTGTCCAGCGGCTCGCTTTGTTTCCCCGCAGGTGTTATATATAATTAAATACATAGATGCCGACAACCGCCACTATAATAATTCCGCATGTTAATCATTGTCAAGTATTGTCGCGCGGCACCCACTTTTATATAAACGGACAACCATCATAGTGAGGCGATAATACTGTATAAATTGTAAGCACTTGGTATAAACTTGTAAATTGTGACGCATTGTTGATCCGTTGTTTAAATTACCGCCTTTGAATTTCGCGGATGGCGGCAGAACTTGGATCTCGCCTTATAAGGCAATAGGGATTCGAATTCGTATGCAACTGGCGAGAGATATCTCCAGGCGTCTTTTCTGGAAGAATCGCTTTCCCGACTGTTCTATTGGCGGCCGATGGTATACTAGATGCCGCCCCTGGATATATGTAGACATGTTCGCCAGTTATATAATACCGGACAGAGATTCCGTCTCAGTTTTGTGCGAGAAAATTACTAGTGAACGTGATCTGAAGAGACATTAGTGAAGGACATGTTTTAAATTAAGACCAGCGAGTATGTAAAAGTGACTATGAGTTAAATTGTGTTTGAAATATTCTCTGACAGGAGAAAATTATATGTGTGTATAGAGTAAATGATTGTGGAAGAAATAAAGGATATTTGAGAGTTTTCTGAAAACTGGTGTAATAAGTTCTTCTTCTTCTTTCTTCTTCTTCCTCTACGCATGAAAGCTGGCAGCTTGTTGCGTGTTCATTCACTACAGGTCCGGGGTATGGTGACATCGTTCCATCTTAGTTGTGGTCTTCCTAATAACCTTTTCTGTTGAGGTGTCCAGTCACATACTTTCTTCAGTAATCTACTGTTCTCCATTCTATCTATGTGATCGTTCCAATTTATCTTCTATCATTTATCCAAAGGTTTATAGGTTCAATTTCACATTATTCTCTGATAACAGAGCTGCGAATTTTCTCTCTCAGCGATTTTCCCACGATTTTCCTTAAAACTTTCATTTCGGTAGTTTCATCGATTTGTTTTGTTTTCTGAGTTTCTGTTCGGCATTCACAACCACATGTTAGAACTGGTCTTATGACAGATTTGTATATTCTTACTTTTGTATCTATTCTTAAATTCTTATTTTTCCAAACGGTATTGTTTAAACATCCCGATATTTTGTTTGAATTAGCTGCTTGATGTGTGATTTCATGTTATTCTGTTGCTGCTATTAATTTCTACTCCTAAATAGGCCTATTTGAATTTCATGACTGTGTAATAAGTAAAATTAAATAAATTCGACCGTCCATACGTCACCGCGACCTGCTACAGTATCATAATTAATAAACATTCTACCCCCATTCAGCTTACCCCTTACTTTTTGTAACTCGATAACTCTTGCAACAAAAACAAAATTAACTTACTGTATAACTCTCCAAATCAATTTTAGCCCAAGCCTTTTGCTTTTAAAGTTAATATTAATTTGTGATAAAAATTCAATAAACAGAAAAATACAATTTTATTTGTTGTAATTCCTCTTCAGGATTGAAGAGGACCTGGCTAAACGTAGGCCTATGTGTTAGCCGACTCACAGAACCTGGGAACCCGAAAGTGTCTTTAATAGAAAAGTAAGGATGGAAGGGAATTTTATCAATATTTCTATCTACCTCTTTTCATTATATGACTTAATGCTTACTTCTTGGAATTACATGAAACACATCACTTTAATAGCTTTAGTGAACTTGTGATAAGGTTCGAAAGTAAATATATGATGTACCAATACATTTATATTGAAATATCAGAGTCCATAAGCTACCTATTGATTTTAAACCTGCTTCCCGACATACACTGCGTGACCTATATTATTACCTTACCAATATCCCACTTAATATAAAGAAAAAAACTTTAAAATGGAATAATTGAACACAAGATTAGATTTACTATTTAACTCTTGCCCCAAATGGGAGTCAATGACCAATCACGTTTCAATGATTTCTGTTTTACAACCAATCAGAGTCGTGTTTCACGAAATATTTATCAGTGTTATATTTACCGTATTAAAAAAAGCTCCTCCTTTTTAATATTCTGAACAGGTCTGACCATTATTTTGCAGTGACTGAGCCTATAAGAAATACGGCTACCAGATTGTATATATAGTGCATAGATGTCAACACATAGTTAATATAAAAACATTTGTAGCAATTGATTATACCACCAAAAAAATAAACGACTGTTTGCACTTTCTTAAATGTATTTTTTTCCCAGGTAATAATCCAGAAAAATATAATTGTCATATTTACATCATACATCAGAAATGAATTAATATACAGTTTGATGTGTTTAATTTTTTCTCCACTAGAGAGCATTCTTACAATATTGCGTTCCTTTGGCAATAAATAGTATGATCTGGTTGCAGTGATAAACAAAAGAAGCAGATGAAGCGTACCTATCGTTTCTCTTTTGTTTTCAAACATCGCCGTTTACATTAAATATATAATTATTTTAAAATAACTATAGTTAAATAATGATTTGTGAGTAAACAGCTTAATTTTATTCGTTAAATAGTCCTAACAAATGCCACTCTTGATTTCCAAATTCTCTAGATAAATTGGAAATCACTCGTGGCATTACTTATGATTAGTCTGCAACTATGGATGCAAATGTTTCAAAATGTCATCATATGATTGCAATAGTGTAGTGAGATATTTTAGAAGAAAAAATAATTTCTGTAATGTTTCGCTGGGACACGCCGTAGCGTAGTTGATTAAAACATTACGCTACAAGCTAGCAGGTCGAGGATTCGAGTCCCGATGAGGTTCGTATTTTAAACTGCCCTAAATCTTCTGAGGGCACCATGGCTCTGGGGCCAACTCAATGAAAATTAACAACGTATATTGTAGGGGTAAAGGCGGCTGTTATGCAGGGCTGACAACCCGGTTGGTATCTCGTATCGGTGTAGAAAGGTTAGAACTTCAATCCTACCACCCCAAGGGCCTTCTAAGGCCTATAGTAGGATAATTTTATCTGGTATTTCGCTCTGGTATAGAGTGTATCTAAATGTGAATCAGGTTGTTTCAGGAATGTCATACCGATCTTCGAAAACATGTTACAAGTGCCTTAGATCTCTTTTACTACAGTTATGTATAAGCTAACATGATCATACCACGACAATTTCGCTTTTTGAAGAGTACATCTACTACAAATCTAAACGGTTTAAACAATGTACAAAGAATGTCAACAAATACATTTTTATCAACTAAATTTGAAATATAACAGTTATCAGTTGACCGAAAGTTTCGTATCATCAGAAGTAACTTCAATGGTAATTTATTTTAATCTGGTCTACGTTACCATTAGTTCTTTTCAAACATTTCATGACTCTTGAATTTTATGTTAAGAGTACCGTACTAGGCCTAGGCCCATATGTTTAAGAATATCTCCACTTCTTTTTTTTTTCGTGTGTTTTTAGGAACTACCTGTATAGATAACAAAATAACAGTGATAGTCTACGAACTTTACACAACTAGGCCTAAATAACACGAGATGTATCAAGTTTGAATTAGTCTTTAATCTTGTTAAATAGGCCTACATCTACTGATCTACTGTTATATTGAATACTCGTCCAGATCAATATTGGAAGCCTAATTTTTTCCCCCCTAAATAGAGTTTTACATCGCAAATGGTTGGCACGTGGAATATTTTTCATAAAAAAAATTAGGGTTGCATCCTTGTCCTAGGCGGCTACTCAATTATTATTTTGATATAGATATTCCTAAAATTATCCAGGTTGAGAAAATCAGCTATAATGGCTGGGGGAACCAATATACTGACCACATGTCACCCCTACACTGGCTGGATGATCGTCTACCTCTGTGATTAACACATGTTGGTGTGAGGCCATCTGGTAGGCCAAGGGCTTTGTATGCCTGTCGCGCTATGGAGTAGCCTATAGTATTCCTAAAATTATACTTAGTCCTATTAAATATAGCCTAACGTGAGCAAATTAGTATTTAAACCAATAAATAAGCTTAGTAGTCTAATTATAGACTTAATAATAACTTATTAAAATTATATTTGGGACAATCCATATCAAATCGGACAGCAAAAAATCTTGCAATTTATTTTTTTTAATTTTATGTATCCCTAAATATAGTGAATACATTTATAAATGTATTAATACAGAAATTTAATTTTTATCATTTATAGGTTCGTAGTTACGATGATCTAAAATTATCGTAAATATGATAAACTAAAACGTTTACTAACTAATATTTCTGAAACAGTAAACAGCAAAAATTTGTTTCAAGCATATTTATATAGGTGATATCATGTAGTTTAAGGGTGTTATTTTTATAATTAGGATATTTTTATTTTCGGTGTCAATTTTCTGTTTTATGGCGGTTTACTGCAGTACATATCAAAAAATGAAAATGGAAAAAATACAGGATACTATTCACATAATAAGGATTAATTTCCAGCAATTGCCCTTTTGGAGAGTTGAATAGTTCAGACAATATAAATGTTTTTTATTCTATTTTCGTAAAAAAAACTCGCGAATCCACGGCGCAGCAGGTTCATTTCACGACCAAGGTCGCGCGCGTACTTTATTGAAAGAACTTCATCAGTGACTTTTTCAATTGCCATTAAATCGAATAGATTTTTTGTATGTTCTGCTTAATGGAACAGTACCGTAAATTTATAAAAGTGGCGATATTTTAATTCTTACGCAGTAGATATTTATTTATCAAATTTTATTGCTGAAGTGAGAAGTAAAGAGCTCAGTTACTTACGTTTACTGTGTATTATTAAACAAATTATTTTATAACTAACTCGCTCACTGGCTCTGTGGAACCTGTAGGTTCATGGCAGTGCGGACATAAGCTCTCCATACATCCCATTACGAGCTAACGTTTTCCAATTATCCCCTGTATAATCTACTTCCCTCAAATCATGTATAATGTTATTCTCCCACCTCATTCTAAGTCTTCCAACTGGGCGTTTTCCCTCCGGTTTTCCTACCAGAAATTTCCAAGCACCTCTTTCATCCTCCATACGTGCCACATTTCCTGCCCATCGCAGCCTATGAGACTTAACTGTTTTTATTATATCTGGCTTCCTATACAGATCATGTAGCTCACTATTATGTAGTTTCCTCCATTCACCTGTCTGTTCATCTCTTTTTTATCCAAAAAAAATCCTAAGAACTTTATTCTCAAATACTCGTAATCTTCTGCCTTTTTTAAAACAAATTATTTATTTTGTTACAAATTTTTTATTACAGTTTAAATGTAATATTATATAATAAAAACTATTTCACCATTAATTGAATAAACTGGTATAAATTTTTATTATGTTATAATTACTAATTTCAGTCTTAAAATAACTTTTTATTCAGTGTATTGTATTGTACCCTGAAAACTTTGACGAAAAAGTATTGTTATAAGATATCACTTCCAAATAAAACCGAATGTTTTAATACTCGTACCACTTCCTACCAAACGATAATAATGCAGCATCAGCAAGTCTTCCTTAAACATCTGTTTTACATCAACAATTCTCAAGTTCAGACAGTTGATTTACGTCAGTATGTTTAGTGCATCTCGTCATTTTAAGTGGCACAGTCAAATTTAAAATAATATCTTATTGTTTTTAACTCACAAGTTTGCAGATCTACAAAGACTGAATGGTGAGTTAGAAGTTAAATAGAATTTTAATTATGCATATATTAGTATACAATAGTTATTAACAATATTATGTGTTAATATATAATTTTACAATTTCTTAAATGTTTCTGGAATGAGAGAATAATCGTAGAGGTATACATTTTTGTGTTATAAAAGGAGAATAATGGGAAGTTTAGACATTAAATTAAATACTATAATAATTTAGCTTATAATAAAAGGTAATATTATCTTGCATTTTAATATCATCTTAGATATGTCATGAGTAGGGGATGCAAGCCAATAAAATAAATTTATACCTCTTAAATATTACTTGTAACAGCATGAAAATTCTTGTAAATTATTATCGATAGGTTAACATTACTTACAATATTCAACATTAGACATTGGTGTAGGGTACAAGTACAAAACATTACAACACATTACAAAACTACTCTCTAGAAAATATTTTTAATAGGCCTACCAGCTTGAATTCGTAGGTGCTTTAGTAATTTAAATTAAACTATACATTAGCCAAAATCAGCACAAAATTAACCGCCTACTGAATATATCAATAAAGATTGTTATATTTAATGACGTTTATTATGTAGCAATTTATTTCAAGCGCGAGGTTCTCCTACGCACCATAAATTTACGACACGAGACTCACGGATTTCCTTCCTTCTGGAGAAAGCTACATTCAGAATTGTTACGCCCTTAAAATGTCATTGATGCCTATCGAGTTTGAACCCGCGAACCTCGGAATCGGAGGCGTGCAGAATAACCACTTGTCCACGATGATGATGTAATAATTGTAATAATGATAATAAAAATAATGTAATGATTATAATAACAATAAAAAAATATTTGTAAGTGCGCAAAGGACTATTACCAAGTAGCTCCGTCATTGTTTGTACGGCGAGCGATCTCCACTCACGCGAAAGGTATTGCGAGCAGTCTACACATAGGAGATTTTAGGAAAAATAATTATTTTTGGTAGTTTCCTTTCAAGACTCCACTTTAATACTAATTGCAAAAAAATAAATGGTGTTCAGGTAACAATGTGGCATTTTTTGATTTTATAAAATTTTTGGTGAGGAAGGTCAATTGCATATTAATTGCATTTACGCCCTTCAGAAAAACGTAAATATTAACATACTAATTTTCAAGCGATAGAGCATGAAATCATCTATAATGTGACTATCTTTTCAAGTTGAGGGAATAGCCATACTTCGAGAAATGTATTTTATAAAAGAGACTATTTAAAACAATACGATAAATTGACAGCTCTATTACTCTTTAATTACACCAAATTGAAATTCGGTTCAGATATTCAGTATATCATAAAGTTTCACTGTAAAAAAAATTGTAAACTTTTAAAGATGTGAGTTCAATTTTCACAATTTTTTTTGCCGATTTCGTATGGAATGTCCCATTTATCAAATTTATATTAATTGACTTTCCACACACTCGTAGGCCTATAGGCTCTATTTTATTCATCTCTAAAGATATTGACGAAAGGCAATTTCATTCTAATTTTAACAGTAAAAATATTAACTTCTCATACTATTGAATGTTGCAACCATTTTATAAGAGTAAAATAATGGAAAATAGAAGAAAGCTAAATATGGAAATAGTATAGGCCTATTATGATGCGAGGTTGGGAAGTGGTTTTTACAGATTCGAGGAAGATTCTGTAAAACACTTCACAAACCTGCGTTGTAGGCCTGGATTATTTTTTTGCGTAATGTGTCTTCAAAATAATAAATAGACCTAAATAATAAATATTTGTTGGAAATATTTGCGTTCATTATAAATAATTGGCTAACGCTAACAATATGAGCAATGTTTATTAGTTGAAACAACAGGAAGCCGTGAGATCAATTACTGATAAAATAACAGGAGGCCGTGAAACCAATTAGTGATAAAATGACGGCTAGTACGTATTTATTGTTTTATATTGTTTCACATAATGTTCAGTTAATTTAAAATGCAGTGATTTGTTTCATTTAATGTATATTAACACTACCTTTTTGAATATTTCTTGTATATAACTTACATTGTATGTAGTAGCCTATAGGCTACATAGAGGGTAGTGGTTTTGCTTCCCACACGCGTGTTTGTAATATGTAATATTACAGTATAGTTATTTAGGTTGGCAACCCCGAAATGTAGGAAGTTGAACTTTGAATCATGGTCGCCATTGCTGTAAGTACGACAAAACGCACTGTCACGCAAAAATAATATTTATTTTCCTGAGAAAAATCCAAATTAAAACAATCTGCGATTTCTTGTTGTTTTATAGAAAATGGCATAGCCTCTTATTGAATCATTTACAACATCATCATACTCGTAAGAATACGAACTACATTTTACCGTATTTAGAATTAGAGAATATTGTGGTATAATTTCTAGACTAAAAGGCGTAATATACGTTGGGCATAAATGTGGAAGAGAATATGAATTAGATGGTGCCAATATGAAATTTATAAGGGTAATTAGGTTTGGTACGAATATATGTTTCAAACCCGCCATAGCCTGTCCCAAGCCAGGTTGAAAAAGGATGAGGGGGACGAGTAACACCTCGTAAAAAAACTTTGGTTCAGCTTGCCCAGCTGATAGTACCTTGTGAGGGCCCCTTGCCAGGGTTACGGTGAAGACCTCAACGGCAGATACAGCGGAAAATGAGTCCTTCGGTACGGTGTACCTGACGGAAGAGGCAACTCTACATCTACTGTCTTGTAGATTGACAAACGGGCGGATGGGGTTCGTTAGTCCTGCAAGACAACCCTCTAGGAGATACAACTCCGAAATAAAACGGGGCAGTCTGAGCTCTGGAGCTGGGTGAAGGCGATCAGCCTAGGGAGGAAACCCCGAATAATAAACCCGCCATGAAAACGGACTAGCAACCCACTTCAAGGTGTATCTTATACATTGCTCGCAGTCCCAAGGATCAAGCCTCGGATGAAAGACGGAAACAGACGGGAGAAGAACAAGAGGAAGACAGCCAAGAGATGGATAGACAGTGAATGCACATCCTGTACATCTTCCTCCGAGGAGTGATTTTGGAAATAAACAGGATTAAAATCCCACAAATTAAGTTTAAGAAGAAGATATGTTTCGGGAATATTACTAATTCAGAAGACTCACCTTTTGTTATACGTAATATCTCCCACGATGATTTTGAGGCCACTCGTCAACCTCTTTTCCACTTTATTCTGCGGTACAGTCTTTTTAGGTACTCAGGATTAGCAAACACTAACTTTGTACTAATTTCAAAATATGATATTTATTTGATTCATAATTTAATTTCGAACGAATAATTTTACAAAACTCTCTATTCTTATGTATGTACGACGATGTTTCACTAAGAAGGTACACGAAAAAAGAGCCAACTTAATTTATAACGTTTTAATTTTAAAGTTCCGGGACCGACATGTCGTGTGTCGTCCAGCAATGTTATTCTAAACGCTTCCTGGAGTCTTGAAAATTCTGATAGATTGAACTTACGATTAAGGGTCTTTTGATTTTATAAGCTATAAATCAACTCCATTTATAATATTGTGATAAAATAATGGGTGTAGAACTATGAACTGTTTCACAAAGGGGGAAATATCACTTAAATTTCAAGAGTGTGAATTCCACAAGGAACTAGGAAGTTCTTTTAGGCCTATTTTTTCTTGTTTTATTCTTGTCCTCCTTATAGTTCACATTTTTCCTTCTTCTTTTATTATCTTTTTTTCTCCCCTTATATATTGTTTCACTCTCCCTTCTATAATGTAGGATTGAACCCCGTGAGAGACTTAGAAGTGAAATGGAAGAATGCCCTCTAATCAGGTAGTAATGCACAATACATTAAAATAAGCGAACCTCTCAGCATCCATGGTTAGATAAGAAATAAGTATAGGGAATTGAAGATCTTGAAAAAGATTTCCGGGCTGTAGGCCGTGGCCTTGAGGCTTGAAGTTCCCCGACGTTTCGCCAGAGACTGCGTCTGGCATCCTCAAGGATTGTCTTGTAGATACCAGACGCAGTCTCTGACAACTCCGGCCGTGAAAGCCTAAGTCAATACAAGTATAGAGAAGTTCGGGTAATGTAGACCCTTCTGTTTGAGTGGACCCTGTTAATATCTTCTTTGATTGGTGCTGCCCTCGAACAGAAAAAAAAAACTTCTTTCCCTCATCAACTTTGATTTATTTGTGATATTTATGAAAATGACCACTTTAAAAGTTTTTCGAGCTAAGAATCAATTAATAATTTCTGCAATTGAATATTACAAATGTTGAAAAAACTCCTAGGCCTAAATATATTATATTATGTAGATGCTGTTTTAATATACTGACGGGTTTGGTTTGATATTATGTGACACGGTGGCTGTATAAAATAATTAAACATAACAAAGGAATTCGGTTAATGTGGACCCTCCACTAGGACCTGATTCCACTTTACACGAATATGTATAATTTATCAATGAGGATGTTATCGGTAAAAACCATTTGCTTTCTGCAGTTGAATGATGTGAGAATGTTATAATCAATAATACTTTTTCAAAACATTAAATAAATATCAAGGCTTTTTAATTAGACCCTATGATCAGTCATAAATATTTCCAGATTAATCTGTGCTTGTCTGTATAACTTAATAAAGTAAATAAAATTAAAAATAGACTAAAAGCTAAGGTGGACTCTGGGTCCACTTTATCGGAATATGGAGGATAAAGTGGGCCTTTGTTGTAATGTAAAAAAAGTTTATAAATTATGAAGCCAAATTACCCGAATTTCCTCTATGTCACAAGAAAATAAAACTAAAAGTAAACTTGCAGAAATTGCATGCAGTAGGCTTTATAATAAGTCATCGGAAATCGATTCCCGATCTCTGGAATGGAAGGCCAGGGCTCAACAGATCATGCCACGGTAATGGATTAATAGGACGTTCGCTAAATTTATTTATATTTATAAATTTATTGTAAAGATGCTTTGCATTTTTAAAATTTGTTCTTGTTTTCGTTTAAGAGTCATAAATGACACTTAGTTACGTTAACAAAATGGGAAATAGGCTTATACATATTAATAACCGATCGAGTTAATTCACACGATAGCATTTGATACAAGTAAGAGGTTCCTAAATATATTCGTAATCGTCAAATATTGAGGTCACAATCTTTAGGCCTAATGTCGATATGAACTCTCAAATCCCGGTATCATCTAACCTGACTGGAGTTTCTCCTGGTTTTACCAGTAGTGCAAAGTAATTATAATTTTTATTACCAGCAGGACTCATTCATTTCCTTTGAGAAGAAAGTAAACTGCTGGGTCACGTGTCGCAGATCCACAGCACGTAAATGAACTTGAAGCATCAAATAAGAGACCTCTGCGCAATATTTCTCAGTCCTTTCCGCCGAGCTTTGATTTATTGCGCTAATTATCTCAATTGAGTGGTCTAGTGAGGGAGGGAGCTATGCCACATTGAGAAGAAATGGAAATAATCAGTGCTATTTATGTTAAAATTTATATTTTTCTTTTTTGCATAGTTTACATAACAGTAAGTTAAAGAATAAAAAAGTTATTCCTTTATTGTACAAATACTTTCGTAATATAATGCTTTATAAAACCCAATTTATTTTTATTTCTTCTCAAAGTGGCATAGCTCACTCTCTCACTAGACCCCTCACATTGTTAAGGAATGTCGTTAAAGTAGTTTCTCTGCCTCTACCTGTAGCCTACGTCCCCATGTGGGTTAAGGGTTGTTTGTTTTATTGTAGGCCCTACATATGTCAGTGTGGTTAGCTCATCGTCTCAAAGAAACCTAGTAGAACATAAGATAAAGTTGTACTACTTTTTACTGTTTTATTTAATGTAATTGACAGTTCAGTTCATTAGTGTCGGTGGATGCTAAAAACTGTGTCGTCTATATTATCAGACACAGTCCATCCATCCATCCATCCATCCAAGGTAATTCTGCCCGAGGGCAGGTCCTTCACTGTAATCATAGCATTTTCATGCTATGCTTGCAGCTTTACTAGGGAATTGTAGGTGTGGTAGTTTCCCGTTGCTTTCCACACCGGTGAAGGATGATGATAGTGATGAATTGATGATAATGATAAGGATGATGCTAATGATGGCCATATGATTTCGGGGACCGTTTGGGCCTTAAAGTTTTCCTGACATTTGTCTTACAGGTGAGGAAAAACCCCGATAAAAACCTCACCCAGAAAAAATTGCCCCGACCGGGGATCGAACCCGGGCCCGCTGCGTGACAAGGCAGCACGCTACCTCGAGACCACAGCGGTGAACAACACTCGCATAAGCAAGAATATTGGAGAGCACACACACACTACAATTGTATCAAATGAATCAGAACAGTGCACTCTTTAAAATACAAGATGTAACAGGACCTCACCGACAAAATTAAAGAGATGATAGGCCATGCAGAGAGGATAATTTTTTGTGAAGGAACATATAGTCGCAAACACATCGTTATGAGTTATGCGCAGATGAAGGTATTCACCAGTAAGGGTCGGTATTGAATACAAACAATTGTACACGTATCATTATATTGAAAAATACATGTTTTTACAATAAGTGTTCAAACAGTCAACCCTGTGTCTCATTGCATGTTTGATAACGTCGCAGCAACGATCGGCCAGCACGTCCGATCATGGCAGGATTCTTTTTGACGTCGTCAAAAGACTTATTGTTTGAACACTTATTATAAACATGTTTTTTTTTTCAATAAAATTATACGTTACAATTGTTTGTATTCAATTCCGATCCTTACGGGTGAACATCTTCATCTCTGCATAACTCTAAACGACATGTTTGCGACTATATGTTCCTTCACAAAAAATGATCCTTTCTGCATGACCTATCATCCCTATCATTTTATCGGTGAGGTACTGTTACATCCTGTATAAAAATTTATTAAATCTTCCCCTATTAGGTAGAATAATATTAATACACCGAATTTCACTCGACCTGTGGCCGATAGCGGGATAAGTGACAGCAAGCATTGAGTCATCAACTCACACTGCCCACGCAATGTTCACGCTACTGGCCGCAAGTCGAATGAAAATTACTGTATTAATAGGATGTACGATTTTTGTACCATCATAAAGAGCGCAATGAATGAATTGATAATGTCTACCGCCCACAATTGATGTTAGGGATAAAAATACTCGAATTGCGTGAGAGCAAGGCTATAAGAAAGTAAACATTGAATTGCATTCGGGCGTGGATTTACGAATGCATGTTTAAATTGCATGCTGAACTACCTCGCGTGTGAATCTTTTCATGGTCTCTTAAACTTTTATTTTTTTTTGGCAATCTTCTCATTTTTTAATATTATGATATTTTAAGTCATAACCTTGCAAAAACAGCTAAAGAAGATAGACCAATGGACGGGAGAAGAACAAGAGGAAGATCAGCCAATAGATGGATAGACAGTGAATACACATCCAATACGTCTTCCTCCGAGGAGTTATTTTGGAAATAAACAGGATGAAAATCCTGCAAATTAAGTTTAAGAAGAAGAAGAAGTCATAACCTTTTGGTTTCATTTGAAATTATGCTTATAAATGTTACGTACAACATGTTCTTAGTAATGTATCTTATTTTTAAATATTTTATAATCTATAACATTTCAGTACTTTTAGAGCCCTAAGGGACATCTGCCCATAAATGGAATTATTTCACTCCAGAATGATTTTTTAAATTTGTGAAATAGTAAAATATTAAATACAGTAATACCTATTAAATTAACAAGATATTAAATACAAAATTGATACCTGGTAATTCAGTCGTCCTCAATTAAATTATTAAGCTTCGTCAAGTAGTTCCAATATGGAGGCCTTTCAAAAACAATATTTCATCTTCTGCATTTTAACTGGTACTGATGCTGTTATATAAGTTGTACAACGGGTTTAGGTCTGCGGGTGTGTTTTCGTTTAGTAGGTCTGTATTCCTCGCTTCTTTTAGAATTTCTATATTTTCAAGAATGCTAATTTTGTTATTGTTACACTCTCTGTGTAGTACTGACATAGTGTTATCGATTTTGTCGAATTGATGACTCGTCTCTAGTATGTGTTTGGCAAAACTTGATTCTTTTTCGTTATTAATAACATTTTTTGAAATGTTCAGAATACCTTGTGTTGAAATTTCTTGTTGTTTTACTTATGTAGAACTAGTCGAAATTATTGCACGCCTTTATTTTCGTATTTATTTGTTATTTCGGTTGTGTTGGATATGATGTTGTTGAGTTTATTAGTTTTGAAGGCGATTTTAATGTTTTTGTCTTGTTTCCTGATCGAATTAGCTAATTTGGTCGTTTCAGTCCTGTATAAGTTAGTGTAATCCAGTTATCTGTATTTATAATAATTCTCTTTCTGGTTTTGTTATACTTGTTAAATTGTCTTCTTTTTTGTTTTCTGACTAACTTGTTGATCATTTCTACTTTGTATCCATTGTTTTTTTGCTAGAAATTTTATATAATTTAGTTCATTTTTGTAGTTTGTTTTATTTAATGGTAGCTTTAACATTCTATTTATTAAGCTGATAAAGGTACTCATTTTCTGTTGTATGGGGTGTCTTGATTTTTGGTGCATAGCTATAGTGTTGCTTGTTGGTTTTCTGTATATGCTTATGTCTAAACTATTGTTAGTAAGGTTTTACGAATTTGTTAAGTCTAGATAGTTTATAGAGCTATATTCGGTTTCTTCTGTGAATTGTATTTTGTTGTGAATTTTGTTTAATTAATCTGTAATTTATTTTTCTATGTGCAAGTTTTAAAAGTGTTGACCCAGTAAATTAGTTATAAAATTTAGAATCGTGTTCACATAGCGTAGTTTAAATATCACTTTGAAAGTGATAATAGGCATTCGAGCAGAAGAGCATTAAAAATGCCATTAGACGGCCTGAAACTCGAGGATAGATTAATGATAATTGAAGCTTACTGATTGGAATTACAGCCGCGGTTGACTAGTGGTTATGCTCCTTGCCTCTAGTTCCGCGGGTTCAAACCCGGCCGGGGTCGATGGATTCTTTTAGGACGGAAAAATCCAAGGAGCAAGTCCTCTGGGAGGGGATTTAAGCCGTGGGTTCCGAGACTGAAGATTTTCAGGCTCGTAAAAGATCCTTAAGCCTGAATAAAGAGACCTCTAAGCAAAATTTACCGACATCAACGTCCTAGTAATACCTTAGTTGCCTGTTAGATGTCTCATTGGGTCGGTGTGTTGACCACATGACATCTCTGAGCAAATGAGGTAACTAAAAATGAACTTGGAATAGTGACTCCTTACTAAGAAGAGGTTATGGCTCAACAATGAGCTACGCCATTATAGATAGATTGGAATTACATACCAAAGAAATAATACCTTTACTGTCATTAAATAAATACATTATGATGAAACTGCCCAAAGTTTAATGAAGTTTTATTCTCCAAACGTGAAAAATAGAGCATCTAACATTTTTAAACATACCAGTCAGCATCTTCGTGAAGCTATGCTGTCAAACCTAAGTATGAAAAATGGGAGGGATGGAATGACACGCGACTAGGATACGTGATATAAAACGTTGGCATGCAACTTTAACATTTTTCCCTTTTGCATGCTATTCGTAAACGGCGTATTTTATTAATAATTTAGGCTATATATAGATTTTCAATGTTTACACATCTTTCTGTGTCTAAAGTTTTATATTCTTTCTCCACTCGTCCCTATCCATCCATTCCATGTCCTCCAGTCCCCTTGTTCTCATTCAGTTCTTATTTATTGCATCCATGTTTTTCGAGGTACAAGCAGCTATGAATATCAGAGGATTGGAGGACAATCAATGGATGGACAGAGAGGAATGGCGTTTGGTTTCCGGAAGACGGCGGCAGCTGCCATGATACCGGATGATGATGATATAGATTTTGAATATTTACACATCTTTCTGTGTCTAAAGTTTTATATTCTTTCTACACTCGTCCCTATGCATCCATTCCATGTCCTCCAGTCCCCTTGTTCTCATTCAGTTCTTATTTATTGCATCCATGTTTTTCGAGGTACAAGCAGCTATGAATATCAGAGGATTGGAGGAGAATCAATGGATGGTCAGAGAGGAATGGCGTTTGGTTTCCGGAAGACGGCGGCAGCTGCCATGATACCGGATGATGATGATATAGATTTTGAATATTTACACATCTTTCTGTGTCTAAAGTTTTATATTCTTTCTCCACTCGTCCCTATCTATCCATTCCATGTCCTCCAGTCCCCTTGTTCCTATTCAGTTCTTATTTATTGCATCCATGTTTTTCGAGGTACAAGCAGCTATGAATATCAGAGGATTGGAGGACAATCAATGGATGGACAGAGAGGAATGGCGTTTGGTTTCCGGAAGACGGCGGCAGCTGCCATGATACCGGATGATGATGATATAGATTTTGAATATTTACACATCTTTCTGTGTCTAAAGTTTTATATTCTTTCTACACTCGTCCCTATGCATCCATTCCATGTCCTCCAGTCCCCTTGTTCTCATTCAGTTCTTATTTATTGCATCCATGTTTTTCGAGGTACAAGCAGCTATGAATATCAGAGGATTGGAGGAGAATCAATGGATGGTCAGAGAGGAATGGCGTTTGGTTTCCGGAAGACGGCGGCAGCTGCCATGATACCGGATGATGATGATATAGATTTTGAATATTTACACATCTTTCTGTGTCTAAAGTTTTATATTCTTTCTCCACTCGTCCCTATCTATCCATTCCATGTCCTCCAGTCCCCTTGTTCCTATTCAGTTCTTATTTATTGCATCCATGTTTTTCGAGGTACAAGCAGCTATGAATATCAGAGGATTGGAGGACAATCAATGGATGGACAGAGAGGAATGGCGTTTGGTTTCCGGAAGACGGCGGCAGCTGCCATGATACCGGATGATGATGATATAGATTTTGAATATTTACACATCTTTCTGTGTCTAAAGTTTTATATTCTTTCTACACTCGTCCCTATGCATCCATTCCATGTCCTCCACTCCTCTTGTTCTCATTCAGTTCTTATATATCGAATCAATGTTTTTCGAGGTCTTCCTTTCTTTGTTCTTCCCGGTGGACACCATTCCAGTATTTTTCTAGGTAACCTTTCTTCTTGCATTCGTCGTACATATCCATACCAATTTAACTGCTTATGTATTATATAATATAATATACTATTAAATATTTAATATTCATTTTTTCTTGTAGGCCTATGACTTTATTTCTTAATTTTTCCAATCTCGAACATCTTGCTGCTCTCTTCAAGAAATCCATTTCCATCGACATACGTTTTTATTGAATTTCAATGCTTCAGTTCCATATGTGACAGGACTTATCACTATTGAAGAATAGATGTGTAATTTATTTTTCCTGGTTAGGCCTATATATCTGTTTCTTATGATACCATTTAATATTCATATTAAATTTTAAGGCATGGCAACTCATTCCTTGCATATCAATTAGTCTCATAATATAGGCCTAATTAGGCGCATAAAACAAACAAACATAGTTTTTTTCCCTAAGCAACATTATATCTATAGTTACACAATTCTTACATATTTTATGCATTTATAGCGTAACATTAACTTTTCTAACATGTGTTAATGTAGGATATATTTTACAGATTAATTATGATTGATTATGGGTTATTACTAAAACGGCTTTGAATTCTCTGAAAATTGCGATTCTCTTCTTGCACCTGAATAAACATGGATGATGTCACCAGTAGTTCAGAATGCGGACAAAATGTCCGATGCAGAAGTTGGTCGCACAACATTCAACTCGGCTATTAATGTTCTATCTCACTCTCCAGCAGCCACCACTCATCCGTCCCGGGATTTCCCTTACTCTTGTTTGCCAAGTAAGCTCATAATTAATTCATTTTTATGTATTTTCTTCTCTTAGAAATAGTAACTCAAGCTTCATTGTATTTAAACCTGACTGAAGTCATTTTTCAACTGCATCACTCTTAAAAATTACAAAGGTTAAGGATATCTTCTTCTTCCTTCCAAGTATTAGGCCAAGGCCTGTTACGATCCTATAGAATATTTTCCCTCCAGCGTTTCATAGGATGGCCCAGTGATCTTCGTCCTCTTGGTATATAATTATAAACAGCTTTGGAGATCCGATTTGAACTCATTCTTTCAAGATGGTGTTTCAAATTTACTTGGTAGGCTACTGTTTAATATATTCCAAAATTGGTGTAGTCTTCAATTCTTTTAAGATATCAGTGTTCCTTTTCCGATCCCATCTGGTGTAACCCGCTGTTCTGCGCATGAATCTCATTTCACAAGCCGTTATTCTGCTTTCATGTTGTCTTTTTAGTGTCCATGCTTCACTACCATAGGTCAACACTGGTCTAGCCAAAGTGTTATATAAATGCAATCTGGTGTTTTTTTTTGTACAAGGCATGGTATCATAACTTGATTAATAATTCCCAAACTTTTATTATAACTAGTATTTTTTTCAGGGATATCCTTTTCATCCCAGATAGAGAGATACTATCCAAGATATTTAAATTGATTAGATCTCTGTAAAATTTTATTCTGGGTCCTTGACAGAACTTTGTCACTAGTAATTAGTGTTCACCCCCGCGACGAGAACGAGCCTGTCAAGAGTTACCCAACTGCATACAGTATAGTTACATACATAGGCATATATATATATATATATATATATATATATATATATATATATATATATATATATATATATATTTTTTTTTTTTCCCCAATGCCCCAGGTTGTTTGGTGTTCTCTCCCGGCATGGCATACTTGTAACCCACTTCTGAAGTTGAGGCACCTGGAAGGCGGGGTTACGCTGCCCCAATAATATGAGAGTTGATGATGAGGTAATGATACCCCAGGAGATGCCTTAAACTGAACTTCATCATCATCATCTTCAAGGTATGGGCCTGTTGGCCCGTTCCGCTCCCCGGCGCACTACATGCCGCAGGCGCATGTCGTCCTTCGAACGACGTTTTGGTCTTCCTACATTTCTTCGGCCTAGAGGCCTATAATGAAGCAGCTGTTTTGATAAACGATTATTTGGCATTCTTTGTATATGTTCAAACCAATTACGTTTATTTGTGTGTATTCTCTCGTTTATATTATATATTTGTAATTCATCTCTGATATCTTGACTTCTCTTTTGATCTCTTAGAGATACACCTGCAACTGATCTGAGAAATCTCATTTCTATTGTCTCAATTTTATTTTTATCAGAGATCGTTAAAGGCCAAGTCTCAGACCCGTATGTTAACGTTGGAACGGCTACTGTTTTGTAAAATTTTAATTGAGTTTCCCTTGTGGTCTTATTTCTCAAATATCTTCTTATTGAACCACATATCTGTTGAAATTTCCCTAATTTCTTCTCCATGTCCAAATTTTGCTGGTACGATATCATGCATCCCAGATAATTGAAACAAGTTACTTGTTCAATTATGTTTGCTCCAATTACAATTTTTGTCCTTTTATGCTGAGTTCCAATAAATGCCATTGACTTTGTTTTCTCTGTTGATATATTTAAATTATAATCGTTTATTAGTTTCCATAATTTATAAACTGATCTTTGTAGTTGATTTTCCGAGGAAGCTACAATGATCTGGTCATCTGCGAATAAAAGACAGTTCATTTTCGTATCGTTTATCATAAAATGTTCATCTAAAAACGTTTGCCATGTACTAATGATATCATCTAAATATATATTAAAAAGTATTGGCGAAAGAGGGCAACCTTGTCGAAGTCCATTGTTAATTTCTACGCAAGTTTCTCCAGGACCATTTCCTTTATCTATACGAATTTTTGTATTTTCATATAAACTTTTTATAGCTTTAATTAGATGAGGTGGATATCCTTTATTTTTTAGTATATCCCATAATTTAGAGCGCATAATTTTATCAAAAGCCTTCTCATAGTCGATAAACAATATGTGTGTCTCAAGATTAAATTCTCTTCTTTTTTCTATCAACTGTTGGAGTGAAAAGATACAGTCAATTGTAGAACGGCCTTTTCTGAACCCATGTTGTTCATTTGAAATAATGTCATTACTTATCTTTCCGATTCTTCTAGATAATATTTTAGCATAGATTTTGCTGCATGTCCCCAAAAAGGCTTATACCTCTGTAGTTATTTGGGTTATGTCTGTCACCTTTTTTATATATATATATAGGGATAACAATAGCTTCACTCCAATCTTCAGGTACACATCCATATTGCCAACAGATATTTTAAACTGAACTTCATCTACAGTAATTAGGCGATCATGATATTGATGATAATGATGACCAAATAGTGTTCGGGGACCGTTTGGGTCTTAAAGTTTCCTGACATTTATCATATAGGTGGGGAAAAATCCCGAAAAAACCTCACCCAGGAAACTTCTCCCGACCGGGGATCGAACCCGGGCCCGCTGCCGTGACAAGGCAGCACGCTACCTCGAGACCACAGCGGTGGACTGATTACAATTAAATTAACATGTTGATCAATCGTTCGTTGTTGTTAAATAAAAAATAAAAGAAACTGCTCCTATCGAAATGAAGCAGGGAAAATATTTGTCATTAATCTCTCATTATTTTTCAAGTGACAGTCACATTTCGAAGTATTTTGATGCGTAAAAGAGTTCTACGAATACTTAAAACTTGTGCATCCGCGCTAATTCAGCGACTTTACCAAATTACTATTTTTACATTTAAATATTTTTATTGGATACTAGCGTACCCGGCAGACGTTGTCCTGCCCGAACGTTCAATTCTCATGTCATGGGCGGACGATAAAAATATGTTACTTTTTTACTATAAAATTCAGAAATTAGGACATAATGAGATATTATTAAATAAGTTCGCAAGAAAACCTCTTACAGCCTTCTGTTGTGGCTCAAGAAGTGTGAATGATGACGTCACATAGTCATGAACATTGGAATTGTACCCTCCTTTGCAGATAAGTTAAGAACCGTCATATAACAATTATATTAGAGTGAAAAAAAAAGATAAATTGATGAGAGTGAGTCAAAACAGTTATTTCCCCCCCCCAGATAGATTTCATTTCTGACCCATACTGGTCGACTTTCCATAAGAATTTTTTTTTCCCCCGTAGAGACTCGAATCAGCGTAAGTCCCGTAGTTCTGCGCCAAGACTTCTTGCCTTAACCACTCGGCTACGGCGCGATACTCTTGTTATTAATTAAAGATAAAAATGGTTATTGTTAGTTATCCGTAAGAGATAAGGGACTCTTGTTATCAATGAAAGACAGAAATGGTTTTTGTGAGTTATCCGTAAGAGGTAAACATATGCTGTCGCGGACTTTTTTGTAGAGCTTTTTGAGATATTTAATTCTGTGTACATTAATTTTGTGTATTTCTTATGGTGTAGGCAGCGTAAGCCATTTTGTGGGGGTTACGAAACCCAAAACCACGCTGACTGCTACCATTTGTAGGTAAGTAAGTGAACCACACTACGCTACTGCTACCATTTGTGGGTTTAGAAAGCAAACCACGCTCAGCGTAACACTTGTCCGGAATCGGGCTTTGTAATTTGCTGTATTTATTAATGTGGTCCTGATATTCAAAGAAGTTATCTGAAAGAAAGCAGCTGGCCTCGGGCCCATGAAAGGCAGCTATTAATTCATCTTTCTTTCCCTGATGAACATATATACATATATAGATACAAATTATTAAAAGCATACAGTGAGTGATTTTTGTATAGGAGAGTGAACAACTACTTATACTTGAATAATAACAGAGGGGCGTTGTTTAAAAAGATAACCTTTTAATATAAACAAGTTGGTTTTAAATAAAACAATAAATTAATAACAAAAGATGATTCTTTATCAAACGACCAAGCATAGCTATAAAAATAACTGAATAAATAACATACCATACATAATACCACACTCACACACGTGTCCAAGCTTTAGGAATCACTTCTTCCGTACATTGCTGGACTAACTCAAAACAGACCTCTTCTCGGCCTCAATCAACTTGTCTATATAGACCACCATATTAACCTTCCAGTCGCATGGTGAGCTGGAACTGGATTCCACCTTTGAATCCGTCTTCAAATAACCAAACGCCGGTTGCTAGGCTGATCGAATGATGATGTTCGGTAAGAGTACAATGTATATAAAGGTTCGCAAGTAGAGGGGATATGCGCCGTAGAGATGCGCGGGAGAAAGGATGAAAAAGGGGAGGGGTAGGCACAAGGAACACAGGACATTGGCATATTTCATAAATGTTCTGTAGTAGGGAGGAGAACAAAGATACCATACTGAAACCGCAGAAAGGCACTTTCGGTTCAATAATCCCCCTGCGCCCTCCGGGTAAAAAGAAGACAGTCCATAAATTTCAAAATAATGTCCGGTAGAACAATCCCACGTTGGGAGGGGCACATCAACACTATCAGATTCCAGCGGTAAACTTCTACACAAATCTTCATCGTCCCCAAAATCACAACCACCACACTCGCTTCCATGTTGACTATACAGGCGCTGAAAATTAATTCCATCTGGATTCAGTCGCCCTAGTACAACTCTGCGGTGTTCCCGGTGAAGAACAGGGTGACGATACCATAATTGGATTGCCGGATCGCAATCCCGCTCCACCGCTATCCAGGAATCTGTAGTTCTAGAGCCACTATGTCGGTCAGCTGGGCACTCGGGGGTCGGCCGGATCCACCAAGTGCTCGACTGCCGAGCATTCCAGGCTGCGTCGTAATGCCAATGTTAAGGAAGGGTAAACTGAAACAAAAAAACAGGCGAAGACAGGAAATCGGAACCTCAGACATACTAGTTCAGCATGTGACATAATACAAAATATTTTCGTAATAAACATCTAGTTTAACATACAGATATTTTCACAACAAACATGCTTGGATTCACTTCATTACAGAACATAGTTTAACTTGACTGACATGTTGTTTTTACAACGTGGCCATGGACGCTTACTAACTTCTAGTTACCCTCATTTTAGAATTTAGCCTGCGTCTCATTAGCAAAACCTGGACCACGTATACTGAAACTCACTCTAGTAGCTCCACAACCAAAAGGTTGACTCAATCAGCTCATATACCAAAATACATAAGTAGCTTTCTTAATATCCCAAACAAATATACAAACAAACTACGTAGAAACAACTAAGATCGACACTCTCTAGCGAGATGTCCCAAAACGCTGACATTTCCAACATTGTAAATTACTTTAACTGCGCTGTCTACAATAAACTTACGCTTTACTAATGTTTGTTCAGCCGGGGAGAGAGAATTCATATGAATTTTAAGTCGCTGACGTAATATATTTAACATCGCCTTCAACCTCAATACCTAGTAAGCTCAACTCTCGGACGAGATTGTCTTTTGATATTACATCTATCCAACTAGGCATGTTTACAAAGTACAATGAACAAAAGATGTAAACAACTATAAGCGAACGTAGTTTAGTATGCATAAGTCACTCTCTGTTTACTGTATAAAGGAAGATGAGTCAATATCATTTACGTGAAAATAATACAAACGCGTAAATAAATGCTTTTCAATAACTTTAACATAGATACCAAGTATCGAAAACAAATAGTTATCCGCAGGGTAATATCTCTGAAAAAATGTCGACTTTCTAATTCCAAACTTCATTTACGACCATACAGAGTCTATACCTTTGTCTTGGCACTTGAAACCAAAACTCCGAAACTTGAGTAGAAAATTTTAAATCGATACTACTAGAACCACTGTTAATAGAGTACAGCCTATCTTTCAAAGTTGAAAGATACAAAACCACACGCTCTGCATACCATTTTGTGGGGGTTACGAAACCCAAAACCACGCTGACTGCTACCATTTGTAGATAAGTAAGTGAACCACACTACGCTACTGCTACCATTTGTGGGTTTAGAAAGCAAACCACGCTCAGCGTAACACTTGTCCGGGATCGGGCTTTGTAATTTGCTGTATTTATTAATGTGGTCCTGATATTCAAAGAAGTTATCTGAAAGAAAGCAGCTGGCCTCGGGCCCATGAAAGGCAGCTATTAATTCATCTTTCTTTCCCTGATGAACATATATACATATATAGATACAAATTATTAAAAGCATACAGTGAGTGATTTTTGTATAGGAGAGTGAACAACTACTTATACTTGAATAATAACAGAGGGGCGTTGTTTAAAAAGATAACCTTTTAATATAAACAAGTTGGTTTTAAATAAAACAATAAATTAATAACAAAAGATGATTCTTTATCAAACGACCAAGCATAGCTATAAAAATAACTGAATAAATAACATACCATACATAATACCACACTCACACACGTGTCCAAGCTTTAGGAATCACTTCTTCCGTACATTGCTGGACTAACTCAAAACAGACCTCTTCTCGGCCTCAATCAACTTGTCTATATATACCACCATATTAACCTTCCAGTCGCATGGTGAGCTGGAACTGGATTCCACCTTTGAATCCGTCTTCAAATAACCAAACGCCGGTTGCTAGGCTGATCGAATGATGATGTTCGGTAAGAGTACAATGTATATAAAGGTTCGCAAGTAGAGGGGATATGCGCCGTAGAGATGCGCGGGAGAAAGGATGAAAAAGGGGAGGGGTAGGCACAAGGAACACAGGACATTGGCATATTTCATAAATGTTCTGTAGTAGGGAGGAGAACAAAGATACCATACTGAACCGCAGAAAGGCACTTTCGGTTCAATTTAAGCGTCCAAAGAGCTACTTTTTTCACGTTTTCCACTATAAAGGGCGATTTTTAAGGGTGTAGGAGTTGAGTATCACAACTCTCTTATAGCCTATGTTCATCCCGGGAATCTCCTGAACATTTTGCAAAAATCCCCATCACAATCGGATCAACGGTATGGCCGCGCATAAAGTACGAACAAACAAATAGGCCTATACAAACAAACAAACATTAATTTTTATATATAAGATTATTTTACATTTAAGGATAAACTAATCAGATGGATCTTTGTTTTAAATATTCAGATATTTGCAATAAGTTAATTAAATTTGTTTTCGAAAATAATTATTCTCCTTTTACATTTAACAATATTTAGTAACGGACCAGCCTCATGGGCTAGTGGTCAGCGTTCCTGACTACTGTTCATGAGGTCGGGGGTTCGATTCCCGGTCAAACCATAGGAATTATAACTTAAAGGGAATCATTCCTGTGGTTGCCCATGGTCTGGAATTTAGGTTAAGTTTAGGTTAAGAACTCTCCTGGCGCTTCATAATCATTTATCATCCATCATATCATCGGGGTAACGTAACTCCGCCTTCCAGGCGCCCCAACTTCAGAAGTGGGTTACAATAAAGCCAATGTCAGGAGAGAACGCCAGAAATGTCGAAATGACAACCTGAGGCATTGGAAAAAAATAAAATTAAAAAATTAGGAAACACACATAAATAATACTTAAGAATAGTGCAGGTAGCTTAAATTTAAATGTATCTATATTCATTTTGATATATCGTGAAGTAGGGATTAGTTACGATAGAGGCTATACTTTCTGGTCAATGGCGATAGAAAAAAAAATGACGGAAGTTTATATCAGTGTTATCGTGACACCGAGGGAGCGAGAACAGACACAATGTCGGCATGTATACAATGCATTCACAGAGTGTAATATGTGAGGGGGAAGAACACAAGTGACAACCATATCACTCCACTGTATTCAGCTGAGATGCATGGTTTCATTTTCTGTCGTTTTCAACCAATATTGTAACTATACATCACGTGATACAATAAACAAAGAAACAATTAGTCCACTATAAATTTGAAGTACAGTTGAACCGTCTACATAAGTGATTTTCAAACTTTTTAAGTCCGAGACCCACCATGAATGATTTTAAACTTCACGCGATCCATAAGTCAAATTAGTACTTTGTAATAACCGATTAAAAGTAAATTTTGAATGATTGTATGTTAATGAAACAAAACAATATAGAACTATAATTAAGCACTTGTTGGAATTTTGTTAAACTATTTTTTTACTCGCAGATCTAATGTGATGCGTTGTCTTTTGTCAACTAGAATTACATAGTACAAATACACTGCTACAGATTTCAAATAAAAAGAGCAAATGCACTCATATATCTCCCTTTTGTCCACCGCTGTGGTCTCGAACTAGCATGATGTCTTGTCACGCAGGGGGCTCGCGTTCGATTCCCGGTCGGGACAGGCTCCTGGGTGAAGTTCTTTTCGGGATTTTTCGACACCTGTAAAACAAATGTCAGGAAGCTTAGGGCCCAACGGTCCCCGAAAATCATTCGACCATCATCATCATCATCATCATCATCATCATCATCCTTCACCGGTGTGAAAGCAATGGGAAGTTACCACATCTATAATTCTATAATTCCCTAGTAAAGCTGCAAAGCATAGCATGGAAATGCTATGATTGCAGTGAAAGACCTGCCTTTCGGGCAGAATTACTATGGATGGATCTCCCATTTTACAGGGAGTTTTATATTCAGTCCTGCATTCATTGAAAGCAGACAGTTTTGTACTGCCATGTTCATTGCATGCTGAAAAGTTGGTTGAAAGTTGATAATGTCTAAATTTATTTTCTTTCAAAATGTTTAGTTTGAGAACCAATGGTCTACATTATATTCTGTTATGATTTTTGAATAATTAAAGCTTAATAAATAATAGTTTTAAAAAACTAAAACAACACGCTTTATTAGAAAACCGAACTAAAAAATGAAAAATAATTTTAATTTCCAACACGCTTGGGATAAAATTAAAGTGGTTAACAAAAAAATCATGTCCAACACATATGGAATAAAACTAGAGTTATCAACAAAAAGAAAATAATTTTACCATCAAAAGCGTGGGGTGCTTTTATGATTTTTACATTTCCTTCTTAGATACTTTACTTTTACCAATATCTGTTTATTAGCAAATATATTAATTGATATAGAGCACCCCAAGCTTTTGATGGTAAAATTATTTTCCTTTTTGTTAATAACTCTAGTTTCATTCTATATGTGTTGGAGATGATTTTTTTGTTGACCACTTTAATTTTATCCCAAGCGTATTGGAAATTAAAATTATTTTTCATTTTTTAGTTCGGTTTTCTAATAAAGCGTGTTGTTTTAGTTTTTTAAAACTATTATTTATTTTTTACTTTTAAAATTTTACAGAATAAGATAAAAATGTAAATATCTTTAAATTCGATACTATTGTAGTATGAGATAAAAGTAGTACTCTTCTAAAAAAAAATCCTCCCAGCCGGATTTGAACCAGCGAACTATGAATTACTGAAATTATATACCACTAGAGTTTACCGCTCTACCAACTGAGCTCTTACAACGATTGTCTAAGACGTCGACAAGTCCGCAACCTATTTTACCAGTATTCATTTTTTTGATTTTCTGATGAATCTGGCCAGGATTTTAGAAACAAAATATGAAATTATTATATTGTCACGGGCCCTTTACAAGTATACAAAGTTTCAAGTCGATCCAAAGTCTCTAAGTGGGTGAAAATTGTGTTCAAAGATTCCGTTACATAAATACAAAGACGCTTTTTTTTTATTTTCTGACGATTCTGGCCAGGATTTTAGAAAAAAAATGACATTATTGTATTGTCACGGGTCCTTTACAAGTATACAAAGTTTCAAGTGGATCCAATGTTTCTAAATGGGTGAAAACCGTGTTCAAAAATTCCGTTACATAGATACAAAGACACATTCTTTGATTTTCTGATGATTCTGGCCTGGATTTTAGAAAACAAATATGAAATTATTGTATTGCCACGGGTTCTTTACAAGTATTCAAAGTTTCAAGTCGATGCAATGAATTTAAGTGGGTGAAAATCGCGTTGAAAGATTCCGTTACATAGATAGATAGATACAGGTCAAGCTAATATAAAGCGTGTAAAAAATCCTTTCACGAATGTTAATTTGCTACGTGTGTAGAATCAGAATTATGATTAATTATGAAATCATTAAAATGTATTGATTGTTAAATGGGAAATCGTAATCAAATAAAGGATATAGCCTAATGGACTTTTGTAACTAAAAATGTGGAGGCGCGCCGTAGCGTAGTGGTTAAGACACTGCGCTACAAGCCGGAAGATTGAAGGTTCGAGTCCCGACGGGGTCAGGATTTTTAAACTGACCCAAACCTTCTGGCAACACTACGACCCGGGGTCGACTCAGCTTCTAACGGAAATGTGTATCAGACGCTTGTTCTGGGGGTAAAGGCGGCCGTCACCCAGGGCTGACAACTCGGCTGACATCAAGTGCCGATTGTCCAGAAAAAGTGGGAGCCTTAACCTCCTACTTCCTCAAGGGCCTCCTGAGGCCTGTAGTGCGATCTCTTTACATTTTTTAACTAAAAATGTTGGATCCAAGCCGCTTGTACGATCAGCCCATGATCTTGGGTCTGATGATAGTCTGGTGAAGCTTACTTCATTTCCCACGGTAAGCTTAGTATCCATTGACTCAAAACTTGTTGAATTTTGTTCCTGCCTAGAAGAACTCGCAATTTCGTTTTTATCGTCTTGATAATCCATTTCAGAATTGGTTGACAGTAGAGTTCAGATCCCGGCAAACAGTTGAGTCTATGTTTTGTTTGTAACTATTTTCATCTCTTAAGAAGCTATGCAACGTTCCTGCCTACTTTTGGAGCTGTGTTATTTCTCCAATGTCTCCTTTTATATTGAACACCCGATAGAATTTTTCTTCCATCAGAAATTCTTAAATGAAACATTCTCTTCAAGTATGTGATAGACCTTGCTACATTTGATAAGGATAATCGAACTGTCAAAATCACATATATATGATTTTCAACCTCCCATTAATATATAGCAAACTTTTTTTTATTGAAATCGGTTGAACAGTTTCTATAGAAAAATGTCGATTAAACATAAATACGTAAAAAGTGAAGTCGGTTGGAAAATATCATTGAGTGAATTTAGAATGCAGGTGTATAATAAAATATAATAGCCTATGCCCCTCACTTACCTATAAGAATTACTTTCAACATTCCGCACACTCTCAGAAACCTATAGGAGGCAGAGCTGTAGGAAGACCGAAGATCAGATGGGAGGATGACACAATGAACGATCTAAGGAAAATGAAAGTGACTAATGTGAATATGGCAAGAGACAGATTGGCATGGAGGAGGATTCTTGACAAGGCCTAAACTTTCACTTTTGAAGTTGTCGTGCCTTAAGATGATGATGATGATTCCGCACACTTGTAACTAACAGTATCACTACCACAATAGATTTTTTTCTTTCAATGCCACCAGGCTATATATTATGATATTTTTGGGGGAATTGTAATCCATTTTTTAGGTTAGGGCACTACCTTTTGGATATTTTTTGTATATACATTGTATGTAGTAGGCTATACGTAGAGGACAGTTTACTTCCCACACGCGTGTTTTGTAATATGTAGCTAATATTACAGTATAGTTATTTTATTACGGTATAGTTAGTTAGGTTGGCAA
This sequence comes from Diploptera punctata, assembly GCA_030220185.1. Classification (NCBI taxonomy): domain Eukaryota; kingdom Metazoa; phylum Arthropoda; class Insecta; order Blattodea; family Blaberidae; genus Diploptera; species Diploptera punctata. Next base: position 1,462,248 of record JASPKZ010005284.1, on the reverse strand, counting down.
CCCCGAAATGTAGGAAGTTGAACCTGCAATGGTCGCCATTGCTGTAAGTACGACAAAACGCAATATCGCGCAAAAAGTTTTTTTTATAGATTCAAGTAATTGAAATATACGTTATTTTTGTGGGTTGTGTATATATATATATATATATATATATTTTGCGCTTTAGTTCAGGCAGTTTAGCACTCTTAAATTTTGCCGATGTAGGCAGTCGCCTGCCCTGCCCAGCGCCTAGGCCCGTAACCTGATGTAGGACTGGTTCAAATATTTTACTGAATATGCAAAGGGTTTTTCATCTTGGTGTTCGAATTAAGAAAGTCTGGTTCATCTTGGTACTAGTGACTATCACGAAAATAATAATTAATGCTCTCTTTTTCCAGTGAGAATATGTGGAAGCTCAAATTTATTAAGACATTCGATAAGTAATGGCAACACTTAAAAATGTATTTAGGTTATTTTTGACATTACGAAACTTAATTTATAGTCTCCTGCCAAGTCAACTACACATTGCCAAATCCTTGGAAGACAGACAACTCCATCTGCAGCATCATTTCTGGATATCTCTCTCATCTGATCGATCTGAGGTTTCTGGATATGAACTCTTGATTGAAATCGAATGCCTCGTAGAGGTTCTTTGATATTTGAGAATAAGTTATGGTCACAAGATCTCCTGTCTGGTGAATTTGGTGGATGTTCGACTATTTCCCAATTCCATATTCTAATAAATTCTACTGAATGTCTTTCTAGGGTAGTATTACTTACAACTATGTGAGAAACAGTGAATGTATTCACAAAATATTGCTATTTCAAACTTTCAGTATTACACATTTATACAACAAAGGCTATGTGCTCATCAATATACTACAAGATTACAATGGTCACCACTAGGATTGCTGATTTACAAAACAGTGTACTGAAATCACTTTTTCGGTACATGAAAACTACGTCATCGTGTCTTCCCTCTACAGTGAAGTTATAGAACAGTGCCAAATTCCTTTCTTCGTTGTCCTCTCTCCTATGTACCTCCCCCTTCCTTCTTTATGCGCTGCGTGTGACTGCGCCATCTTTCCCTTGTCATCGAAAGCCCCAAATAAGATATGCATGTTAGTATCAGGGTCATCATCAACTTTGGGATCGTCGTGGTCAAGTCGACTGTAGCTCGAGGGAGCTGTTTGGTTTTCATCAGTCCCATAAGCCAGGGTAGGGCAACCAGGACTGTGAACCCTAGCCCTCGGCTGGACTGGATTGTGTGTGTGTGTATGTATGTATGAATATTATTATTGACTTTTTGAATTATTGATGGCCGAGTCTGCTAATTTATATTATTTCATTCATATCCTTTCTTTCAACGGTCAAGAAGATGAATTTTTGTTAAATTATTTGTATTGTCTGACACATGTTTCTTATTAAAAGTCATTTTTTTTAGTTAACGTATGTTTACTAATTGTGTAGCTAGTCATGTTTCGTATTGATATATATTGTAAAGTTTTTTCAAGCCAAATTAATCCTCAATTTCCTTCTAGCTTCCACGATTATAATACTGTTTAGAATTCAGTACTATATGTTAAATAATTTACTATGGAAAGGCGGATTAATCTTTGCCTTCTATGGGCCCGAGCAAAGGATTGTTGAGATTGTTACTCAAAACTTTCAAACTCAATGTTATAAAAAGGTAGGATTGTGCGGCGCAACAGTGTTGCCGTTACTTATGTAATGCCCTAGTTTAATATTATGGTAAACAGAAGCTCGAACAGATCTATAAATAATCATTATTTACTGCATTTCATTAAACTTAATTTTACATTGTAAGATTATTTTCTAAAAGATTCTAAATAATATGATCATTTTAAATTTGAATAATTTTTAAATATTTTTTTTCTCATCACGGAAGAACATATGTTATTTTATAGGCTTATAAAACTAGTTCTGGTGTATGATTATAAGGTTGGTATATCTGGCATGGGTAGTTGAATCTGACCAGATTATCATCTGTTAAGGAAATAATAGTGTAACAGGTATCAATTTAATAGAAAATGGCCGGAGGGTAGCCGGTACATTGTAAACAACTTCCAACCTAAAACAAAAGCCGGGCTTTTTCCTGCATCGTTTCGGAAATCTCTCTTTACAAACATCAGCAATTATTATTTTTATGAGACAGAGAACTTCAGACGAACAGCTCTCTGGCACTAAGAAAACGCGGAGACCTAGGGCCGCGCTAGCACGCCCTTAAGGACAATTAAATCCTTGTAAACTGTGAGTGGTAGGACATGTGCCATGAATAAGAACTGTAAGAGGAGCATGTGAACTTCTTGCACGAATACTAGAGGGAAAACGCCCAGTAGGTAGGCCAAGTATGAGGGGAGAGAATAATATTGACCATTCATCTGCACCCGGATATTATACAACTTCTCCCTCATATATATATATATATATATATATATATGCCTATATATATTATATCTAATTAAAATATATTATTCTACTTAGAAAGTCGCTGTCCATTAATAGTCTGAAACACCAAACATCCGAATCCTATTCCCTTAATTTTAGGTAGGTCAAGAATGAGGTGAGAGAATAACATTAACCATGATTTGAGGGCAGTAGATTATATAGGGGATGACTGAACAGCATTAGCTCGGGATATGGATATATAGAGGGTTTATGTCCGCCATAAACCTACGTGTTCGATAGTTCCAGAGAATTACTGTAGTTATTTATAGGGGCGTATTTAGAAAATACGCATAGCAGATGCAGCCTTCCAATCAAATGTTTTTATAACACGAGACATTGAATAAAACATCAATAACTTATTATTAATTAGGGGGCACGCCGTAGCGTAGCGGTCAAGACACTGCGCTACAAGCTGGAAGATGGAGGGTTCGAGTCCCGATGGGTCAGAATTTTTAATCTGACCCAGACCTTCTGGCGGCACTATGGACCTGGGTTTGCCTCAGCCTCTAACGGAAATGTGTACCGGACGCTTCCTGGGATAAAGGCGGCCGTCATGCAGGGCTGACAACCCGGTTAACATCAAGTGCTGATTGTCCAGAAAAAGTGGGAGCCTATCCTCCTACTACCCCAAGGGTCTCCTGTGGCGGAATACTTTACTTTATTTTTAACATAATACAAATGACAATATATGCCCACTGTGCAGTCGTAGATGTGTTTGTATAGTAATGTTAGCTATAACAAGTATTGTCAAATTTTCATTCTGACGTAATCGCAAGACGTGCTTGATTTTATTTACTTCAAATCTAATTAATATTAATTTGAGGAGGGAACTCCATGAACGCAAGTGGTTAGACACTTGCCCTCCGCCTTCCCGCTCATCCCGAGTTTGCGTCTCAGTCTCACTCCATGTGAAGTTCATGGTGAATGAATCGAAATCACGGCAGGATTTTCTTGGCATTTTTCCCGCATGACTCTGCCGAAAACTTTATTCCACTATTTCTGAATACTCATCTCATTCATTTCGTTTAATTGTATTTCATATGCCCCTGTGATGGAGCGACAGGCCTGCTTAACACGCATCCACGTATATCACAGACCTTCAATAATAAGGGCTACGTCTCCTCTCATCCCTCGACAGGCATTATGTCGGACATGAGTAGAGGGTTAATGTAGGGTAGACCGGGGTATTTCGGATCACTGTGTAAAACGGTGCAGTGCTATACTCGGACCAACGGATCTGTGCCCCTATAGCGCTGACATCGTTCTTAGAAAAGTACACGTCTATACTCACACCATTTCACTGCAATCCCCTCCCACTACGTGAAACAGCAGCCAACGAGTAGGGATGTTGCCAACAAACTTCCCCCAGTGTCATGGCTCTGAATATTGAATAATGCAAGTTTGGATTTGAGTTGACAACACTGGGATGCATGTGCAAGAGAGATAGAAAAGAGAGAAATAGGAATACAGGGAGGGAAATGATTTGCCGAGGCATACATGAAAATAGGCGTTAGTTCGCATATCTTACGGGGGCACAGATCCATTGAACAGCCAATATATTCTTCTGCCATCTGTCCAAAAGTTAAATTGTTTTGAAACATAGTGATCAGCAGGTAGACATATTTATTGTGCAATACCTATTTACACATGCGGTTGTGTGTTGACATTAAATTCATTACAAAGTCAGACGTGTGAATCAGGTAGCCTTGTTGGAAAGTGTAGTTACAATATTTATCTGAATAGAAGTTAGTAATTAACATAACTTTGTTAATTCCTGGCCTTGGATGATAGCTGAACAATGTTCATTTGTAAAGAAGGGAGTGCGTGGTTTATCAGGGCGCGTTTCCGTTGAAACATTCACTGAAGGTGACAAATCACCACCATGACTTATGAAATCGTCAATTTCTCGCGTCAGTTATTCTTGTTTCTCTAATTTTTCTTCTTCTTTATATTTCTTGTCTTCTTCAGCTTCTTTTAATTTCTTTTGTTCTAATTCCCATTCTTCTCGAATCTTCATCACCACCATCTTAAGGCACTACAACTGCAAAATTAAATGTTTTGGCCTTCTCAATAATCTTCCTCCAGTCTCTTCTATCTTCTCCCAATTTCTGGTTTGTCACCTCTTCTAGTACCATTAATCAGTCCAGCTGATTCATACTGAGACTTGAAAGCGAGGCTTGTTTTACTGTGTTAAGGAACTAACCTAACTCGAAACTCCCAACCTGGAGGACCAGGTCCTTTGATTTCGGGGTTTCCATCCCCTAGACCAGTTTTGTTTTCATCGCGGCTTAGAGACTGGTCTTCCCTTTAGATTTCGTCATCCGTCTTTTATGCCCTTCCGAAAGACTCCTTCTCCGCCACATCCGCCGTTGTGTTCTCTTCTGGAGTACTTCTTCGTCTGATCCCTACCCCTAGACCCGTGCGGCATGGGAGGCCCTACCAGTAGCTATGCTACCGCCGGCATAGCTGTAGGGGTCTAGGAATACGCAAGCCACATCACCACTTCAAGGTCATGTACTCCCTAGGTGAGGTCTCGAATCTTCAACTTCTCTTTAACATTTTTTTTCTCTAGCTTTGACAACTTTCTTTTGGCGTTCCCTCCATTGCGGCTGGGCTAGGACTTCATCTTACTCCCAGTGAATGTCTTTCCCTTTGTAAGCGAAATTCCTCTTCCTGACGAAATTCTTCCAGAACAACTTTTTCAGCAAACAAAGCCTGATAACGAGGAGACTTTTCTCTTTTTTTCTTGTTCCTCTTGAGCAATTTTCTATCTTACTCTCTATCTTCTCATCTTTTTGGCAACTGCACGCAATTTTTCATGTGTTTTTCATATAAAACAGGTTTCTGACCAGTAAGTATTTACTAATTGACATTAATTTGCTAAATTCATATGATAAATGATGAACCAAATATCCACTCGAAAAATGTACACCATGTACAAGATTAGGAACGATTTTTCTGCCAATACGCCGGGGAGAGAACGTATGGACTGACTTATGAACCATTAGACGCGATGCTATGCAGTGACTGGATGCAAGCAAATTACGAACTCAAGCGTGTAGTGACAAGATTTGCGGTGCACGGGTTCCACCATAAACTATCTATGAATAAACGTTTCCGTGAACCGTACCCTGTGTGAGAACGAACTGTGCGGTAAGAAGTGTGGCAGGTACCATGTATTAACATGTAAACAAAGACATAAATCACTCACAAAATTTTGTGGAATAGACTAACAGAATAGACTTTTTATGGAATAGACTTTTGCACAGTGTGCGCACTTCTTTACATTGTTATTAATCACGCCATAGCGTAGTGGATAAGGCACTGAGCTACCAGCCGGAGGGTCGAGGGTTCAAGTCCCGTTGGGGTCAGGATTTTTAAACTGACCCAAACCCTCTGGCGGCACTATGGCCCTGGGGTCGACTCAGCCTCGAACGGAAATGAGTACCAGACGCTTGTTCTGGGGGTAAAGGTGGCCGTCACGCAGGGCTGACAACCCGGCTGACATAAAGTGCCGATTGTCTATAAAAAGTGGGAGCCTTAACCTCTTACTACCCCAAGGGCCTCCGGGCCTGTTGTGGGATCACGTTACTATTAAGGAATTATTATTATTATTATAGCCCATTTGTTTTCTTAATCATTTCCAATATTGCTGAATAAAATTAATTAAATTGAACTAAAATAAATTTATAGTATATATTAAGTATTTTAATGTCTTATGAGAGTCCCCGGTTACATTTGTACGAAAGAACTAAGGTGGAGATACAGTAGGCCTATATTCGAGGTAAAGCGGATCGACTGTGCTAGGGGTGAATAGGATCACTATTATAGGTCTATAACTTATCTAATATTAGGATCGCATTTGTCAGTAAATGAGAAACAAGAACCACAAATATGAAAATGGAATAGACCTATAAAAATTAATTTCATACAATGAAAGAAAAAAATAAAACTTTTGGAAAATAAATATAGGGCTATTATTTTTTTTGAAGTTACTACTTTGCAAAATATTTATTTCGGTAATTAATGTTTGGTTTAATTTTCCTTGTTTATAAACTTATCTTCCAGACTATTCAATTTTCTAATGTCACAAAAAGTAGAGAAGAAGACAGTAAATAAATGCATACTACCATTTGTGATTGTTAAAGGTGTGTGGAAATGTGGCGACTTTTCGGTTAATCCAACTTCTGAATGGGACATTCCACAACGCAATTCTTTAAGACAACACGACCCTTCTGGTTGCATAAGGTCCTGTGATCCACTCAGTCTCTAACTGAAATGAATATCAAACATGTGTTCTGGGGGTTTAGGCGGCCGTCACATAGGGTTGACATCTCATGCTGATTGCCTAAAAAAGTGAGAACCTTAACCTCCTATCATCTCAAGACAATATATTAAGGCCTAAAGTGAGATAACTTCACTTTTTAACTTCAGAGTCCGAGATAAATAATAATAATAATAATAATAATAATAATAATAATAATAATAATAATAATAATGATAATAATAATAATAATAATAATAATAATAATAATAATAATAATAATAATAATAATAATAATAATAATAATAATAATAATGCTTTATTTTAGCTGGCAGAGATAAAGCCACAAGGTCTTCTCTTCCACTCAACCAGCGAATAGTAGAATTATACAACAATTACTTACATAGGCCTATTACAATTTTAAGATATTATTAAAATACAGACTATACAAAATACAATGATGATGTGATCTAATACTAGCTAATACTATTATAATGATATTGTGAAAAGAAAAATTAATGTCTGAACCAGGAATCGAACCATGGACCTCTAGTCCGGAGAACTAGAGGTCCATGGTTCGATTCCTGGTTCAGACATTAATTTTTCTATTCACAATATCATAATATTATAATATGATCCATTATTGGAACTGTGTTAAAATAATAGTATTGGAAAATGTTAAATATCTAATACTAACAAAAACATAGAATATAATAAAATTAAAAATGATATAAAATAAAGTAAGTAGCTTCCTAGATGATTATTTATAGAATGCTCTATATAATTGTTATGCAGTTAATTTTTTCATTGTGTCTAATTTAAGATATCAGTTAATTTGGATTTACATAATGATAGCGATTGACAGTCCCTGACATGACTGGGAAGTAAGTTGCATGCTCTAGTCATAGATATCGTGTAAGATTCAGAGTATAGACATGCCCTGTGCTGTGGTATCAAAAGTAAAGTAGAGTCTTGTGATCTTGTTCCTGAATTGTGATGAGCCCATAAATTTTGAAAAGTGTTAAATAACTTGGTAAATATGTGTGCAGAATTTGGAAGGAGTAAGGTATGTGAATGTAAAGTTCTTCTGTCATTTAGGCGTAGCCATGATAAGGCCTGAAATGAAGGAGACACGTGGTCATAACGACGGAGATTGAATATAAATCGAATGCACGCATTATGAGCACGCTGTAGTCTGTCAGATTAGTCAGTAATATGTCGCAGTAGTCGAAGTGTGGCATTATAAGAGTCTGTACAAGTAGGCCTATTTGTTTTAATTTTGTAGGAAGCTGGATCAGGTTGTATGATGCGTTAATATCTGGGTCGAACACTGAAATCGCCACAGGGATTGTGGATGGCCATCTCTCCCGCATCAATCTCAGATATATGTGTATTAATAATTATTTATTCTGCCCCCCCCCCACACCTCAATGTGCGCGTCTTCAAATCCCTGAATAATTATTAAAACAAATATACAACAGTATGACAACATTAATCATGAGGTACTTATTCCAAAAGTGTGTGTGTGTGTGTTTTTTTTCCAAAAAAATGTAGGAAATGGAGTAAAAGGCTCTGAGAAAAGAGGCGCGTATCCCCATAACCCTAATTCCATTCATGGTCTTAAATTCCTTATATCAGGTGAAGTTCAACCTAACAATCCGTCGCCGTGGCATAGTCGGTGGAGTCCCTATCTTCCACTCCGGCGACCCGGGTTGATTCCTGGCGGGGTAGGGGATTTTAAATCTCCACACTGGGTCTGGGTGTGTGTGTCCTGTATCTATGTGAGGATAAAATAAAGTTAAAACAGGTAAAACAAAAAGGAAAAACAGTATAAACGAGAAAAAAAAACATCACTCAGCCATTAAACTCTTCCAGTCCTTCCGAAATATCGCCTCAGCCATCTGGAACCCTGTCTCCCGCTATAGGCTATCCCAGATTATACAGCTGCTACCGTCACCCAAATATATGACAGGTGAAAAAGGAAAAAAAAAATACCGACTTCCCTAGAAAAAATATAATCGAACACACGTTCACAGCAGCAGCTGTAGCAGTGCTGGTGGCAGCGGCAGGGACGAAGATTCATTGGTCCTCCCCTGCGAGTTCTGCCACTTAAATATTCAAACAAAACAAGTCCTAAAACGGGTACTTGAATACAGTTCCAAAAATGTAAAAAGACTGTAAAAAATTGAATAGGCTACTTTTGTCAAAGAACAGTTCAATTGTGGCATTTGCCTCCCAGTAGAGTAGAAATAATCCATGATCCAGTTTATCCTGGAGGAGATCCGTTATGCTCTATAGATCCGGAGTAAATCAGATATTTACAGTACATTAATGTTTATTTTTATGTTGTATGATCGCATGCAGTTATTAACTCTAAATATTATAGCTAATAATATTATTAATAATAATGTAAGATAGTGTGCTTAGAAAGAATAAAATCTAACATGTTCTGGTTTCTTGAGCCAGTAAATTGTCATTTGGTTAGTTTATGGTCCGAATACCCTGGTTTACACTATTTGAGGAACTAATAAATGAGTGTAAACAAAATATTTGACTATGTAGATTTTTCTCCTAATTCCCTTTTTTGTTATAATAGGCCCTAAGTGTAGGTCCGCCGCTGCGGTCTCGGGGAGCATCCCTGCCTTGTATGCAGCAGACCCGTGTTCGATCTCCGGTGGGGACAAGTTTCCTGGATGATGGTTTTTTATACGAGGTTTTTCTTCGCCTATAGGACAAATGCCAGGAAACAATAAGGCCCAAATGAACCCCGAACATCATATGATCATAGTAATCTCCATTATCATATTCGCCGTGTTTAGTATGCATATGTGCGTGTGAATGGTGTGTTATGTTGTATCAGGAGACCCTGACATTGAGCTGATCACTCATTTGGCCCTCCATGTCCTTGTGGGTCAAAAAGTATATGTTTGATCCAAAGTTTAAAATCCTTTTGGCGAGAGGTCATGGCACTATAAGGCCCGGGTGGCGCGTGGCATGTAAAAAGTACCTGTAAGGTGAGAAGTTGAACAATTAATAAAATGAAATAATAAAAGTAGGGTGAAGTGGGATAATATCGATCACTTTAACAATTAGAAGAACAACATATTATTCGTAAAATAGAAATGAAAAAAAGAGAATTGTTTACTGTTCTATTAGGCTACTTATTTATATAGGCCTATATACATAAAATATACTATGAAGTTGAACCGAAAGTGTGATTTTCGGTTCACTACTGTAGTGTCGTAATCCTCCCCGGACAGTAAGATTCGTGAACTATGCCAATATCCTTTCTCTATGCATCTACCCCCACTCTCCCTTTTTGCCTCTCCTGTTGCGCTGTTTGTGCGGCGCATCTCCCCTCCTACCTCGGAACGCTCAAATACGCTATGCACAGTGAGAACGTTATCATTCATTCATTCATTCATTCATTCTTTCATCCGTGTTTTGGATCGGAACTTTAAGTTGACAAGGTCGTCTGGAGCCGCGAGCGGCGGAGTTTAAGTTGGTCCTGAAGACCGGGGAAAGCCACCCTGGCTTGGACGATAGTATGAATGTGGTGTGAGGTATGATATGGTTTTTTTGTCATGTAAAAGCATTATTATTTATTTACTTTTGTTGAATGATCAAATGTTTATTTTTGTTATGTTTTTACTTCAGACTTCTTGTTTACATTAAATATCATGTTTATACTTATCCAATTTAATGCTCAAGTGATTTATGTGCATGTTGCTGTTTGATATCCCTGTACGGAAACTCACTTATTTAGGAGATCATTCTAGCTCCCTTTATTTTTTCTGTCTAGCTTTTCTGATTAATAATTATAGTGAAAACATTCATTTTAAGTTACTCTGGTGTTTTGAGAACTATTATTGATTTATGCTTAAGTGCTTAGGAAAGAAAGATGAATCAATCTTTGCCTCCTATGGGCCCGGGGCAAAGCTTTGTGATTAATAATCTTGGATGTAATAAAATCTACGCTAGTAGAAGCAACGGAAACAAAAAGACGATCTACTCTGCACCAAAAGGTAGCAGGCAGCGAGGTTGCAACCCGCACAAATGGTTGCGCAGAGCGTGGTTTATCAATAGTAGTAATACAACCCGCACAAAGTAACCTGAAAAAAATGTATTCATGTACCTGGGTTTGATCGGAGTTCCTCAATACTTCGGTAATTCCGATCGCCTTATTCAAAACTAAAGAAATAGATGAAATAGGCCTACACAAAAATGCAAAAAATGTTTGTCTCTGCGATCAAAAATCTAACACGTAATTATTTGCTGGGACAAATCCATTTGCATTCTGCATGAACCTTCTGAACATGAAGTGAACCTGCCTACATCACAACACGTGTCTTGTACAAGGTGCTTAACTGCATTGATTAAACATTAATAAGTTAATAAAAATAAAAATATATTCGAACAATGAGGGGTCACTTCTGCCATATGGAGTAATTCGGATCAGTATTGATTGGAGTACCCCAGCGTGCCATGTTGGAAATAATTTGGCACCATTTTGTATTACCTGACATAAATCAGCTTAGCTTCCTTATAAGAAAATGACATGAAACACAAAATGCCCACGTCACTGCAGATGTGCTGCTCAACTAGCATTGAAATACACAATGCGTGAAACGCTTTGCAGAAGATGCCAGTAATATGAAGAACACGTTTTAATAGTGGTTTCTGAAAAAATCGTGATCGGAATTATCTCCATGGTCGGAATTCTCCAACTTTATCCTTATAATTAATTATATTATTAATTAGCTGAAGTGGAGATCTATACGGAAACCCGTTCAGTTTGATCTTCAAAATGCCTAAACATAATTATACTAAAATGAGCTACTTCATTTAAATATAAGTTAAGGATGTCAAGTTCAGCTTAGGAGTAGCCTGTCTTAAATTATTAAAATTATATTACCAAAGCCGATTAGTTAATTGATGTATTATATTAAAGAAAATTCAACTAGGCCTACGTACTAATTATGAGAATAGTTTTCTATGGGGTCTAGTTGATTTTCGCTTAGACAATTACTTAATTCATATTCATATATATATATTCCCACCCAGCATCGTGATACATTTGGGTAACTACAATAAGTAGCGGTTCCAGGTTGAGAAAACCAGTTATAACGGCTGGGGGACTCGACATGCTGACCACATGTCACCCCTACACTGACTAGATGATTGACATGTGATTGACATGTGTGGACGTGCAGCCGGCCTTCTAGGCCTGTCGCGCCATGGAATTATATATATATATATATATATACTATAGTTTAATGGATATCACACTGAGGTACAGACTCAGAGATCCGGGTTCGAATCCCGTCCAGGCATTTATTTTTCTTATCATACCATATTAAGCTTGCATTACTCAATGTTAAATATTTAATTATAACATCGATAAAGCGTCACTGCTATAAAGTAAAAATGTTCTCTTTAATTTGCTTACTTGTTATAGTCAGCTACTAGATGGCAGTGAAGACCGAGTTCTCGCGACATCTAGTAATAATGGAGAATATAATACATATATAAGAAAAATAAATGTTTGAATTGGATTCGCCTGGTGGTGTAATGGATATCACACTGAGGTACAGACTCAGAGATCCGGGTTCGAATCCCGTCTAGGCATTTATTTTTCTTATCATACCATATATATATATATATATATATAGGGGGGCACGCCGTAGCGTAGTGGTTAAGTCACTGAGCTATAAGCCGGAGGGTCGAGGGTTCAAGAATTTTTAAACTGACCCAAACTCTCTGGCGGCACTATGGCCCTGGGGTCGACTCAGCCTCTAACGGAAATGAGTACCAGGCGCTTGTTCTGGGGGTAAAGGCGGCCGTCACGCAGGGCTGACAACCCGGCTGACATAAAATGCCGATTGTCTAGAAAAAGTGGGAGCCTTCCTCCTACTACCCCAAGGGCCTCCGGGCCGGTTGTGGGATCACTTTACTTTACTATATATATATATATATATATATATATATATATATATATATATATATATTTATATATATATAGAATGCTGATATGTATTTTTCAAGTTTTTTTTGACAGATCTTCTAAAGAATCCGGATTACGCCTGTTTTTTGCACGCTTTTTACCCCTTTTTATTGTAGTAGTCGTTACTGAAATTCGTTGAGACGGATAATCGGGATCGTCTTCACGTCTTCCATGCTGAATTTTTTGAAGAAAAAGTTCCTCGTGAGATGTCGCCATGGTGTTACCATGCACACTGTTGCCCTGCTACTCATATATATATGAACGTTTCAGTCTCCTAAATGAAAAAAAAAGATTAATCAAAATTAAGTCTGAAAATTGTAATGAACAAACGTCTAGCCCTATACCAGTTATAGCATACGACTAAGAAATTTTTTTTTTCATTGTTTTATCTTCCTTTCTTTTGTAGGAGATACATACGCTTCCTTTCCCATCTTGAGTGGAGTAGTCTGTAGACAATAAACAACATATTTTAGTTAGTGTGTGATTAGGAAAATGGCAGGGCCAACGACGAGGAGAACTCGGGACGTCACATAACAAAAAACACACACATCTAGAATCATGTCTGAGGATACGAGTATCGTAATATTTTTATTTAATTACACTCTATAACAGCTTGGGTCATTGGTATCACAGTTTAAAAAAGGGAGAGTTAATTTATAAATGTTCCTTTGTTATAGTTAGTAAGTTTATAAAATTTATTACGGATCCGTAGACTTTCATTGTATTGGGAGTGAATTAGCTCAAAGGTATCTCAACTTAAGTTGAGGAGACGGACCTACAAGGTAACTATTTTATAGTTTTTAACCTTACATTATATTACTATCTTATTTCAGGCTTGTGGTTATTTACATATTGTGATCTAGGACACGAAACCAGTAACATGAAACGATAGATAATGTAGAAAAGTTTTCTTCTCTTCCGAAGAAACCTGTACTCAGAATTTTTAGACTATGACCTGAAAAAATTCCACTGAATTCGGAAACCACGGAACCAGATAAGAGTATGGTAGCCACTCGTTCACTGGGACGTCCCTCAAATTTGAGATTTGAAATTCTCCATCCCGTCGTGGATGGAACCCGAATCATCGGAGAAGAAAGTAGGGACTCGCCGACCACGCCAAGGCGATTCATGACCTTAAAGAAAGCTTATTTAATTAAAATATTAACCAGTAACGTAAACCGATAGATAAAAAAAGATAAATTTACAATCACCAATCCAATATTAGTTGTTATTATATATATCGAATATACTTTTATCGTCAGTATTTTACAAATAAAAAACAGTTAATAGTTACATATGAATCGATATGTCAGTAAAACAGATGGAAAATAAATGCAAATTTTGACAAGTATAATATTAAATACTCTTCGCTGTAAATTAAAAAAAAAAAAATGAAATTGATTTGGAATAATGAGATCAAGGGTAAATGTTGATATTGCATTGAACAATAGTAGGCTATATGGCAGGGAAGAGGGGAACGGATTTCTCGCCTGCCCACACATTTATTAAAACACACGTGGGGTGTTAGGAAATTGATTTCAGTCTGACATAAAGAGAGGGGTGTTCACTCCCCTCATTCCGTTAGGATTAAGGACTCGTGCTTTGTTAAAGACAAACACTCATGTTACCAACCACTGGAATGTAGGCCCTCAATAATGTAGCCTACCAAATGATAAACATTTTATGTTCATAGGTTTTTTATCTATGTCATTAAGAAGATTTTTGTATTAAAATAGATAATTTACAAATATTTATAAAATGTTTAAAAACATAAACTTATTGTAGGCCTACTTGCATTTTGAACCTGAGTTTCCGAATTTACTTTACTTCTACTCCTTCAATTAATAAAGAGTGTACTTGTACCCGTTAGTGGTTAAGGCACTGAGCTACAAGCCGGAGGGTCGAGGGTTCAAGTCCCGTTGGGGTCAGGATTTTTAAACTGGCCCAAACCCTCTGGCGGCACTATGGCCCTGGGGTCGACTCAGCCTCTAACGGAAATGAGTACCAGACGCTTGTTCTGGGGGTAAAGGCGGCCGTCACGCAGGGCTGACAACCCGGCTGACATAAAGTGCCGATTGTCTAGAAAAAGTGGGAGCCCTAACCTCCTACTACCCCAAGGGCCTCCGGGCCTGTTGTGGGATCACTTTACTTGTACCCGTCCTCATACAAAATCAGGCATAAAATGAGAGACTGGTAGTTATCAACAGTAATCTAACAAGAGGTTCTGATTTTGTCTAATGAAAAACTCAACCTCGCGTTGGATTTGGAGTGACTATTTGACGAATAATACAACACCAAAAGCTAAAAATAATTATAATGTTTAATATTTACCAAATGTGAGGTTATGTATTCCGATTTTATTTCCGGGCGATTTCTAAGCCGTCTGTATAGTTATAAATAGCATATCTTTACTGTTAAATCTCTTTGGGCTTGGGAAAATCAATAAAATATGATTGTATGAGAAATAACTATTATCAATAATGTAGATTCATTATACAACATTTAATAAATTGTTTAGAGCAACAGAACTAACCTAATTTTTTTTGGAAATGTTTGAAGTTGTTTTCTTTTGGCATTTCTTGCTGTACCATATCGATCGTACATTGTTGAATTTATATCCTTGTCAAAGAAGTTAATTTGCGGAGATATCTCTCATTACAAACAGAAGAAGCAAATTATCAACAGGAAGAGGCAGAATTATCAACAGAAAGAGGCAAAATTATCGGTCTATAATCGGTCTATGAGTTAAATAGCCATTGGAATCAGTGAAAGCGGAGGATGAAGTTTATACCTGTTGCTATACGAGGAGTATAGATCTAAAAGATTATCCACTTTTTAAAAAATCACAGATATTGAGAAAAGCTGCTAGAAATAAAAATAGTTTTATTAACAAATAGGCTTACAATGCAAATTATACTTCTTTAGTACTCACTAATCAGTAATAGTAGATTAGATAAAAAATAGTAAAACTTTAGGTAGAAAAATAACATTAGTCTATCCTAAGTTAGTGTCGACAGAATCACTCTGAAGTTATTAAGTCTTACTAGCGGTTTTGCAGGATTCCTGTGAATTCACACATATTTTTTAATAAAATTTCCAAATTCACTTTATTGTAATGTTCATTTTATTTTTTAGTAATTTTTTTTTAAATTTACTTTATTATTTCACCCATAATTCGCAAATTCTTCAGAAATAATTTGCTGCCCATAAAATCTCTTGCTTCCAAATTTATTCATCGCTTTCGATTTCACTTAGATCATGTTCTTTACTCCTCACTTGTTCATGATCCAGACACGACTGCAACTGCAAGTCTGATCCTCATAACTAGACCTAATTATATGTGGGAGGTAGGAACATTTTCGTCACACAATCGAGATTTACCTCGAATCGAAGTGTCAAGAACCGAACTATCCGAAATGGAGGAATATGTATACACTTGTGAAAAGTTCTCTGCGGGGTTTCCGACTCGTAAGTCGACAGATCACGAATCCTTCTCTATCACACAAGACGAGTCTCCAACTCTTGCCGCCGTCCGCGAAAAAAAAAAAAAAAATCCAGCCCAACAATGCATCATAATATATATATATATATATATATATATATATATATATATATATATATATGTATTTAATTTATGCTCTGCAAAAGGTAAGCTAATTTCCAAAATAAATAAATAAATACAATGTGCATTGTAACACCAATTATAATGTATTAAACGCTACTCAATTTGGATTTAGAAGTAATTTAGTATAGATGACATATTTCGTGTGATTAAAGGAATAAATTGGGAACTGGAAAATAATAATAGATGTTTAGTAATATTTATTGCTGTAAGTTTCCGACACAGTTAATCATTCCAGTTTGCTAGAAAACTATACTGTGCTAGGATAAGAGGAATCATGTTAAAATTCCTTGATTCTTATAGGCCTATGGAAGAAAGAACTCTATTAACAAAAACAAAGTTTTCAGTAATAAGGTATATATCAAGATTGGTTTGCTGTAAGGCACAATCCTTGGATCCATTTTGTTGCTTTTGCATTATTAGTATACCGAATGCACAATTACCTGAATGCAATATATTGATATATCTCGCGTCATTTCAAATGGTTTAAAACAACTCGCCCTGATGAAGAGCTCGGGACTTGCGCAGGTGTAAGTCCTCTTGGATAAGACATTTCCTGATGGAATTTCGCCCGGTATGAGACCAGTGACTTCTCACGATCGTGAAGAATTTGTGTAGCTACAATAAGTAGCGGCTGGAGGTTAAAAAAAACGATTATAACGGCTGAGCGACCCGACATGATTACCACAGGTGCCTCCTATGTTTGCTGGATGATCGCTCGCCTATGTTGTAATGCCACCTATCGGCTGGTAGGACTAGCCCTGTCGCGCCGTGGAGTTTTTAATGTATGGGTATTGGATATTCATAGGGCACGCCGTAGAGTAATGATTAAGGCACTGCGCTACAAGTCGGAAGGTCGAGGGTTCAAGCCCTGGTGGGGTCAGGATTTTTAAACTGGCCGAAACCTTCTGGCGGCATTATGGCCCTGGGGTCGACTCAGCCTCTAACGGAAATAAGTACCAGACGCTTTTTCTGGGGGTAAAGGCGGCCGTCACGCAGGGCTGACAACCCCGCTGACATCAAGTGCCGTTTGTCTAGAAAAAGTGGGAGCCTTAACCTACTACTAGTAGGCCCGTAGTGGGACTACTATACTTTTTATAGGATATTCATGCAGATGATACTGTTTTAGTAGTTGGGGGGGGGAATTCACAAAACGCTTATGAGAATGAAAATAATTTATTGTAATTATTAAAAAATAAATCTCGGTGTGAACTAATTTGCACTTTTGAATCTAATTATAATATTTAAATATATGACTTATAATATTAAAACATGGACTGTCGTCTGGAGCCTCTAACAAGGTGTCAATATTACAGCGAACTTTCATAACTGATGATTGTATAACCAACTCCTAGCTTTTCATCATTCGGCAGGCTGCTCTATTATGCGTGATGACAATATTTCTTTCACATCAAACACACATCATACAATTTGCACCTTTTGAGAACTCATTTTCCATCCATACACACTTGTAATATTTTCAGGTTTTTTTTAATGTACTTTCACTATAGTAACTCCATGACGCCATTGGGCTAGAATGCCCTTAACCTACCAGCTGGCTGCTGGCTTCACATGCATGTGCGTTAATCACACAGATGAAGGGTGACATGTGGTTAGCATGTCGAGTCCCCAGCCGTTATAGAGCTAGTTTTTTTCAACCTGACTTACTGTGATGAAGTTGTTTAAACATTATTTGCTACAACATGTTGCTGGAAGCTTGGAAAGGGGAGATTTTTCTGCCTCTCGAAACTCGGAATCAGAAGTTAAATATTTATTCTTTCAGCAGATGATACAAATATTGAGCTCGGAGTGAATGTGCTCTCTTTTTAGCAATGAGAGTAATTCATTTATCAGTACATTTATTGTAAGTAAAATAGGTGGAGCATTTATCAACCCGAGGATAGCCAAACTAAGACTTTTTCACTTAGGGTCTATGTTAAATCCTCACTAAAATAAAGTTTTATAAATATATACTCCACCGCTGTGGTCTCGAGGTAGCGTGCTGCCTTGTCACACAGCGGGCCCGGGTTTGATTCCTGGTCGGGTCATTCTCCCGGGTGAGATTCTTCTCGGGGTTTTTCCTCACCTGTAAGACAAATGTCAGGAAGCTTAGGGCCCAACGGTCCCTAAAAATCATCCTTATCATTATCATCATCATCTTCCTCCACCGGTATGGAAGCATTAAAATGCTATGGTTGCGGTGAAAGACCTGTCCTCGCTCTAAATATATCGTTGGCCACGTTGTTTTCATCACACGACGAACATACGCTGCCTTGCAATTGATGAAGCGGATCCATCTATAGTAATTCTGCCCGAAGTCAGGTCCTTCACTGCAATCATATAATTTTCATGCTATGCTTGCAGCTTTTACTAGGGAATTGTAGGTGTGGTAGCTTCCCGTTGCTTTCCACTCCGGTGAAGGAGGATGATGATGATGATAATGATGGCCATATGATTTCGGGGACCGTTTGGCCCTTAAAGTTTTCCTGACATTTGTCTGACAGGTGAGCAAAAACCCCGATAAAAACCTCACCCAGAAAAACTGCCCCGACCGGGGATCGAACCCGGGCCAGTTGCGTGACAAGGCAGCACGTTACCTCGAGACCACAGCGGTGGACATGAATCGGATAATAAACTGTAGGCTACTGTTATTAGTATGGTTTTTTTAAACAAAACATATTATTTAGTAGGATAAAGTTTGATCCCCCATCGGGCGCCTCCCCAGGTGATGGATAGGGGAATGCCTCATAAATATAGGTGGTACCGGGGAAATTAAATACCCGGGGTGAACCAAAATCAGCATAGCGTCTGTTCCAGATTGGACGGCTATAATGGGCAGGTAGAGCTCAGAGCCGAAGAGAAGGCAATCTACCTAAGGGAAGGCACCCTAAAAACAAAGCTGAAGCAAGTTGGGAGGCTGTAAGGTGGCAATCCCACCACCCAACTATATCTGCGCAGCCCTTGTAAGGCGGCCAGATGAATTTTCTATTACTAAAAAGCGAAGGAGAAAGCCGGACGGAAACACTGATGATGGACCAGGCAAGAAAAGGACAATGATAAAGAATAATTTACTATTGGCAACATGGAATATTAGAGGGTTAAATAATAAATAGACAGAAGTTTTATATGAAATGAAAAAGAAAAAGGCAAATATAATGCTCTTAACAGAAACAAAGAAAAAGTTGAAAGGGACACAGGATATAGAAGATCACCTCCTTGTATATCATGGTGTAGAAAGACAACAACGTGCAACAGCTGGAGTAGCTATAATGATAGACCCCATTTGGAGGAAGAAAATACATAGCTATACTTTTATATCAGAAAGAATAATTATTGTCAGGTTTAAAATACAAAGAGGATATATGACAATAATAGGTATATATGCACCAGAACAAGGGAAAAAAGAAAAAAATTGAAAAATGTTATAAAGAACTTCAAAAAGTAGTGAATAAAGTAAATAAAAATGATTATATAGTTATTGGAGGTGATTTTAATGGAAGAATAAGGTGCCATCCTATACCTGATATAATTGGTACAAAAGGAGAAACAATAGAAAATGATAGTGGAAAAGAACTTCGACAATTTGCAATATTTAATGGATACAGAATTACTAATACCTATTTTAGAAAGAAAGAAATACATAAGTACACCTGGTCGGCTAGAGGATTAAGATCAATTCTTGATTATTTCTTGGTAAACAGAAAATTGATACCCTGGGTCACAGATGTAAGAGTATATAGAGGTTTCGATATAGGAACAGATCATTTTCTCTTGACATGTAATATAAAATTATTAGAAAGATGGAGGAGACCAACAACAAGAAAAATTTACAATGAAGAAACATATAAAGTGAATTTATTACAAGAAGAAAGTACAAGAAAGTTGTATGCAAATAGATTATCTCAATATATATTACAGCGAGAAATAAATAATAATATAGAAGAAGAATGGAGCAACATCGATTGGGCTCTAAAGAAAGCAGCATATGAAGTTCTAGGATTAAGAAGGAAAAAATTGTAAGAAGAAAGGATTAAGAATATGGAATGACGAAATTAAAACAGTTATAGAGGAAAAGAAGAAAGCATATTTACAATATTTACAAAAGAAAACTGAAGAAACAAAAGAAATATATTATAACAAAAAGAAAGGAAGCAAAGAAAATTGTTAGGAAATCCCACCAAGACAGTTGGGAACAATATGTATCTAATCTAGAACATGATCTACATGGACAACAATGGACTGCTTATAGAACAATTAAACATTTAAATAAATCAGAAAAAGAAGCTGCATCAATATCAGAAGAACATTGGATAGAATATTTCAGAGACCTGTGGTACAACGAGAATGAAACGAAGGAGAACCAAAATGTGAGAATTTGAAAGTAGATAAAATACAAATGGAAGAACTGGAAGAATCGCTCAAATTAACAAATAATAGAAAAAATAGCGGACGAGATGACATCAATTCAGAACTAGTTAAATATGCAGATATATTCTTTAAATTAAGATTCTTGAATTTTCTTAATATGTGTTGGGAGAATCATAATATACCAGCAACATGGAGGCAAGGTATATTAAAACCAATTTACAAGAAAGGAGAAAGAAACCAACCATCTAATTACAGAGGCATTACCCTCCTAAATAGTGGATATAAAATCTATGCTAGAATAATAGCAAAACGAATACAACGAATTACTGAAGTAACACTAGCAGAAGAACAAAACGGGTTCCGAAAAGGAAGATCTTGTACTGATGGAGTATTTGCCCTGAATCAGATAATAAACAAAAGACAAGAAAAAAACCTGGAAACACATTTGTTATTTATAGACTTAGATAAAGCATTTGATCGAGTAACAGGGAAATATTGTGGAATATCCTAAAAGAAAAAGGCCTCCCTATTCAGATTATAGAAGCTGTTAAGAGCTTGTGCTATGGAACAAATATTTGTATTGACCCTCAGTTGACAAAAAATAAGACATTTTTTCAAATAAACCAAGGAGTACGACAAGGGTGTTCACTCTCACCTATATTATTTAATATTTATATGGACGATATCCTAAAAGAATGGAAGAAGGTTTTAACTAATGAAGGAATATTAATTGATAATAAAGATAAAATAAATGCTTTATTATTCGCTGACGATACTTTTAGCAGAATCTGAAAATGAGCTCCAAATGTTAGCATATAAATTTAAATTAATAGCCAATAGATATAATTGTAAAATATCAATAAATAAGTCAAAAGTAATGGCATTTATTGGTAAATATGGAATTAGATCAAAAATTGTACTGGATAACAAAATAATAGAACAAATATCACATTTCCAATATTTAGGATGTGATATAACTTACAGAGAAAATAAAGATATAGAAAATAAAGTAAATAAATTTCAGGCTATTTGTGGAACCATAAAAAGAACCTTAGATCGGAAAACAAGGAAAGATACGAAACTTAAATTATATAAAACAATGACTGTTCCTTTGTTGTTGTATGGAAGTGAAAATTGGATAATGAAATCAAGGGATAAAAGCAGGATACAGACTGCGGAAATGCTGTTTTTACGTAATGTGAAAGGATGCACAAGAGCGGATAGAATAAGGAATGAAACTATACGAGAAGAATTAAATATATATAAAATTGAAGATAAAATCAGCGAAAATAATATGAAATGGACAGAACACTTAATGAGAATGAACAACGAAAGAATACCAAAAAGAACCTTCCTGTATAATCCCAGAGGAACAAGAGATGTTGGCCGACCACGTAGAAGATGGACTCCACTTTTAACTTCGCCGGAACAGGCTGCATAGCCTAAACCTTGTAGTAGAAGAAGAAGACTAATGGGCATGTAAGTTCATTATCAGTGAATATTTTAGATACACTATTTGTTCTTCCTGAACACACGAAATAAATGACAATGCAGCATCATAATTTTTCTTTAATTTTTAAAACGTATCACGAAATAATCTGTCACTAAATAACCTACTGTATCTTTGCCCTTTCTAATATGACAAAAATAATGTTATTCAAGGAAATTATTATTAATAGGAATAGTGTTATTATTCAAGGAAAATGCTACTTTCAGTTGATGATTAACTTGCACAGTACATCAGCATCGAAAACTCACAATGAGAAAAAAGTGGATAACGTCTATTTCATTTATGCTGTTCTTATTGTGAACCTTGTTTCTGTAGGTACAAGATGTAACTTGTCATTTTCCGTAATCCAAGTCGTCGTCTTTTAATTCTGTCCGGCTTAATCGTGTGAGGCTTTTGAGAAAATACGTTTTACGTGGTGAGTTTCCAGCCCGACGCACAACCCCCAACCTGGAGGACCGGAGGTTTTCCCTTAGAAGTTTGCCTTTTCCTCGGCTGACGAGAGACCTTCCCGGGTTTATTTTCGGAGTTTTCCTTCTCCTACACCCTTACCAATACTCACACTTGGGGTAAAGTGTGTTGGGGCTTTTTATCGACAGCCATGTCTAGATCCGCCGCATTCATTTAAAGCAGGGCCACCTCTTGCAGGATGTGGTTCTGCACCACGTACGGACGGTCTTGTTTATAGCTTCATCAGAAATAAAGGTCTTGCATATCTCCTCTACTTAACTCTAGGTTGGAGAACCAGTGTGGGATCTACCCCTAACAAAGGTGCAACCTCTACCTTCCCTTTAACCCCAACAAGACTTCACTAACAGCTCTAATATAATCAATATATTAATATAATTTTTTCAATTATTTACTGTTTTTGCTGTTTTAATCAAATTAACTGGATTTTGGCATATACAGTACTAGGAACTGGCTGGGAACGAATTGGAACCGTATTGTAAAATTAAGACAAATCATATAACGGTGATAGTGAATTTTTACTTCAGTTATGCATAAACTGTTTATCAGCCTCTATCCACTACTTCTCTTTCCTCCTGAATAAAGATTTATTTTTAGATATTACAATTAGTAACATTTTTAACTCTCACAATGGAAGGAGGTAACAGTGTTTCCTGATACCCGATGCGTAAAACCAACAGCTACGTTAGTGTTAATGATATTAGTAAAAATAAATTTTATAACTGTTGAATTATATAAAAATATGTGTACCTTTTCCTGCCAATGGTAGCATGATTCAGACATGTGAAATTATCTCGTCACTTAACTTGACGATTGGGGGGGGGGATATATCATTATATAGGCCTATATATATATATATATATATATATTACCCAGTGTAAGGTATATATATTAATTGGTGTTTCTCGTATAATTTATTATATTCCTACTATTATCATTATAATTATTATTATTATCATTATTATATTATATTATTATTATTATCGTAAGTATTATTATTGTTATTATCGTATAAAATGTAGTTTGTACATTAAATTTACATTGCTACATTTAATGTATCTTTAACTGTTTATAATTAGTATAGTGTATATCTATATTTGTCAAATATTTATTTGTATTTGTATTTGTGCTGGTTGAGTGGAAGAGAAGGCCTTATGGCCTTAACTCTGCCAGAACAAATAAAACAGTTATATAGGCTATATATATATATATATATATATATATATATATATATATATGTGTGTGTGTGTGTGTGTGTGTGTGTGTGTGTGTGTGTGTGTGTGTGTGTGTATGGTGATGAAATACTTTAGACGGATTTATTAGCAAGACAATATTTTTTTTATGAACTCTCATTCCCTCTAGTGGCCTTTAGGGGTTTTGATCAAAACTACTGGTTAGATTAAACGAATGGAGATGGATTATAGTATCCTCTGACCACTAACGTCGCGGATGTTTTATAATAAGTAGATCTCTAAACAAATACCATCTCCTTACGTTCAATCGACCTATATTAATATAACCTTGTAAAATGATATATCCCGCGCCGAAGACGAGTAGTTACGGCAAAAGACCTTGGGGCAGAGCTGTGGGACTTGCGCTGGTTCGAGTCTCTATGGGGAAAATTTCTGATGGAATTTCGGCCGGAATGGGACAGGTGCCCACTCATCGTAGTGAGGAATTTGGATAGCTACAATAATTATCGGCTCCATGCTGAGAAAACCAGGTATAACGGCTGGGGAACACGACATGCTGATAACATGTCACCCCTATACTTGCAGTATAATGTATGTCTGTATTTAACACATGTAGATACGATTCGAAGAGCCGGCTGGTAGGCCAAAGGCATTTTAGGCCTGTCGCGCCATGGAGTTAGTACAATAATATAAATAACTAGCAAATAACCGGCGTGCGCTGCTATGCCTACTGTAGATATATTAAATGTGTTTTATGTTTAATTGAATAAGTAAACAGACAAATAATTATAAATTTATTTCCTAATTATTTTTAGATACCCCGTGTTGATTATCGGTGTTGCCCGGGAATCTACATAACCCGAATTTCTTGGTATAAATGAGCTGAAAGACAAAAATTGTTATAATGAGTTATCTGTAAAAGAATATCCGTCGCGCGCTGCTACGCTTTCCCGGGAATCTAGTCATCCCGATCGCCTTGGCATCAATGAACTGAACGACAAAAATGATTATTGTGAATTATCCGTAAAAATAGACATATGCTATCGCGGACTTCTTTGTAGATTTTTTTTATTTAGATATTCAGATTTTAGTTTTCAGATTAATGTACACACATTAATTTGGTGTATTTGTGACAGTTTAGGCAGCGGAGTCATTTAAGCATCCAAAAATCTACATTAAAAAATCCTATAACCCGATCGCAGTGTCACCAATAGTGAATCTAAAACCATCCAGGGACCCACTCAAATATACACAGAAAATTTCATTGAAATCGGTCCAGTCGTTTAGGATGAGTCCAGTGTCATACACATGTACAGAATTACACACACACACACACACACACACACATATCGTAAAGAAATGGAAGAGCAATCTGGCTTTAGAAGTGGTAGGTCATGCACAGAAAATATATTTTGCATAACGCAAATTATAAAAAAAGAGCTAACTGAGATATACATTTATTTTTTGTCGATTTAACTAAAGCATATGATAATATTCCTCAAAAAAATGTTATGGGAAACTGTAGACAATTTTATTATTACCAAAAAAATTACAAAGGATCAATTTCGAAAATAGAAGTTGGAAATCATATAGCGGAGGGATTTACTATTACAAAAGGTTTAAGACAAGGTTGCAGTTTATCTCCAAATCTATTCAAAATTTATCTTGAAAGAGTACTAAGAGACTGGAGAAAAAATGTCAAAAATGGGCATACCAATCCAAAATACACATGTAGGCCTATATTCATTCTATTTTGCAGACGACCAGGTATTAATAGCAGAAGACTACGATGACATAGAGTATATAAAAAAAAACTAAAAGAAGAATATGAAAAATAGGGACTTTATATAAATAGGCTATAGAGAAAACTAAATACCTGTGTATAGGAGAAGAAATGGAAAATATAAATTTCAACAATGGAGAAGAACTGAAACCTAGTATTGAATGCACTTATTTAGAATCAAAATTAGACCATTCAGGCAATAACACAGTGGAAATTAAAAATAAAATCGCACAAACAAAACAAGCAATAAATGCTTTAAACTCTATTTGGTGGAGCAAGAATATTAAAAAAAAATAGAAAATCACAAATAGGCCTATATCAAACCATAATTCAGAGCATTTTAACATATGGTGTGGAAGTTTGGCAAAATCCTACCAGATAAATGAAAATAATTTGAAATACAGAAATGGATGTTTTTAAGAAGATCATCTGGAAAATTTAAAATGGATAGAATACGAAATAAAGAAATAAGGAAAATTATGGGGTGCAACAGGAGTCGGACATCATAGACATTTAGAAAAGAAAAGGAGGAAGATCGAAGAAACCTTGGATAGAAGAGGTACAAGCGGCCATGAATATCAGAGGATTGGAGGAAGATCAATGGATGGACAGAGAGGAATGGCGTTTAGTTTCCGGAAGATGTAAAACACGAATGAGAATTTTATTAATAGTCTAAAACGTACACTTATTTGTTTTGTGAATTTGAATTAATTTGATATTTCATTTAAATAAATCGTATAGCTTAGTATGTTGAATAAAATTGCTAAAGACAGCCATTGATTTAATTATTTAATAATCATATAGGCTATAAGATATTTTTACAACACTTTAGTTTTCTTTCAACTCTTCCTTGAATTCCTACACTGATCATCTTATTTTCTCAATAAATTACTTTCTATTTGTAACTTCTCCATACTCCACCCACCCGTTGCTTCCCGAGTTTTCTTCTTCGGTGATCGACACTCCATTCTATCCCTTCTAAAATAAAAATAAAAACAAGAATATTTTATATACAACAAAAATTATGTACAAATATTTGTTTGAAAGTATTAAATGGAGCTGAATTTTGGACATTAGTTATGTTGTATATAAACAAATTACAGACAATTAGGGGCAGAGGGAATCTCGTCATTCCGTTCATGCATGTCACTAATTAGATGTCGAGGCATTTGGCTGCCTTAAGACAATTAAGCAAATCAATAAGAGAAAATATTAAAAATATTAAAATTCGAGAGATTATGAAAGAAAATAATATTTTGAAGGCGACTGAAGAAAGGATATTTGAAGAGAAAAATTATACGCTCAGACCGGGACTTGAACCCGGGACCCTTGGTTCTCTAGACCAAGTGCTCTACCAACTGAGCTACCTGAGCAAGTACCGATCTAAACGCAAATCTTTCTCTATATGCATTGTAATGAAGAAAGGGGGTTAGATGGTTTGGACACGTTAAGATGATGGGCGAAGGAAAAATTCAGAATCAAACTACTGGTGAGATATGTCGATGACCTGTTCATAATATATATATGAAAATGATAATCACATAGTAAAAATACATTTTAGATGAACTAAATAAAATGCACAACAAAATACAGTGGAAAAACTGCACTTAAACTAGCGTGAAATATTTTCAAACTCCTACAGAACAACAGTGCGCATACGCTAGAGTTTATAGAACTAGCAATAACCCACAATCGAACCACATATCGATTATCATCCTCGATTACTATCGGTCGCTATGAAATTTAAATGACCAATATTTGCAATAAATCCCCAAATCTATGTTTAAAAAATTAATAATATTAAAATTACCAAACGTTTATTAAAAATGGGTGTACACTTACTTATAACTCCCTAATGCTGATCCAACCAGCGATAACCCAAAACAGCGATAGAAAAATCATAGACTAAGTAATATACTCTGTGGAGAAAATAGCAGTTAGCATCACAATATTGTCTAACAGTGTCATAATATTGTGATTTGCAAATTTAAATAAATACTTCCAAATTGTCTAATAATGTTATAAAAATTGTTTGAAAAAGTTTAATTAAATAATGTTAGTGAATACAGAAGGAGAGCTATAGTTTACAACAATGTAACTGAAAAATCAAGCGCTAGAAGAAGTGCAGATGAGCCAAATACAGTAAATTGTAACTAACATCTCCATAAACTATCTAGACTTAACAATTTCTAAAAGTCTTATTAGCAAAAGTTCAGAAATGAGCATATAGAGAAAACCAACCAACAATAGAATAGATATGCACCAAATATTAAGACACCCCATACAACAGATAATGAGTACCTTTATCAGCCTAATAAACTTAATGTTAAAGGTACCATTAAATTAAATAAATCTCAACAAATAGCTTATTTGAATTATATAAAATTTATGGCAGTAAAAAATGACAAATTGGTCAGAAAAAATTAAGAAATATAAAGAATCTGGAAAAAGAAGATAATACAAACATAAATAATTGGATCATACTCACTTAGGCCTATACAGGAAACGAAACAGTTAAATTAGCTAATTCCATCAAGAAATACAACAAAGACATAAAAATCGCCTTTAAAATTAACAATAAACTTTAAAACATTGTATCAAACAACATTGAATAAACTAATATACGTATATGAAAATAAAGTTGTTTATAAATTCAAATACAATAATTAGCATATAAGCTTTACGTCGGCAGAATTACGAGGAATTATAACACAAGATGCATATAATGAACATTAAAAAAATATGTTAATCACGAAGAAAAGTCAACTTTCACCAAACATATACTGAAAACGCGTCGAGAATTTAACAAAATCGATAATACTATGTCAATCTTACACAAAGAGAATAACAACAAAATTAGCATCCTAGAAGAGATAGAAATTTTAAGGGAAGCAACGAATATAGACACGCTGAAGAGAACACACCCACATATTTCAACTCATACAACTTACATCAGTGCCAAATGACAAACCGAAGATGGAACATGTTTCTAAAAGGATTACATGCTTTCGATTAGTTGAAGTTTTTTGAATATAAATTAATTTTAATTGAGGACTGATATACCAGGTATGTACTTTGATATTTTAACATTAAATGAAAATTGAAATTTAATAAAACGTCTCTTAGTGAATTTTGGGAAATATTTATTGTTAATATCGAAAATAACATTCATGGAAGACAGAACCTGACATTTAAACTTTTAAAACATATGAATAAATTGGGAAAAGACAGTGCATATATTAATGTGATAGCGGGAAATCTATGGATACAACACCACGGAAATTTATGATATGATGAAAACAGTAAAAAAAATTAGGGCCTATGTAATATATGCAACAGTTTCTGTAGATCCTATATACATAGTTTTAAAAAATGAAGCAGTACTAAAAGTAACAAAAAATAGAAAAGCCACTGGGTTGGATGCAATAACGCAGAACTTATCAAATATAGTGGAATTATATTAAAATTATTTTCCGACATTTTAAACGTGTGTTCGAAGACCTGTTCAATTCCCGTGGAATAGAATTCAGTTAAAGTTATTTTCTATTAAAAAATGTGGCTCAACTGAATTCTACTAGCACTTCATTTTTCAGATATATTGTTGTAAACTATAGCTCTTCTTCTGTATTTACTAACATTATTTCACATTTTAAACTTTTTCAAACAATTTTTATAACATTATTAGACAGTTTTGAAGTATTTATTTAAAAATGCAAATCACAATGTTATGACACTGTTAGACAATATTGTGATGTTAACTGCTATTTTCTCCACAGAGTATATTACCTAGTCTATGATTTTTCTATCACTCTTTTGGATTATCGCTGGTTGGATCAGCGTTAGGGAGTGATAATTGAGTGTACACCCATTTTTAATAAACTTTGGTAATTTTAATATTATTAATATATATTTTTTAAACATAGATTTGGGGATTTATTGCAAATATTGGTCATTTAAATTCCATAGCGACGATAGCAATTGAGAATGATAATCGATTGTGGGTTATCGCTGGCTCTATAAACTCTGGCGCATGCGCACTGTTGTTCTATTGGACTTTGAAAATATTCCACGCTAGTTTTTCCAAAAATGTAACATAAATGACACAGGAAACTAAAGAGAAACACGTTTATAGTCAAAGTGCACATTATAAAATCTGCGGGATTATTTTAATCAGATATTACAAGATATTGGTGGGCCGTGATGTTCTAATGGTTATATTTCCTGCCTTTACTTCCCAGGATCGAGGATTCAAACTCGATCGGAATCAGTGGATTTTTACAATGAAAAAATCAAAGGGGCAAGTCCCCCGGGAGGGTCTTTAAGCCGTGGGTACCTAGTCTGAAGATTTCGAGGCTTGCAAAATAACTGCAAGCCTGAATAAAAAGGCATCTGTGCAAAATTTAACCGACCTTCAAACATCTTTCTGTATATGTAATATCTTAGTAGCTTACTAGATGTCTCATTGGGACGATGTTCTAACCACATGCCACTCGTCGGCATCTATCTATAGTTTTAAGAATTATGAAATTGTACTTGATACCTCAGTCGTCCTCAATAATTTACAGTGTTATTTATATGAGGCCTTTTGATCACTTAAGTATCATCATCTGCTTTCATTTTGGTACCGACTGTTGTTGGTAATTATTCTGTACAGAGGGTTTATATTGCTGGGTGCGTTTTCATTCAGCAGGTGTTTATTTGTGGTTTCCTTGATTATTTCTAGTCCTTCGAGAACGTTGATTTTCGATGTATCGTTTTCTCTATGTAGGAACGATAATACATTGTCTATTGTGTTGAATTGATGTCCTGCTTTTACTATGTGTTTTGAAAAACTGGATTTACCTTTATTTTTCAGGAAATCTCTGAAATGTTCGTTAAATCTTGTCAAGTTTCTAGTAGCTTTTCCAATATAAAATTTGTTACCGATATTGCAATTTAATTTATAAACTCCTTTATTTCTGTATATGTTCGTTTCTTTTATTTTATTTTATTTGAAATTATATTATTTAGTTTGTTATTTGTTCTGTAGGCAATTTTTATGTTTTTATCATGTTTTTTTGAGAATTTTTTCTAGCTTTTGTGTTGCTATGCCTGTGTACGCTAATGATTCCCACTTATCTCTCTTATCAGTTTCCCTACCTAGTTGTTTTATATTTGTTAGTTCTTCTTTTCTCTTTTGTTTTTTAATTTATTAATCATTTCTTCATTATATCCATTTTTATAAGCCAGGAGTATTATATAATTTAATTCCTTGTTGTAATTTTCTTGGGTAAGTGGTAATTTCATCATTCTGTTGGTTAAGTTGACGAAAGTGCTAACTCTCTGTTGTGGAGGATGTCTGGATGGTGATTGTGTTGCTTGTAGGTTTTCTATATAGGCTATGCCAATGTCCAAATTATTGCTATTTAAATGTTTTGTTATGGTAAGATCTAAGTAATTTATAAAATTATTTTCTGTTTCTTATTTGGATTTTATTTTTTTCATTCATTCTGTTTAGTTCTAACCTATTAGAATATCTTTCTCTATTGAATTATCATTGTCATAAATTATCAGAACATCATCAAAATATCTTGTTACAGTTTTATGTTGAATTTTTCTTTTATTTTTTCGAAATGCTTTTCTTGTAAGTTTTGTAAGAAATTTTCAGACAAAATTCCAGAAGTAGGGCTGCCCATAGGTATAACTTTTTTTAAGCATTCGTTATTGAATTGGAAGTAATTTTGTATTAGAGATGTGATGATCATTATTGAGGACGACTGATATATCAGGTATTGTTTTATAATTCTTAAAACTTTAACACAGTGACCTCAAAGGAGTTTCGTAAAGTATCTTAAAAATCTTAATCTATCTATAGGTAAATAAACGTAACTAAATTAGCTTGGTTAAGAAACTCTCGCTAGAGATCACTCGTGTCCCCACGCGGGGCATATGAGGTATACTAAGATCGGAAGAATAATCATAATTTAAGAAAGGACGTTCGTGTAGTGATAAAGTATTCATAATGAGACAAATCGATACCAGTAAAAGTCAGAAGATAGAAATTGGCATTTATCCAAAACTGATAAGTAACACACTAACTATAAACAATAGATCTAGACTTCCTTTCCAACATAAAATAAGTACGTTTAAGAGTTTAATAAATAGAATGCTAAAACTTCCTTTAAATAAAAATAATTATAATAGAGAATTGAATTATATTAAACACATGGCTGAAGTAAACAGCTATAATAAACAAATAATAAAGAAACTATTAAATAAACAAAAAAGAAAGAATAATATTTCCAACATAAGCAAACTTGAGAAGGAATTCAACAAAAATAACAAAAATTGGATAACTCTCACATATACAGGCAAAGAAACATTAAAATTAGCCAACACATTAAAAAAGCTTGACAAAAAATATAAATATAGCATACAGAACAGGAAATAAATTAACATTCAATAAACAATAATATTGAAGAAAAACATGATTTTAAAAATAAAGGAATATACAAATTAATGTGTACAGATTGTAAAAAAAATACATTGGAAAAACCAGCAGAAGCTTTAATGTCAGATTCCAAGAGCATCTTGGAGATTTTGTCTATGCTGGAGGAAGGTCGAGTTATGCAAAACACGTAATTCAAGCAGGACACCATATGCATAACATCGATAACGCCCGTACAATATTACAGAGAAAAAACATATCGGAGAAGATACATATATTGTAAGAAATTGCGATTTTGAGAGAAATCGATAACGACTTATTTCTGAATGAGAACATACCCAATATACACAATCCTCTATACAGAATTATCACAACTATGTCAGTGCTTCAACAAGGATCAACAAATACAGACCTACTTTCTTTCTGCTGATGATGGGACTAGTCCCGAAAGGCCTACAGAGCATTAAAACATCTTAAGTTGAGGAGACGGACCTGCAAGGTGACTATTTTATAATATTTTTCTTCTTCTTCTTCACTTCCTGGTTTAGGCAAGAGTTGCCTGTTCCTTCTTCACTAATAGATCTAAGACCATCTCCTCCGAGGACGTCCGACATTCCATTGTGAAAAATACGAGTAATGTGTTTTCCTCTGATCGCGGTACCAACGCTATGCAGAGTAGACCATTGGTGGGGCTGCCACCTCAAAGCTTTAGGTCCAGCCCTGGATGTACTAACCCCATATAATTTTATTAAAACATATTATTATGAGACAAATTGTTAAAATCGTCGAGGATTTGATCTGGAAACTCATTTAGCTTTCATTGATTATGATAAAGCCTTGGATGAAGTAAAATTGTCCCTTTTATGTAAAATATTGGAAACAAGAGGTTTTCTTAAACAGCTTAATAGTGCTATTAAGAGTTTGTGTGTATGCATTAGCTCAGGTATTATGTAAAATGCGAGATGCAATTTTAACAAATAGGGTCTTCGACAATTTTGAAGTTTATCGCTCACCTTATTCAATAGATATGTTTTATTGAAGATCTGGTTATGAAATGGAATTAACAAATACAGACTAGAATTAAAATGAAATTGAACACTTCATCATCATCACCGTTTGGACAACAGACCAAATTGGGCATCGCCTCCTCGCAGGACAAATCTCCATCTCTGTCTACAGTGGATAATTTTCCACCAGTTTCAAATGTAATTCTAATGTGACAGACTAGTGCAATGAATTTAAGCTCAATATAAGTTATACGGAAAAATTATCTAGTGCTTCTTCGCATCCTCAAAAATTCCATCCAACCATCTTATTATTCGCCTTCCATCAGACCCCTTGCCATCTGACTTTGATTGCAACACTCTCTTCTCGTTTGTATCTATTCTTTGTAAGTATCCAGTCCATCTCAGTCCTCTTGCTTTTATTAAGGCTAAGAAATCAGGTGAGTTATGAAGTTGTTAGTAAATTCTGAGGTTTATTTCCAACCATTTGTTTTCTGAATTGGGCCATATATTTTACGTAATAAATTATCATTCTTTCGAAAGTTGCAAGTTTCATTGTATCCAGTTGTGATAATGTTCAAGCTTCACAACCGAACATCGATATTGTGACAGGTTTACTATCATATTCAGTTATTTTGTTATTTATTTGTACCACTCCGTAACGCGGCTTTGCTAGTGACTGACAATAACTTCAATAGCGCGAAGCGAATTTTGAGCGACTTAATTTACTCAAAAAAAAAAAAGGCTCCAAATTACGTACTTTTATTAACGCCAGAGTACAAACTCGGTCTCGTGTTTATTTATTAAGCTCTGGCTTAATGAGAGTTTTGTTCAGACAGCATTTGGCATCGCGAGTTACATATTTGGATTCGAAATGCCTTTGTAAATCAAAAATAACATTTATTTGCGTTCTTTATTCACTCGTTAATTTCGTCACTTAACTGAATGAAAGAGGGGTTTGGAAACTTCTTCCAGGAAAATCAAAAAGCAGGGGTTTGGAAACTTCTTCCAGGAAAATAAAAAATTAGGCCAAGAAAGAGATTGGAGAACAACATTAACCATGATTCAGGAAAGTCGATTATAGAGGGGATGGTTGGAAAACATTAGCTCAGATAGAGATATATGGAGAGATTATGTCCGCGCGGCCTATGGATCCGATAGTGCCAATGATTTATATGGTGATGATAAAATGATAGTGATGATGATGATAGTGAAGGTAATGATGATAAAATAATAATAATGATAAGAAAAATTAATAATGATTGTACATAACAATAGGTTTGATTTGTAAAACAACTGTATAAATTGTTTTAATTCTACCAAATACTGACTTTTGTAAAATGTGAAACTTCTATTTTGTGGAAAAGCTGTGTCACAAAGGCTGCATTGAATTGACGTAGGTTGTTGGACAGGCGCCGTAGTGACCGGTCTTGTTAATTGAACCCATACATTCGCGAGGATCTAGTAAACTCAACACACGGGTGGCACTAGGCAATTCCATCATTAAATAATTACTTTGCTACTTTAATTAAAATAACGCCCTATATCCAACTCAATTATTCATCAACTTAAATAATTCAGCCAATTTCGAGAACCAGATACTGTGTTTATATGTAGAATTAGCGGTAATAACGAACTAATTGGAAATAATGTATGCATTATCTTTGTTTATTAATAGCCTTTAATTATACAGTAGCATCTCGTTGGGAAATACCGGGACTTCATTGATACAGTGTGACAAACTGTAGTACATGAACATTTTTCAATCCTGATAGCAATTATATTTTACAGGATAGTCTGATGACTTATGGATCAAAAGGTCCGGTTCGATTCCCGACCTTCCCCGTGCTCATTTTTCATTGAATTCGAAGACTATTTTATTAATCATAAGTAATGTCACGAGTGATTTCCAAATCATCGATAAATAAGTGACTCTTGAATTTATCTAGATGATTTGGAAATCAAGAGTGGCATTTGTTAGGACTATTTAACGAATAAAATTAAGCTGTTCACTCAAAAATCATTATTTAAATATAGTTACCGGTATTTTAAAATGTTTATATATTTAATGTCCCCTCAGGGGTCCTCATCTAGGGGATATGTGGATGGCGACCACAAGGTGCCCAAGCTGAGCAAAACATTTCTTCCACTTACTTGTGTTTTGCACTCTTTTAACTTTACTATCTAACCTCTCTTGGTTAACTCTTGTTTTTTCGACCCCGTCGCTATTAGGGCATCCGAGGGCTAGGGAGTCTTTCCTTTCTTCCATTTCTTCTTTCCTTTATTTTATTTTCTTCTCCAAAAAAGCCTGACCAGAGGCTATAAGATGGCAGGCCCATCACTGGTCTTGCCTTCCTTTGGCCAGCAACCAATCGAAGGGACTATTATTATGCTTTCAAGTCTTATACGAGAATTTTCCGGAAGACGCTGGAAGGAAAATTTTCTGTAGGATCGTAACAGGCCTTGGCCTAATACTTGGAAGGAAGAAGAAGAAGAAGATATATTTAATGTAAACGGCGATGTTTGAAAACAAATAAAAAATGTGAGATTATGTTTATTCACTGTAACTTCATTTTATGCCGTAATACGATCGTTATATTGTAAGAATGCATCCTAGTGGGGAAATAAACACAAAAACTGAAAGAGACATACATATGAAACTGTCTTGTGTTTTTAAATAATTACTTTACTGAGTTGTTTCCTAAAAAAATAAATTAATAATCTATAATGTTGCTTATAATGTATAGTTTGATCTTTTCCTTTTTTTTTTTTTCTTTTTTTTTTCCTCCACTAGGGTGCATTCTTACCAATATTGCGATCCTATTTCAAATTTACCACGCCAGATGGTAGGTAATAAATAATATTACATGATCAAGCTGTACTGGATGAACAAATGAAACATAACGACACAGTTCTGATTTCTTTTGAAACACCTTCGTTTACATTAAATATGTTATTTAATTAAATAAAGATAAAATTTAAAGTTTATATGATTTTCATATTTATTAAAATATACATTTGTAATCATGTCTGAAGAGGGTCAAAGTACCGAAACAGCTGTTACTAATTTATATTTTAATAAATATGAAAATTACATAAAACTCTAAGTTTTATTCTTATTTAATTAAATAAATTATGGATTTTCATCAAGTAAACGACAATTCAATTGATTAAATATATAAGTATTTTAAAATACAAATTACTGTATTTAAATAATGATTTTTGAGAAAAGGACTGCAGGATACACACTACTAGATCACAAAAAAAAATGAAGACATCTTAGAAGAATTACACATGGAATCTTTAGAAAACAAAATTTCTGATTATAAGTCAAGATGGATACAACATGTTCATCGAATGGAAGATCACAGAATACCCAAACTAATGTTAAGATATCAACCTGCAGGAAGAAGAAGACCAGGACGTCCACTCAAAAGACTTCTGGATGGTGTTTCTCTTGAGGCCGAAACAGGTCAACAAATGGCCTAAATTCGTGAATGTACTATGATGATGATGATGATGATGATGATTTTTGAGAAAACAGCTTAATAGTTATCGTTAAATAATCCTAACAAATGCCACTCTTGATTTCCAAATCCTTGAGATAAATTCACTCGTCACTTCGTGATCGTGAATTTATCGATGATTTGGAAATCACTCGTGACATTACCTGTGAAAATTAATCACTCGTGATAATGTAACAATTTAATTTTTTTTGTTATATGTAGGAAGGAATGAAGTGGGGAAACTGCATTTGTCATGAACTGAGGGAAATTATTAGACAGGTTTTTTTAAACCTTTTCACGAGAGTTCCTTTGGGATTTGCAGAAAAAGGTTCTAAAAATTCTAAACTGATAGGTTTCAGTAGAACGCTTACACTTTATTATTATTTTGTTTCTATTAATAATGATAGTTGAAGAGATAAAAATATGCGGTGTGTGCTATTGAAAATGGTTACTGTTTTGTATCACAGTGGATAAAATACACATCTTATGGTAGCTATCCAAAAACTGTGAAGTTTCTGCCACATAAAAACAGAAGACATATTTATCACATCCTAGTATTAAAGTAGTATTATTTAAAGCATTGGAAGGTGATAAGAGGTACCTTGGTCGAAAGAGTGACGATATTTAACCGTAAAAATACCCGTCGAGAAACTGATGTAAAATTTTCCAGAAGTAAAACAGTCCTCCATTCGGTTATCCGGGGGGGGGGGGAGGATTACCATGACAAAGGCTCATACTCAGGGACATGTTTCTATGAACATGGAATGTTAGGACATTACATAATAGTTGGGGACTAGATTAAACGAAATATATGTAAAACTGTTATTCTCTCATTTATATTATATGGATGCGAAACAAAGATTCTTAATTTAAATGAGGAGAAACTATTACGAGTATGAGTATTGAGAATATAGTTCATAGGAAAATTTTTGGAACAAATAGAGATGAACAGAGAGGCAAATGGTTAAGAGTACATAACAGTGAGCTACATGATATTTATAGGAAACCAGATGTATTAAGAACAGTTAAGGCTCCTAGACTGCGATGGTCAGGACATGTGGCACAAATGGGGAATGGAAGAGAGCATGAAACTTGAGAAAACCTCAGTATGCAGGCCAAGAATGAGATGGGTGAATAATATTAACAATGATTATATTAAACTGTACAAGATAAGAATGGGAAACTTTAGCTTAGGATAAGGATGTATGGAGAGCTTATGTCAGCACGGGCATGAACCTACGGCTCGATAGTGCCATTTAGATATTATTTATGTCAATAGTAGTTCATAAATGGATCATTTCTATATGGCATAATGTCAGAACTAAGATGTATATTCCTTGAACAGTGCATACAAAGTTCTTCTTTGTGATTTTCACATAATTAAAATTATTAAAGTATAAAATTTTGGAATATTTACCTAAAAGATCCGTCACCTCAGCTTTATTAGTTATTTATCTGTAGAGCTTTCGGAACTAGTCCCATCATCAGCAGGATTTAAAACTGGTGTTTCACTGAAAATCTGGTAGAGGGTGTTACACGTACTGGGTTCGTTTTTATTTATCAGATGCTCGTTGTTGTCAACTGCCTTCAAAATTTCCATCTCCTCGAGTACGTTTATCTTCACAGGATTATTTTCTCTGTGCATTACTGTCAGGGTGTTTTTAATATCTAACATACGATGTCCTTCATGGATAACGTGTTTTGCATAGCCTGATTTTCCTTCTGCGTGAATGAAGTCTCGAAAATGTTCTTTAAATCTGATGTTAAAATTTATGTTTGTTCTTCCTATATAAAATTTGTTGCAATCTTTATATGTCAATTTATATACTCCTTTGCTGTTGAAAATGTTATTTTCTTCAATGCTATTGCTTATTATGTTATTTAATTTATTAGTTCTGCATGCTATTTTTGCGTTTTTATCGGCATTCTGTAGTGTATTGGCTAATTTTGACGTTTGTTTTCCTGTATATATAAGTGTTATCCATATTTTCTTGTTGTTATCAGATTATCTTTCAACGACTATCTGATAAATGAAAACGAACCCAGTACGTGTAACCCCCTCTACCAGATCTTCGGTGAAACACCAGTTATAAATCCTGCTGATGATGTGTCTAGTCCTGGAAGTGCTACAGATAAATAACTAATAAAGTTGAGGAGACAGACCTTTCAGGTAAATATTCCATAATTTTATACTTTAATTTTGAATAATACCTCAACAGAACATATCATGAATCTTGTAAAAGTTGACTAATTAAAATTAGTTTCTTGTTCCAATGATTTGAACTTGAGATATAACTGAGCATTATAAAAATGTTGTAACATGTTTCACTATATTGTAAATTTATTGATAAGAATATTTAATTTAATAACTGTAATACAATTAGAAGTGCTCCAGTAACACACGATGATTCCGATATGTATCCCCCCCCCCACGAAAATCAGGATGGCCCACTCATTAGGATCCATCAACTCGCCAAAGCAAGCAGCATCATATGCTGTTCTCACCACTAATATCGGGAGTTCTTCATTTGCTGTCTTGTTTTCACTCCAAATTTCATAGTATCCTTCGATAAATTAAGCTTTCATGTACATTTTTTAGCAAAATGATAATCATCTGTAGAGCAAAGATTAAAAATTCATATTTTGAAAAACGTCCAAACGAAGGTATTATGAAATAGAAATACGGAAAATAGAGAACCTTGGTATAAAATTCACTTTGAAATATTATGATTCCAAAATATTATGTAAACTGAAGATAAACTTAATATTTAAACAAGAATTTTGAAATCATTAACACATTTCAAATTGTGTATGTATCTAACCATTGATAATGAAAACACAGATTAAAATATCACATACAATATTTTTTTTTATTCAGTGGAAAATTTCTTGAAGGAAGAAAAATATTACACGGGAACTAATATCTGAATACAGTTGTCATTTTATATTTTTTGTCACTAGACATCAATTTACACTGAATAGAATTCATAGATCCATAATACAAACGTACACTACATTTATCACATGGAACGTCTGCTGTAATTGTGATACTTCAAAATGGGAGGTTTTCTGGAAATGAAAATTGGAAATGAAAATAAAAAAAAATATCACTTCACGTAGATACTGTTTGGCGTAAATAGTTCAAAATTAGCTTAGCACATGACACTTCTGCTGTAATTGTGTTACATCAAATTGGGAAGTTTTGTAGAAATGCTATTTAGAAATGTAAATAAACAAATCATCACCCACATAAGCAGATATTGTTTGGCGTAAAATTGGATGCAGTTGTACTCAAGGTACATAAATGTTTCAGAACGATTCGTTCAAAAGTGTCTTGTGGCTGAGATAAAAAATGTGCAGGATGATTGTCTGCACAGAATCTTGAATTGAAATAATGCACCTGCTCAATTCCAGATTCTAGGAAACATGAAATGGCATTAATTTTACACGAGATACTCAAATACATTATAAATTACATTGTAAATTTTAAAATTAAGAAGCATATTACCTGGATGTTTCCAAGTAACTTGCGGTTTTCATTCCCATTCACTGTTCTTTCAACCTGAAATATATACATATTATAACAATATTGCATTTCTGAATCGTGGAAATTTATAAAAATTATACGTTCTTCGAATAGAAATAAGAATCTTCTCAATCTAAGAGGAACACATGAATGGGAAGAATATTACAAAAAAAACTTTTAGTAGAGGATCGAAAAGAATTTTTGGGAGAAAAAATCTATTTATCAGAGATGGTAACAGGAAACATATTCGAAATTGATATAAATACTGTAAAAAAAGGAAATTATGAGAATGAAAAATGGTAGTAATGCCGATCCAGGAAATTTTTCTATTGAATTGATTTAAAGTGGCAGCCAGAAGTTACTGGAAATGATCACTGTACTGTTTAATAAAATAATAAATGGCGAGAAAGTGCCAGAAGAGAGGAAAGTCGCTATTATTACATCGATATATAAGAAGGGAGACAAGAGAAATTGTGGAAATTATAGAGGCATATCAATAATAAGTACATTAAGTAGAATTTATGGACGTATACTAAGTAAAATGGTTGAGTTAGAATACCAAGATAAAAAATGGAAGAGCAATCTGAATTTAGAAATGGTAGATCATGCACGGATAATATATTTTTTTCATAACGCAAATGATTGAGAGAAAAAATAAAGTTGCTAACAGAGACTTAAATTACATTTTATCGATTTAACTAAAGCATATGATAATATTCCTCAAAAATGTTATGGGAAACTTTAGAAAATTCAAACATTACTAAGAGATTAATAGAAGCTATAAAATCATTATACAAAGAATCAATTTTGAAAATTAAAGTTGGAAATCAAATCACAGAGGAATTTTCTGTTGCAAAAGGTTTAAGCCAGGGTTGCAGTTTATTTCCAACTCTATTCAAAATTTATCTTGAAAGAGTACTAAGGGACTGGAGGAAAAAAAAAAATGTCAAAAAATGGGCATACCAATCCAAAATACGCATGTTTATTCACTCAATTTTGCAGACGACCAGGAATTAATAGGAAAAGATCATGAAGACATAGAATATATGGCAAGAAAACAAAAAGAAGAATATGAAAAGTGGGGACTTTATATAAATGCAGTGAAAACTAAATATCTGTGTTTTTGAGAAGAAATGGAAAATATAAATTTCAAGAATGGAGAATAACAAAAACCTAGTAGGCCTATTTGAATGTACTTATTTAGGAACAAAATTAGACCATTCAGGCGATAACACAGTGAAAATTAAAAATATAATCGCACAAAAAAGCAATACATTTTTAAGCTCTGTTTGGTGGAGCAAAATTTAAAAAAAAAATAGAAAATTAAAAATATATCAAACCATAGTGCAGAGAGTTTTAACATATGGTGCTGAAGAGGAAGAAGAGATGTCGGACGTCCTCGGAAGAGATGGTCTTAGATCTATTAGTGAAGACGGAACCGGCAACTCTTGCCTAAACCAGGAAGTGAAGAAGAAGAAGAAGTTTGGCAAATTCCTACCAGGAAAATGAAAACAATTTGAAGTACAGAAATGGATGTTTTAAGAAGATCAGCTGGAGAATCTAGAATGGATAGAATACGAATTAAAGAAATAAGGGAAATTACAGGTGTACAAGAGGAGCCAGACATCATAAACATAATAGAAAAGAAAAAAATACAGTGGTATGGCCATGTCAAAAGAATAAAAAAAAATGCTTAAATGTATTATGGAATGGACTCCAATGGAAATGAGGAAGAGAGGATGACCAAAGAAAATCTGGATAGAAGGTGTGCAAGCGGCTATGATAATCATAGGATTGGAGGAAGATCAATGGATGGACAGAGATGAATGGCGTTTGGTTTCCGGAAGACGGCGGCAGCTGTCATGATATCGGATGGTGATGATGATGATGATGAAAATCACACAATAATCAAATACTTATTAAAATTGTAAAATATACTCTAACCAAAGTACAATGATTTAAAATTAGCTAACATTAACAAAACATGGAATTATAGTCAAAGGGGTACTTATAAGAATACTAAAAAATGCTCATTTATATCCCCCATTTATACTATCCATTCACATCCACCGAGGCCAGTCGCGCAGTCCGCGACAAGATTCGGCTGATCTCGTATTTATATTTAACATCCCTCTGGAACTTGGGCATGACACGATTGTACATGGTGGGACTGGGTCTAGATACCTGACGAATCTGATGTCTGGCCACTTGTAAATGCTACCTGTCACCCGGAAGTACACCCAACCATTCTTGTTTCATGAAATCGTCCGCAGGTTCATTTTAATAGCCTGAAAAACAAGAAATACATAATGTCAGCACACCACTCGGGAGATCCAGAAAACATAAACTAATTATGATTCATTCATCCATGTACTACTAATGATCCACAAGAGTCTATTGGACAAAATCTGGAACTTTTGTGAGCCAAGAATTAGCACCTTAACTAAAACTTCACCAAATTTTACGCCAAATAATACTTCACCAAATTTTACGCCAAATAATATGTGCATACGTGAAATGATGATTTTTTATCTACATCTCTATATTGCATTTCTAAAAAAAAGAAACTCTCATTTTTTAAGTATCACAGTATGACAAAGCAAGAATGAAGGTGTTGAACTACATCGTTTGAAGCACTAATAAACTCTCTTCAAGGATGAACGATTTCAAGTGACAGATAACTAGCTGAAATTGGTAGCTACAGACAGAATTAATTCCCATGTATCTTTTTTTCTTCAAGAAATTATCAACTAAATATAGAAAAAACCTGTATGTGAATTTGTTTGAAGTTGTGTTTTCTTGAGCAATGATTCTGCATGTAAATAAATATAGGCCTATGTATATTAAATTATCTTATATTTAAATTTATATAAAATGACCTGCTTTCACCATAACTTTGATACAATCAACTTATGTATTGCGTAATGAAATCATCCATTTTGTTACATCCCTCGAGGCTACAATATTATTACCAAATAGTTCCTCAACAGTTTTTCCTTCTCAAAGTTTATTTTACACACTCATAGTGTTGGGATTATTTAAATGATTTCCATGTACTATTGTTTTCAATCTCACCACCTTAAATTGCGCATTGTTTTTCTTCATTGCATCATTTATTTTTTCAAATGTAGATTCCTGGAAAGATAAAAATTTATAATCTATTAGTAACGAAAATGGATATTTCCACAGTTATTGTAGTAATTGTATAATTTATTCTTCCTATATGTGCAAAATATCAACAGCAAATATGGACATTTTGATGAAGTGTCTGAATTCAAATAACTTTCAATAGTAACAAACAGAAATAAATTATGCATACGATCTACCCTGGAAAAGCATGATATATGCTGTATTATACATGACGGTGACTCTTGTCTCAAATTCTCCCAAAAATGTTAAATTAATAATATATATAAAATGGCGATTCGTCAAATTAGGAATTAAAATGAAGCAAAACAGATCTGTTAAATTAATAATATATATAAAATGGCGATTCGTCAAATTAGGAATTAAAATGAAACAAAACAGATCTCTTGCATTAAGACATAAGAAAACTTGTATAATTGTAAATAAACGGTATTTGTGAATAAAGTGCATATTGACCAAACAGAGATACAGACAGGAGAATGGAGGAAACTTCATAACAGCCAACTCCATGATCTTCATAGAGAACAAGATATAATATGAGGAGTTACGTTTCGTAGACTCCGATGGGCAGAACATTTGGGACTTTTAAACATGGACGAGAGGAATGGAAACTTATTGTAGAAAACACAAAGTGGAAATCATTCAGTAGGAAGGAAGTAAATTACAGAGGGAATGATTAAAAAATATTTCAGGTTATAGATGTATGGAGAGTTTATATCTGCGCTGCAATTGACCACAGGGTCAATAGTGCTAGTGGTAAAAAAAGTTTGAATTAATGATTTTCCTTTTATGTTTTTCATTGTAGAAATTTTCGAAGTACCTAATTCTATACACTAACTTTGTTTTATAATTTAATATGAACTAACTTACCTCGTATTTTAACGAAATTTTACTCACTACCTTTAACTCTCTTCCCGATTAACGCTTTCACTTATTCATTTACGTGTAAAACAAAATGTTTTGATCGTGTTTATGGTAATTCCGATTTTCTGAGATTAAAAGAACACGAAATTGTAATAATTATCTTAATATATAAAAATTACGTGTCACGTTGTTTGCCCCCGATGGAATGCTAAACTACTAAACCGATTTTAATAAAATATTGCACACTGTGTGCAGTTTGGTCCAACTTGAGACCTAGGGAAGTTTATAACTAAATTTATAGTCGCATTATTTTTATTGCAAATTATTTGTTTATTATTTAACAAAAAGTTATAATTATCTGTGAGTTCCATACGATTCTAACAGATGGCCGTGTAAGGTAATTGGTTTATTATTTAACCAGGTGACTGTGCTTTTTGTTGCAACCGCGAATTTCAATTGAATTACAAATATTGATTATTTCATAATTTAAGTGTGTTTGTGTTTATTTTATTTTCAATGTATTGATAATAATATTAATTTCGTGTGTAAGTATTAGTTTTAAGTAATCTGGCTGAAAGACAGCAACTTAATTTAAATTTAACTGGACCGAGAAGCGACATTGAACAATATGGCGAATCAGTTCTAGAGACCATGAATGATAAGATATCAAGTGAATTTCCGCAAATTGGTATAGGCCTATGTGACATAAATCTTACATTTAAGAAGAATGTCAATTTAAAAACATATGAAGGTCCTAAGGAACGGAATAACAGAATTGTAAGTAAGTCTGT
Source organism: Diploptera punctata (assembly GCA_030220185.1). Classification (NCBI taxonomy): domain Eukaryota; kingdom Metazoa; phylum Arthropoda; class Insecta; order Blattodea; family Blaberidae; genus Diploptera; species Diploptera punctata. The sequence continues at coordinate 1,417,326 of JASPKZ010005284.1, read as the reverse complement.
TAGTTATAATAATATGCCTAATATTACAGAAACAATCTCCATGCCTCAATTAAATGAAAAACAAGATGACTATATGATATACTATACAGAGACTTCTTGATGATGATGATGATGATGATGATCTTAATGATGATGAGAATCCAAACTGCCAACAAGTTCGTAGAAAAAAACGAAAGTATAATGAAATCAGCAAGCCTCCTCAAAATATTCCATCAATAAATGTATATAATCCTTATGATACACTTATGGATGATACTGAGAATGCAGACAACATAAATTCATCTCAATCAACAAAACCACTTCCACATAAACCACCACCCATATTTATACCGGGTGAAGTTAACGTACCAGAACTAAAAAATTGTGTAAAACAAAAACTTTCTGATTTAGATTTCTCATTTAGTTTACTACAACATAATTTAACGTAGGCTATACCTTAGCCACAGCAACGCGTGGCCGGGACTTTATATATATATATATATATATAAAACAAAGTCGGATTAGTTACACTATTTATAACTCAAGAAAGGCTGGACCGATTTTTATGATATTTGATTTGTTGGATTTGTTTCCGCCCCGAATAGCAGATAACTATTAAAACATCGGAAAAATTAACGTAAAATATTTAAAGGCGATACGACGTTCGCCGGGCCAGCTAGTTATTATATAAAAATAAATTTTGAAATATTATGCATGCCGTAACCTCGTGACCGTAATGATATTGTTGAACCGGCGTTGAAACTGGCGTTTGAATAAGGGACCTTCAGAATATACTCTCAAATTTTAAAGGACAAGGTTTCCAGTACGAAACCACTTAACCTGCAACATTTACGGGATTTGATTGAACATGAATTTGAAAACACTTTTGTTAATAATATGGGAAATTGAGTGATTACATCTGGAAATTAGTGTTAAAACGATGTCATAAATGCTTAAATAATAAATAACTATGGAGGCAAGTTTTGAACAATTTCGGTAGTTATTTTTTGTACAGTTGCTGAAAGCTGCAGAAAATAATATATTTAAATTTTCGGTGTATATATTCTAATATGAATTATTTGTGCAATGAATGTATTAAAACTTACCTAACTTCCATATCCCAAAACCTGAACTAATATTTTCCATTCGCTCACGGCACTACAGAAACCTTCAATCGTTGCTATGTTACAATTCAACACTACTGCAATGTTACATCAATCAAAACTCCATCCAAGCGTAACATTCGGATTTTTGCATTAATGGACAAGCATAGACATCGTGCCACATGTCCTGTCCATCACAGTCTACGAGACTTATTTTTTCTTCCGTTTCCGCGTTGGACAGATTCCTTTTTATGCTAAATAAATACACGTAAAATTACTATTATTCCCCCGGGACCAATGAATTTGTTCACATTGGACAGATTACCGCATTATTCACGTTCCGGATTAAACAAGTTTTACTGTATCAGGAAACTTTAAGGCCCAAACGGTCCCCGAATATTATACGGTCATCATAATCATCATTCATATTCGCCTTAGATTAAGTTTAGGATTAACGACTCTCCTGGCACACCACTATCATCATCATCATCATCATCATCATCAACACCCATGATATCATCAGGGCAGCCGTAACACCACCTTCCGGGCGCCCCAACCTCAGAAGTGTGTTACAATTACGCCACTGCCAGGAGAGAATACCATAAATAACAGAATGATAACCTGGGATATTGAATAAAAATTTGCATAAGGGTACAAAGATTAATTTGATTTGGGCAGGTATGCAGAATGTGTGATGAAAGACTTTTATTGTTAAAAACATTTCCAGTGAAACCTTTAACAACTAGACTCCAGGTCAGACATAAAAAGTAAATGGGATAATGATGTGTTATAAGACTAAATAATCTAAATAAATAATCCAGCCTGCATGCGTGTGATTTCTTAAACCCTCAACAGATCTTCATGAAAATTTGTACATACATGTTTCCAAGTGTACAGAGTGTTTAGCCAGTTTCTTCTTCTTCTTATTCTTCTAGCTCTACAGCCCTTCATGGGCCCTGGCTGCTGTCAAGAAACTCTTCCACACATCCCTGTCCAACGCCTCTCACCATCCCCGGACCCCGACCTTCCCTACTCCATCCAACTATCCACCCATCTCAACTTCGGTCTTCCTCCATCTGGTCTCAGTAGTTGTAAGCTTTCTAGTGGTATTCTCCTTCTCCATTCTCATTATATGGCCCACCCATCTCAGTCTGTAGCTGCTATCTATTATACTCTAACACTGGTAGATGTAGGAGTTCACCTGAAACGAAAATTAAAAATCCGCTCTAGCGGTCGCAAATTTCGTTGTTTTACGACGAAACTCAATATATGGTTTTAAAATAAACCGAGGTAGGTATTAAACAAAACTCAGCGAAATCCGACCATTTTAATTGGGGGTTTACCTGAAATCCAAAAATAAGAATTGACACTAGCAAACCGCCATGTTTGGTTCGTCGAAATATATGACTTTGTGTATACACATTTTCAGGTATGCTCTAATAAAACATTAGGTGTAGGAGTTTACTTGAAACGAAAATTTAAGAATCATATTTCCAGTTCAGAAGATGATCTACAGAGAGCTATTTTTAATTTGGAAAAAATAAGTGCCAATTACAATTTAAAATCTTCAAAGAATAAAACTAAAATTTTTTGCATTTAAAGGACATTATACCTTAAGAGCAAAAATAGTAATTGATAATAAAATTTTAGAGCAAGTGAACAGTTTTAAATATCTAGGTTTCAATTTATCATATGTTAAAATTGAAGATATTAATGACAAAATAAATAAATTTAATCTAATGTGTGGCACTATTAACAGAACCCTTAAAAAGACAAGAAAGGAAACAAAAATTAAATTTTATAAAGTAATGGCTGTTTCTGTATTGATTTATGGATCAGAATGTTGGACGATCACTAAAAGACTAGAACAAAGATTGGAAGCAGCTGATATGCGATTTTTAAGAAATATAGCAGGATATACTCTGCTGGATAAGAAAAGAAATGAAGATATAAGAAAGGAACTACATTATTTACAAACTTACAGACCGAATAATTAAATATAGGAACGACTGGAAAGAACATATTGATAGAATGCCAGAAGGAAGATTTCCAAAATTATTGCTAAATTATAAACCGTATGGAAGGAGAAATGTTGGACGCCCACACAGAAGATGGTCTGAACAATTTTAACAATTCTAGCTTTCATGAAACCGGAACGAGCCAACAGGGTTAATCTCTGGATGATGATGATGATGATGATGATGATAATATTTCATTTATTTAGGAGTAGGAGCGCACTTCAGTCATTTGCTAGTTGAATATAAAATATTGGATAAGTGATAGGAAGTGTTGGAAATAAATATTCAAGTATTAAAATAAATGAAGTCCCAGAGTCTAATAAGAAGTGTGTATATTCTAATATGAATTATTTGTGTAATGAATGTATTCAAACTTACGGAACTTCCATATCCCAAAACCTGAACTAATATTTTCCATTCGCTCACGGCACTACAGAAACAGTATGATATCCGAAATTTTAAACCGTTCTATCGTTACTACGTTACAATGCAACACTAATCCAATACTACATCGCTCAAAACTCCATTCAAGCGTAACATTTGCATTATTGGCCAAGCAAAGGCATCGTGCCACATGTCCTGCTCATCGCAGTCTAGGAGACTTAATTTTTCGTATTATATCTGGTTTCCCATGTAGCTGATTGTTATGTAGTCTTCGGCCTTCCCCTGTCTACCATACTGACGCCTGCTTTAAAAAAATTAATATCTAGCCCTTGTTCTTCTCAATTTTGGACACATTTTACAATCGACTGGGCATGGAATCTACTAGCCTCTGTTCTCATCCCATTTATAACTTAATGCTCAGTGAGGCTTCCTTCGGGAGAGAAGTAAAATCGTTTCGTAGATAAACAGGGGTTATTTCGTCATATAATTACAATTCGTCACAGAAATAATTCGTTAAATTAAATTGGTCACAGATATCAACCGGGTTGTCAGCTCCACACAGACACACGTGCGCGCGCGGTCATTTTCGGTGTCTACTATATCTCTTCCGAACTAAGTTCCAGTTGTAATGTAAACAAACCAGATGTATGACTGCATTTTGCAATAACGGGTTTACTTTTAAACGTGTAAGAAAACGCAGTTCGCTCTCAAACACTGAAAATAAAGGAAATAGAAGTACAAGTGAAGGTGAAAACTAAGGTATGTCAATTTTCAGCATGATGTTGTATGAATAACTATTAAATTTATGTATACCTACAAGCTATATAATGTTGGAATTAAATTATTTAATAAATAAATACATATATAATTTTAATTTTAAAAGTTAAACAATACCAAATAATAACATACAAATTAATTAATAACATAAATAATCAATGTCTTCTGTAATAAGCGCCCATAGCGCTATGAGAAATATGACAACACCGCTTTTATATAAACTGTTAACCATCAGAGTGAGGCGATAATACCGACATGTGAAGTTACGAACAAACGAACTTAGTTTATTTACAAAATGCGAGCGACTTGGTTGAAGCAATGTCAAGACAGACGCCAAACTAGTTATGTATGCCTATTATCTATGTACACATGGTATAGTCTGCTTATTCTGACAACTGGTGCATACTGCAAACATACATATTCACCTCTGTGTTAATTCACCTGTTGTTCAGCACTGAAATGAATAGTTCTATGGTCATGACGTATTTGCTGTATTAGGCTACTTCTATTTCAGTCTATATAGAGACTCTACACAGAACTTGAAAGCATATAAATATACAGGGTGGACCGCTCGAATGGACCTAATTTCAATTGCTTGTTACTGGCAAACGGTTGAAGATAGAAACTTAAAACAACGTTCATAGTACAGAAAAACTCACCAAGTTTCGAATCCTGTCGGTAGATGGCACAAAGATACGTTTCTCGTTCTTAGATTTAATTGTTTGTGAAAATGGCGACTCCGCAGATGAAAGCGCAAGCTGTTTTGTGGTATGCGGAGTTTAAATCAATCATTAGAGTTCAAAGGGAGTTCCGGCGTGTGTTTAACCGTGATGCTCCAACTGCTAGAAGCATAAAGAAGTGGCGTGATACATTATTAGCTACAGGATCTGTGTTGAAGAAGCATGGTGGTGGTCGCAGAGCATCCGATGAAATGGTAGCAAATGTTCAAGCCGCATTTGAGCGAAGCCCCCGGAAGTCATTAAGAAGAGCTTCGCGGGAACTTCAAATACCAAAATCGACATTACACGGATTGTCCACAAACGCCTCAAACTGCACGCATATAAAGTGCAGTTAGTGCAACGTCTGGAGCCGAATGACATGCCGAAACGAGTGGAATTCGCCAATACGATGCTGGACCGTCTCGGCGCTGATCCTGACTTCATGACCAAGATTTTCTTCTCGGACGAAGCCACTTTCCATTTGTCAGGCAAGGTAAACCGGCATAATGTGCGGATCTGGGGATCGGAGAATCCTCACGCTATTCAAGAGCATGTTCGTGATAGTCCGAAGATGAATGTTTGGTGCAGTTTGTCACATAATAAGGTCATTGGACCGTTTTTCTTCGCCGAGAAAACTGTTCGTGGTACCACATATCTTGACACGCTGGAGCAGTTCTTCTTTCCACAAATTGAACAACTGCAGCCTAACATCGTTTTCCAGCAAGATGGTGCTCCTCCCCACTGGTCCAATGAAGTTCGTACGACTTTGGACAACATCGTCACAGTGACTGCTGGGGCTCATATAGAGATGTGGTGATCTGGATATCAAAACTTGGTGAGTTTTTCTGTACTATGAACGTTGTTTTAAGTTTCTATCTTCAACCGTTTGCCAGTAACAAGCAATTGAAATTAGGTCCATTCGAGCGGTCCACCCTGTACTATTGTCCCGAAGTTTGCTTATTAGGAATCTGTGAGTGACATAAGATTGATGGATTTTTCTTAATCTTTATACCAACCATTCCATCCTAATAATTCTGCCCGAAAGCAGGTCCTTCACTGCAATCATAGCATTTTCATGCAATGCTTGCAGCTTTACTAGGGAATTGTAGGTGTGGTAGCTTCCCTTTGCTTTCCACACCGGTGAAGGATAATGATAATGATAAGGATGATGATGGCCATATGATTTCGGGGACCGTTTGGGCGTTAAAGGTTTCCTGACATTTGTCTTACAGATGAGGAAAAACCCCGATAAAAACCTCACCCAGAAAAACTGCCCCGACCGGGGATCGAACCCGGGCCCGCTGTGTGACAAGGCAGCACGCTACCTCGAGACCACAGCGGTGGGCATACCAACCATTATGTATTGTATTATTTACTCGATTGTAAAATGTGTCCAAAATTGAGAACAAGATGGGCTAGATATTAATTTTCTAAAGCAGGCGCCAGAATGTTACAGGGGAATGGCGAAGATTGCATAACAGTCATCTACATGGGGAAACCAGATATCGGCCTAATTAGAAAAAATAAGTCTCTTAGACTGCGATGAGCAGGACATGTTGCACGATGTGAACCAAATCCAATCTCTTTCCTTATTTTAGTTTAACCACTCCCTTTTAGGTGCTTTTACGTGCCCCATGCCATCTAGTCCTTACGGCGAGAGTATTTGTAAATTTGGATCACACACACACTTTTTTGATCACAGAGTTGAAGTGACTCCTTGGGTGAGTTTCGAGCTCAATTCTAGAGCCACCTCCGAGACAACCAATACTTACAAGAGAACTGTCAACCATTGCATGCCGAAACCTAGCTTGAAATTTCTCTGAGTACCGTTGTAATGTATCAAGGACATGTCCAAAATATTGTCTGCCGCTTTCAACTGTAAGGCACTATAATCCAGCGCCAAATCTCTCATTTGAACTACATGGAAGTAATACAATTCCTGCCTTAGTGGATAATCCTCACAACCAGCAGTCCGCGCCATGCCCCTTCTCATTCCACTTCGTTTTATTCAAGCAGGGACGCCCATATGCTTTGCAAAGTGGGTTGCCATTGCTGAATTCTGGCATCGATTTCAGTGCCTTTCAATTTAAAGGCGGCAGGTATTTTGGGGGGGGGGGACGGCTTTGGTACATCACAACGCTTCTCTGGGAGAAATTTCAAGGTAGGTTTTGGCATGCAATGGTTGACAGTTCCCTTGTTAGTGTTATTGGGGCTACAGATTCTAATATTTATTTTACGCTCAAAAATCCTTTAACGCACAACATTCTGAATAATGTGATATTACTGACTTGAAGGCTGAACTTGTCAAGCAAAAATAGACCATGTTCATAATGTTTGCGTCAGGTGTGTTGGGCGTAAAATCCGAACAACAGTTCCAGCTTTCTCACATTTCTTCGTGCGAAATTTAGAATCAACCTAAGAACAAATTTCGAACAGCTGATAGACGAAAAATGTATGTCCCAATAGATATAAAATTATAAGTCATAGCACCATTCATCAGGAGACAGGTAGCTACCCCATAGATCAGGCACATCGCCCGCCACCAAATACGTCCGCAGCCTATGTTGAACCTAAGATCTGCTGTGATTGGCTGACGGAAAATACCTACATTTTGGGAAATAAAACTGATATTTTAAACAAAACACACAAAATTAGCCAAATAAAAATAAACCAAACTAACATTCAACAGAAAATAATAAAACAATCATAATAAAGACCGAAGAGTTAAAAAAAATAAAATTCGCAAAAAATACTCGTCTCCCATTGGTCGAGATGGACGGGTGATTTGTACATCTGTACTTATCCACGTCGATTTACAAAAAAAAAAAAAAACACGAAACCGCATAAAAATAACGAAAATATAATGGGGCCTAATAAATAATAAACTCAAGATAGAACACGACGAACTTACTTTAAGATAATCATTCGCGAAAATAAAAATTAAAAACAAAAGCTGATCAGAACAAAATTACAAACTTTCTGCTGAATAATATTAACAGCCGTGAAATATCGATAAAGTCTGAACATCAATAACCAAATTAGTAATTTTACCGGAGCCTCACATTTCATGAGAGCTTCTCACTCTCTCCCTTTCTCTCCCTCTCTCTCCCTCCCTCTCTCCCTCTCACCCTCTCTCCCTCCCTCTCCCTCTCACCCTCTCTCCCTCTCCTCTCCCTCCCTCCCTCTCCCTCTCACCCTCGCACAAGTACGCACAAATGTCCGAAAGAATGACCATCTATTAAATTGACTCCGGATGAGTGACAGTAACACTGCATTTGTTTTTTACTCTTCTGTTCAAAATTATTCACATCTACCTCGCATATTTATCAGCTCTCTTTAATATTTTATCCTCCATTCACCATATCAACACTAGATCGCATTTAAATGGAATATTAAACATCCCGCATTATAGAATATCTCATTATTCAAAATCATAGCCTACATAGTTCATATTTATCTAAACTAAGATAGTGTATTTCACGCTCTTATCCTCTATCATCCAATCACAATTTGGGTACAGAATCGCACCAGAACTTGCTACTTAAGATTTCGCAGCACATAAGTATATTTAAATTTCTATACTGTATCCACTGCTATTACTCGACCACATTAACTATCAATGTGGAAAAACTGCAAACTAAAAGATTGTGGTAAGGGTGAGTAGGGGTTAGAGGTACTAGACCCTTGTCTTAGATTGCAGTGACAGTGTTTATTTTCCATTAGTCAGTTGTCAGTGACAATGTCAAGTGCGAAAGATATACCTTATATTCACAGTATATAAACATTTAAGTCTGACAGACAGTAGCTAGAAATCAGTGCTGATTTAATTTCTCTGTACATCACATTATCCAGAATCGGTGGGCATACAACTCCGACTATCTTTCATTAACTTCATCTCCTATATCAAGTAGGCCTACCACTATATTTTGCCACTGATTATACCACTTACCCAGTCACTAGCTTGTACCAATAGTGTAAGGAGACATTTTCCCCATCTTCATAACTAGCGCCTTTGCTTCCCCTAACCTGCTGAAAAGTTAACGCAGTCGAGTAATAGATTATGGAACTCCTTACACAATAGCAGGAGCTGCCACGAAATTACCTTCTTTCAAAAGATAGGCCTATATGAAATTCTTTCTTTTTTTAATTGTCTCTCAGCGGATTTAATTGATAGTTTCTGATTTTTCGCTTCTCTAATAATATTGACGTGGTTCATTTCAATGTTAGTTTAATTTGTGTAAATATTTACTTATAATTATTTAGAGCCTGTTTTATGTTATATTACTTTTTTCTGTATAGCCTACAATATTTTATAATAGACCCTAGTGGCATTTTATAGTAGCGTTTCAATTGCGCGGGCGACGGCGGAAGTAGGGATATCGTATTGTTTACTGGATGAAAAAATCGCGACTTGATGACTCACGACTTGATGACTCACGACTTGATGACTCACGACTTGATGACTCACGGCTTGATGACTCACGACTTGATGACTCACGACTTGATGACTCACGGCTTGATGACTCACGGCTTGATGACTCACGGCTTGATGACTCACGGCTTGATGACTCACGGCTTGATGACTCACGGCTTGATGACTCACGGCTTGATGACTCACGGCTTGATGACTCACGGCTTGATGACTCACGACTTGATGACTCACGACTTGATGACTCACGACTTGATGACTCACGACTTGATGACTCACGACTTGATGACTCACGACTTGATGACTCACGACTTGATGACTCACGACTTGATGACTCACGACTTGATGACTCACGACTTGATGACTCACGACTTGATGACTCACGACTTGATGACTCACGAAGAAATTTCAATATTCGTTTAGCCTTCTATTTCGGAAGGTTCTGTACACATTTACTCTTCCTGTCCATAGACGTCGATTCTCGAAGCTTCCATACTAGAAAAGTCTCGATTGAAATCCGATAAATTTCCTTTCCCGACCTAAGTAAACTGTTGCCAGAGTCGGGTGTGAGTCAGTTGTGTTGTGACAGCGATACAGTGAACTGAGATCAGAAAAAAAGAACTGTGGCAAGTGAAACCATTAGTGACTGGAAATTATTTTGCAGTAAATAAACTGCACAACGAGATTAATTATTGCAGCAAGTTGTATGTAAAGTGCCTGTGAAAGTTTATGTGAACTAAATAAAGTTATTGTGAAAATTTTACCTGGAAATCTGTTGTGTTAATTACATGAAAACAAGGTGAGAACGACCCCCGGTAGCGCACGACAAGGACTTTTTATAGCCTTAACTCTGCGAATTTAAATGAATCATTATGATTTTTCTTTCTTTCACCATCTCATTCGACGCTTTGGAATTCATTACCAGTGGATATCCGGACTTGCCAATTAAATCTATATTAGTGTTAACTTTTTTCTTTTGTCTTTTGAATTATTTGACAAAATAAATTTATTGTAGGCCTATATGTAGTCATGACTACTGAATTTGTTAGTGCACTTTTATGTGCATATGTTGGTATTATTTAGTAGTAGTTATTGGAAGTAATTAGGTAATTTCAGTGTATAGGTATAGCAATGTGTATCAGCCTACTGATTGAGTGAAAAGTAAAGCCTTATGGCTTTCATTTTGTCAGATTAAACAAAACTATAATGATGAGGATAATAATAATAATATTAATAATAATAATAATAATAATAATAATAATAATAATAATAATAGTAATAATAATAAAAAAGGTAAAGTGATCCCACTACAGGCCATAGGAGACCTTTGGGATAGTAGGAGGTGAAGGCTCCCACTTTTTCCAGACGATCGGCACTTTGTGTCAGACGGGTTGTCAGCCCTACGTGACGGCCGCCTTTATTCCTAGAACAAGCTGAGTCGACCCCAGGGCCATGGTGCCGCCAGAAGGTTTGGGAAAGTTTAAAGATCCTGAACCCACCGGGACTAAAACCCTCGACCTTCTGGTTTGTAGCGTATTGCCTTAATCACTACGCTACGGCGTGCCCTCAATAATAATAATAATAATAAATAATAATAATAATAATAATAATTTCCTTATAAAAGATCATATTAGTTCTAAAATTGTAATAGAGAATATAATATTAAAGCAAATTTCACATTTTAACTATGTTGGAAATCACATTTCTTATGACTATGATAAAGACGTACAAATAAATAATCTCTCGTTTTCAGAGTATGTGCGGAATAATCAGAAGAACATTAAAAAATAAAACAAGAAAAGACAGGCATTCAGTTAAAATTTTATAAAACAATGGCTGTGCCGTAATTTTTATGGCAGTGAATGTTGGGTGTAAAAAGAATGAAAACAGAATAAACGCATCGAAAATTAAGTTATTAAGAGCAGTAAAATGATGCTCGTTGAAAGACCACATTAGAAGTGAAGATATTCGTAAATAATTACAAATTGCACTCCTCCTAGATAAAGTTAAAACTTACAATTCAACAACTTGATAGAATGGAAGACAGCCGAATATCCAAAATAGTCTGGAAATATGCACCTGTTGGCAAGAGATTTCAAGGAAGACCAAGAAGGTGACGGAATGAAGAATCGGGACAGACCAAAAGGTATATTCCGTGAAATTGTTGTTGTTAATGATGATGATAATGATATTTCCTTGTAATGTATTCGTATATTTTAAAGAACCTGTAAAATTCGTGCTATCACTCTGCCTTTTAAGCCTTTTTTGTCTGATGTCATCTCTGTTATAATTTCACTCTCTGACCGTCTTCATAAAACATTGTTAATTTGTATCTATGGACCTGTAGCATAAAAAAAAACAGCTTGTCCGATGTCCTGAAATTTGATATTTCTTTTGTCAAACAAGTTTGTATTTATGCAGCCACACATAACAACCCTTCTTAATTACAAACCTCTCAACTTTAAATTCCGTCGACACATCGGTAGGTCAAATTATTTTCAGTTCCGTAATTTTACAGTGAAATAGACCTATGAACTATCTTTAAACAATCTTCTGTTTTAATTCTTTCAGTGGTACATAGGTTACTCGTAGACCTTAAAAAAATCTACATGTCGAATAGTAGCTAAAAGCCTATGTCGTAATGTTTTTATTCAGTTTTATTTCAATATTGAATTTTTTGTTTTAACCATAATATTACTAGTATTTTCTTCTTTCATGTTGATTCATGTATTGTTATATATTTATTTCATTATTATATATATTGTGGATATGGAGAAGAATGGAATGTATAAAATGGACAGACAAAGTAAGAAATAAAGATGTGCTAGACAGAGTGGGTGAAAGAAGAATAATGCTGGAACTCATAAAGAAGAGGAAAAGAAATTGGATTGGCCATTGGCTAAGAAGAAACTGCCTGCTGAAGGATGCTCTAGAAGGAATGGTCAACGGAAAGAAAGTTAGAGGCAGAAAAAGGCATCAGATGATAGACAATATTAAAATAAATGGTTTGTATGCAGATACAAAAAGGAAAGCTGAGTTAAGGAAAGAGTGGAGAATGCTGAGTTTGCAGTGAAAGACCTGCTCTTGAGCAGAACACCATGAATGAATTATATATAGATCATTTTAACATAACAAATAATATCGCATATAGAATATTTTTGTCTTCCATAGATTGTGTATTTATATCGTGTTTATAATGTTTTCTTAAGTTCAATTGGTTTAATTTTAGTTAAATTGTGTAACAATTGCGATGAAATAAGTGCTGATAATTATATTCGAACCCTAAGTGTTTTATGACGACTTAGGGAAACCATGACACTTCAATTGCTAGCACCGGGATTTGAATTCGGAGTTTTTTGAGTAACTAATTTATATGAGAAGTAGAAACGTCTGGGAATTTAAACTGAGATTGAGGCATTGCTTTATGTTAACCATATGACCGTCAATATTATCATCTACTTGCAAAAACAGAAACTAGTTCTATCGGGCGCTTCAGAGCTAAAGTACCACGAATTTATTATATTGTAGGCCTACGCACTATTAAATAGGCGTATATTTTAATTTAAATGAGCCTAAATGAGCGACAAAGACGTGTTTTTGCGCCCATAAGTGTTAGACTATAGGCCAATGTAGTGTAGGCAATGAGAATATTTACGCTTACAGGGTGCCAAAGATAGGCCTATATTTTTGTACCCATAGTAAGTTTTAGACTATATACAGTATGGGCATATTATATATAAATTACGTGTCACGTTGTTTGTCCGCGATGGAATCCTAAACTATTGAACTGATTTTAATAAAATATTGCACACTGTGTGCAGTTTGATCCAACTTGAGACTTAGGGAAGTTTATAACTAAGTTTATAGTCGCATTATTTTTATTGCAAATTATTTGTTTATTATTTAACAAAGAGTTATAATTAACTGTGAGTTCCATACGATTCTATCAGATGGCCGTGTAAGGTAATTGGTTCATTATTTAACCAGGTGGCTGTGCTTTTTGTTGCAACCGCGAATTTCAATTGAATTACAAATATTGATTATTTCATAATTTAAGTGTGTTTGTGTTTATTTTATTTTCAATATATTGATAATAATTTCCTGTGTAAGTATTAGTTTTAAGTAATCTGACTGAAAGACAGCAACTTAATTTAAATTTAACTGGACCGAGAAGAGACATTGAACAATATGGCGAATGAGTTATAGAGACCATGTATGATAAGATATCAAGTGAATTTCCGCAAATTGGTATAGGCCTATGTGACATAAATCTTACATTTAAGAAGAATGTCAATTTAAAAACATATGAAGGTCCTAAGGAACGGAATAACAGAACTGTAAGTAAGTCTGTTATTTATAATAATATGCCTAATATTACAGAAACAATCTCCATGCCTCAATTAAATGAAAAACAAGATGACTATAATATATCACAAGATGATATTAGTATACAGAGACTTCTTGATGATGATGAGAATCCAAACTGTCAACAAGTTCATAGAAAAAAACGAAAGTATAATGAAATCAGCTAGCCTCCTCAAAATATTCCATCAATAAATTATATAATCCTTATGATACACTTATGGATGATACTAAGAATGCTGACAACATAAATTCATCTCAATCAACAAAACCACTTCCACATAAACCACCACCCATATTTATACCGGGTGTAGTTAACGTACTAGAACTAAAAAATTGTGTAAAACAAAAACTTTCTGATTAAGATTTCTCACTTAGTTTACTACAACATAATTTAACGTATACCTTAGCCACAGCAATGCGTGGTCGGGACTTACACACACACACACACACACACACACACACACACACACACACACACACACACACACACACACACACACACACACATACACACACACACACACACATATATATATATATATATATAAACAAAGTCGGATTAGTTACACTATTTATAAGTCAAGAACGGCTGGACCGATTTTTATGATCTTTGATTTGTTGGATTTGTTTCCGCCCCGAATAGCAGATAACTATTAAAACATCGGAAAAATTAACGTAAAATATTTAAAGGCGATACGACGTTCGCCGGGCTTGTATATATATATATATATATATATATATATATATATATATATATATATATATGGCATGATAAGAAAAATAAATGCCTGGACGAGATTTGAATCCAGACCTCTGAATTGATATTCCAGTGCGCTGCCACTTACGCTACCAGGTAAATCTAGTACAAACATTTATTTTTCTTATATAGGCCTATAAGGTTATACTTACAGGCTGCCTGTCTTGTAGATATAAGTTCAGATCATTTCTTTCAAAGTAGGCCAACTCTAATTTAATGAAAACTTTTCTGATTTGATTCAGATATACTTGCATTTTATGATATATTCGATGTCCATAATTTATGTGCCGTCAGTGATGTGGGAGAATTCTAAATTGCAAGTTATTTGGCTTCCACCCAGATATGTAGTTAAAACATTGGAGTAGGCTATAACATTGAAGTTTATAAAATTAAAATAAATTAACACAGTCTACGTATTTTGTACTGTGACGTTGCTAGTTTGATTGATTTTGTGTCGTAAATGATTCAAGTTCTCTGCAGGCGTGCAATACACTTAGTCCTTGATAAAAGTCCATAGGAAAAACACAACAGAGTCGAAGCTATTGATTCAGCTGCTCTCCGAATCCATTGTCTGGGAACTGCATATCTAGAATTTCTTGTTTGTGAACCACGAATTGGTACACGAGTGACATAATGCGGTATTTTTATTATATGCATTTCCTCAAATGAAATAATATGAAATATTTTTATAAAAATCCATAAAACGACATTTTTAAACTTTGTAAAATTAAACTCACTAATTAATTTATGTGATAAAAAATTTGTATGTAAAATCTCAAATTATAATAAATATAGGCACATCAAAGACCGAACCAATTTTAATAAATAGAGGTGTAAGACAAGGGTATAGTTTATCACCTACCCTTTTTTATTTATATATTAATGGCATCATCCAAAATTGAAAAAGTAATGTTAATGTAGGTATGAGAATGGACCGTTTCAAAATATTAAACGTTTTAATGTATGCAGACGATCTGGTTATTATTCAAGAAAATGAAAATAATTTGGAGTAGGCCTACTCCTTACATCAATTAAATAAGTTATGCCAAGAATATACTTTTAAAATATCAAAAGAAAAAACGAAAATAATGGCATTTTGGGGAAGTGAACACATAAGATCAAAAATCATAATAGACAAAAAACCTCTGGAACAAGTAGCACATTTTAATTATTTGGGTTCTAATTTTACTATAAACACAAAAACTGAAAGAGACGTAAATATGAAACCGTCATGATTTCAAATGATGTGTGGAACTATATAGGCCTATAGAACATTAAAGAACAAAACAAGAAGAAATACTAGATTGAAGTTTTATAAAACATTGGCAGTTCCTGCATTACTTTATGGGAGTGAAACTTGGGTAATGACCAAAAAATTACAAAGTAGAATACAAAGCGTAGAAATGAACTTCCTTAGAAGAACAGAAGGCTGCACAAGAATGGATCGGATAAAGAATGGAGATATAAGAACGGAGCTAAATATATATCCATTGAATGATACAATCAAAGAATATAGAGAATAATGGTTTAGACATGTAGAAAGAATGAATATAACAAGGTTATCCAAAGCAGCACTTAACTACAAGCCAAGAGGTTCAAGGAATGTAGGAAGGCCAGTGAAAAGATGGACAGAACAACTGTGAGGCGGAACAGGCAATTTGCCTAGCCCGTGAAATGAAGAAGAAGAAGAAGAAGAAGAAGAAGCAGGACACGAGGTGCAGTATGTTGTCTGCAGGACCTTTATAGGCTTAGGCCTACGCGTATATGTCTAACACAAGATAAAACGAATTAAACGACATAGGTGTATGGCTGAAGAAAGTTGATATGGTTTCTCCCTCAAGAGAAAGAGGGAGCATAACAATCGTAATTTGAGGGAGATGCATTTTACAGTAATATGCAAAAACGCATTAACTCACGTTAGGGATACGTGGAGAGCTTACATCCGTGTGGTCATGAACCTTCAGTTTCGATAATGCCAATAAGTTAGTAAATAAATGTTTACTTACTGCAGTAAAACTTGTTTAATCCGGAACGTGAATAATGCGTAAATCTGTCTAATGTGAACACATTTATTGGTTCCGGCGAAATAATAATAATTTTACGTGTACTTATTTTGCATAAAACGGAATCTGTCCGACGTGAAAATGGAAGGATATTTGTACACAATTCATGAAAAAAGTTATAAAGCGGAAAGACAGAAAAATAAATTAGTTTCCATTTCATTGAATTCCCATTAGGCTAAAAAACAATAAGGAATAATTCCTGCCGCCGGGTGAATTACAGATTCTACCTGTTCCTGAAATTGTATTTCGGTCTCACTACACATCCGTTATGCGAAATTCAGATACCTGTCTTACAAATAGCCATTGTATTTTAAAATCTTAAATTAGTTTAAGTTATGAGACCGATCTTTCACAAGTATCGTTCTGAATTTACGAAATAAAGATGGCTAAGGCGTATGTATCATTGTCATTAAACAAAAAAGTGAAAGTGATTGAAGATAAATCTCCAAATTTCCGCACCGATGCTCCAAAGTCAAGCTCTAGCTGTTGCTAAATTTCTAGTGAATAATGATTTCAAGGCATCTTCAGATTGACTGCACAGTTACAAAAGACGACACAATGTAGTGTGGAATTAAGTTTGCGGGGAGTCAAAGGATGTGGACGAAAGTGTAGTTAGTGGGAGGAAAGAGAAACTGCATAGGCCTTCTTTATTTTCAGGATACGCGCCTAAGAGACATTTTTAACGCTGAGGAAACGGAACTTTTTTTTTTCTTCTTCCCACTTGTTACCGTCGAAATCACTCGTACGTACTATACTTCACTTTTCAAAGGTAGCAGAATTTCAATTAATCCAAGGTACATAAAAATACATAGGCTATACGGTACTCTATAATCTAAGATTACTACCTAAGTTTTAGTTTTTATAATGCGGAATTTTGTCTAATGCGGATAAAAAATTGGTCCCATACGATTCCTCTTTGAACAAGTTTTGCTGTGTTTATTTTGCAGGACACATTTTAAAATTTAAACAAAAAAGAGATATCGGTAGCTGTTTCTACTTACGATAATAAGATTAGAATCAAATGGCTGCGATAAACACGTTGACATATCCATAAATGTGATGTGAATATAAATAAACAATATACGCTGTACAAATGAATGTAAGTTGGAGACTATACTGACGTTTCGTGATTCGAAACGCCATTAAAGAAAACTTGTTATGCAGGAGAAGAACCGAGATGCACTTAGAAATGGTCTGTGCATATTCGTGACTCATTGAATTAGGAGACAAAGGCACATGAAAGATACGATGTACGGTACTTCATGTTATCCCACATGTCTTTGTATAGAAAGTTCATGATTTTCCAGTCTCCATTTTTATTATCTTTTCATCTTCTTGTCCTCTGTGTCCGTTTATTATTTTCATATATATTTACATAAAGCAGACATATGAAAGCATTCTACTGCACTTGTTACTGTGACTATTTAACTCATGCTACAAATACTAGTCAATGACCAATCACGTTTCAATGAATGTTGTTTTACAACCAATGACAGTCGTGTTTCACCTCGCTCTTTATCGATTTCTCATTATCAGCTCCTGCTTTTGTGATAAAGAAAGCTCCTCCTTTTTAATGTTCTGAACAGGTCAAAGCATTATTTTTCTCCAACAAATACATTGAATATATCAAATAATGAAGAGATTCCTTGATTTTACTGAGTTGTTTATTAAAAAAATAAATGAATAACCCGTAATGTTGATTATGATATATAGTTTGATGTGTTTCATTATTTCTCCACTTGGGTGCACTCTTACAATATTGCGATCTTATTTGGCAATAAATATGATCAAGCAGCAGTGAATGAACATAACCTCACATTTCTGATTTGTTTTCAAACATCGCCGATTACATTAAATATATAAATATTTTAAAATAACTATAGTTAAACAATGATTTGTGAGTAAATAGCATAATTTTATTCGTTAAATAGACCTAACAAATGCCATTCTAGATTTCCAAATTCTCTAGAAAAATTCACTCCTCACTTCATGAGTCGTGAATTTATCGATAATTTAGAAATCACTCGTGGCATTACTTATGAAAAATCTTCATAACGTTATAAGAACAAATTGTAGGTCTACAGACGTAACGAGAGATAGAGTACTTCCGAATATATTACCATATGGTCTGTTAAATTCGTCTTCTCTTTGTTTTAAGTCCATGGCCTGTTCCACTCGGAATTAAGAGTCCCTCCATCTCCTTTCTGGTCTTCCAGGTATCCTTCCCCCATCTTCTAGTAATTTATCTCTTGCTATGCGTACAGTTCTATCTGGAGTCATGCGAGATATACTTTATGTTGATTCCATTCAAATCTTCTTTTTTTTTTTTTTTTTTTTTTTTTTTCCACCCATTCACATATTGGCTGAATATGCAGCTGCCTTTTTATTTCTGCATTTCTAATTTGATCTTTCCTTGATTTACGTACAATCTTCTGTTAATTTAAAAAAAATTGTAGTATAGAACCTTATATAAAAGCAAATTAATGTCAAAAATTGCAAAAATAAGGTTATACAAAACGCTCATTAGACCAGTAGTTACATATGCTTGTGAAACTTGGGTCCTAAAAGAAACAATAAAACAAAAATTATTAATTTTTGAAAGAAAAATTTTAAGAAGAATGTTAGGACCAAATAGAGGAACTGTTAAGGAAAGAGTGGAGAATGCTGAGTTTGCAATGAAAGGTCTGCTCTTGAGCAGAACACTATGAATGAATGAATGAATAAAGGAACCGATAGCTGTTGGAGAATCAAAACAAATAACGAACTAAACAAATTAATAAAAAATCAGAATATAGTAAACCATGTAAGATCTCTCAGAATTAGTTGGCTTGGACATTTCATCAGAATGGATGATCAGAGACTGGTCAAGAAACTCTATAAATGGAAACCTATAGGAGGCAGAGCTGTTGTAAGACTGAAGATCAGATGGGAGGATGACACAATGAACGATCTAAAGAAAATAAAAGTGGCTAATTTGAATATGGCAAAAGACAGATTGGCATGGAGAAGGATTGTTGAGAAGGAAAAACTTTCACTTTTGAAGTTGTCGCACTTTAGGATGATGATGATGAATTTTGTACTAGGTATATTACTATTAAGTCCTTGTAGACCATCCTCCTTCTGCAAGATGATATGGAACGTAGTGTTTCTTTTCATGTGCCTCTGCATATATGATTCATGTAGGCTGTATAAATATCAATTTAATTTTTGTACTCCTCGTGGGCTAGTGGTCAGTACTTCTGACTACAGATCATGAGATCCCGTGTTTGATTCCAGGTCAGACCATATGGATTTTACCTTAAAAAGAATTATTCCCATGGTTGCTCATGGACTGGAATTTACGTTAAGTTTAGGTTAAGAACTCTCCTGGCGCTTAATTATCATTTATCACACCTCATATCATCGGAGGAACTAAATCCGTCTCCTGGTGCTCTAATTTAAGAAATTGATTACAATTTCACAATGCCAGGGGAGAAAGTCAGAAATGTCATAAAAGACAACATGGAGGCATTGGAGAAAAATAAAAATTATACTTGTGCTGCGAACATCTTAATCTTGCTTAAGATAGGTGAGTAGGTAGATTTTATGTGACGACTATCTTTAATACCCCTACTTCATGTCATCAGCGTTGGAATTCAAATCGATACGTTAAATAACCGACACATTTTGCTCAAAGGTATATTTTTAGACTTGAGGTTCTTTTGCATACGGTAAGTATATACACGGTACCCCGGCTTTGCTGCCATCCCAAAGGCTATCATATTAAGATTTTAATGGCTTCAAACATCCATTGATATCGGGCGGGTTTGAATCTGACAGATTAACTAGAAGCGACCATGTTCACTACTAGTCCAAAGGGAACCGACTTTGGATTACTTCGAACCTGTGATTGGATACTTTATTTCTACCCTTTCCTTAGTGATAGCGAAATTATAGTAGATGAGCTACTAACAGTATCCACAGCGTTTTCAATATATCTATCCCGGAATGTTTAAAACTTCTGAATACTTCAACTAACGAGAAAAACTGCATAAGTTAATCATCGTTTCAATATTTTAAAATCATGAATTCAGAGCATTCTGTTTAATTTCATTCCATTATATTAACGCAGTTTGGATCGTTTGGGCCTTAAAGTTTCCTGACACTTGTCTTACAGTTGAGGAAAAGCCCCGAAAAAAACCCATCACCCAGAAAACTTGTCCCGACCGGGGATCGCTGCGTATGAGGCAGCGACAGTACCCCGAGATCACAACGGTGAACAGAAAATTCTATTCATTTAGAGAAAAAGGAGGAGATTGTGTTTAGTATTGTGTAGTGAGAGACCTGGGTTTGATGTCGCAGTGAATACTATATTCAGAGGTTAGTAACTCGCAGAATGTAGCAGACTTTAGAATTGAGACACCGATAAAGGCTAAGTATTATGCATAGCGCTACAGAGTATATATCGTTTGTAAACAGCTGAAAAGACAGTGCACATGTACAGCGTCAGACTTCACTATTAAAGGCCAGTAATCAGTGGAAGGAAGTACAGAATGTACTCGTAGCTATATTCTTCTGTTACAAACAGAAATAAAACGTTCTGTTTCATGTATTTTATGTCTTTCGGGCTAAATGGCCGTGTTCTGCTTTTATTAACACTCGACGTTTCGTCTACTACTGCGGTAGACATCCTCAGGAGATTCTGCGTGTTCTTTGACCTCTTAAATCTTCAAATGTCGGTTGCAGACTGGCTGTGTGTTGGAAACAGCAGACATTTGAAGAGTTAAGAGGTCAAAGAACACGCAGAATCTCCTGAGGATGTCGACGAAACGTCGAGTGTTAATAAAAGCAGACCACGGCCATTTAGCCCGAAAGACATAAAATACATGAATCAAAATACCTGCCGTGAAAGTCTACAATTTTACAAAAACATTCTGTGTTCATAAAACAAAAATAAATCTGGTTATTTATTCATTCGTAATTATAGTCTGTACTTCATTTCACTGAGTAGCCTTGACGTCTAATGCGGTACATGTGTATTGTCTTTCCAGCTATTTACAAACATCTATACTCTGTGCACACAACATACGCACAGCGTTAATCGTCAACATAAACTAATAGCTTATTAACACCGTTGAGTTGTAATAATATGATGGAATGATCTAGCATAAAATTGAATAGTAGAGGGGATAGTGCAACTCTTTGCTTTACCCATTGTGAATTTCGAAAGTATCTGTAAACTGTTTGCCTACACGCACACTATTCTATGTATCATGTAGACACATTCTAATAAGTCTAACTTTTTAAAAATTCCGAATTCCTGCAGAATACTGTAAAATGCTCCCTCTTAATTGAATCGGATGTCTTTTTCAACTCTATATATTAGGTTTATTTGGCGCACAGTGCTATTATAGGCCTATTACCATTTATTTTCTAAAATCTTTCTTCTAGACCTACTAAAAATCTGATCTATTGTAAACCTATTTCTTCTAAATCCGCATTGATGATCATCTATTATGTCGTCAATATGTGGAGTATGTCTGGATACAAATATATCTATTAGAATATTGAATGAAGTTGAAAGTAATAGATGCCTCTACAGTCGTTGCATGTTATTCTGCCTTATTAATGATTAAACTAAACTTATGTAAAAGCAGAATATTTACTTGGCAACGCATTTCAAGAGAGATTTACAATTTTTAACATAAAGAAGCCTCAGGCTCAAGTAAATATTTAGAAAACATAATTTGTACATCTGTGTAGAGTATTGATAAAGAGTCTGTTGATTCGAAGTTTGTGGCAGTTCATAGCGGCAGAGATTTATTTAAGGTGATCCGGAAACACCTCATAGCTAATTATAAAATAGGTATATTGTTTTGAAGTAGGATAAATAAATAAATAAATTCACCGCAGGCTAATCCTGAGAGGCGAAACTGATTTACGTGTCTATTGTCATTTACTATCGGATGATAGTGCAGGAAGTCATAACGTAACGCGCATCCCTCAATCTTAGTTTGTTTTCTTAATCTGATTTTGCTACATGTCATATAAGTAGATAATCAGTTTTTATTTGAAGGCCGAGTTGACTACAATCCGTTCTAATTTCTTTGCTGAAAGAAATAATACAGTATGGCCGGGAATCGAATGCGACACCTTTATGATACTAGTCAAAATCACTATCGTTAATCAGCTTAGGTGGTCAACCCATATTTTTAAAGACGAGTGGCCACTGGCTCAATCTTGATAATGACTACGTAGTCGCAAGTAGCCGAAACACGTTGACTTGTTTTTTTTTATTGTTTTGGTGAATGGAGTGATTTTTAACTTAATATTTAACACCAAGAAGATCCATTATTTTTTTAGTATTTATTTGTTTAGACTAATGGCAGATACATTAAAAATAAAATCATTCTCTCACTAGACTCACCAATATATATCTGATCCTCTATAGGGCTGTTCAGAGCTATAAAGTCTCAACATGTCGCGAAAAAAAGTGTTTCCTATGCAAATGGGATAGTAGCTCCATGCTCTGGGAGAGGAAACAGCGACCAAGCAGATTACAAATAGTCTTTAGTATAGTCAGTTAAATAGCCCACATGCGGAACGATGTTATCATAAGTAATGTCACGAGTGATTTCCAATTTATCTAGATGACTTGGAAATCAAGAGTGGCTTTTGTTAGGACTATTTAACGACTAAAATGAAGATGTTTACTCAAAAATCATTATTTAAATATAGTTACCGGTATTTTAAAATATTTATATATTTAATGTAAACGGCGATGTTTGAAAACAAATCAGAATTGTGATGTTACGTTCATTCACTGCAACTTGTTTTTATTTATTATCATATAGGATCGCAATATTGTAAGAATGCACCCTAGTGGAGAAAAAATGAAACGCCTCAAACTGTATAGTCTATTAGAACCAACATTATAGGTAATTCATTATTTTTTTAGGAAACAACTCAGTAAAATCATTATTTAAGAACAATATTATTGATCATACAATTATCAAATGTGTAGTTCGAAGGAATTCGTTCTTATTATTTTGCTATATTCAACGTATTAGTTGCAAAATAATGCTCTGACCTGTTCAGAATATTAAAAGTAGGAGATTTCTTTATTTTGGTAAACAGAATTCCATAAATATCGAGGTGAAACACGACTGTCATTGGCGTAAAACAAAATTCATTGAAACGTGAGTGGTCATTAACTCCCATTTGGGGCATGAGTTAAATAGTCAATAGGAAGAGTATTTTCTGTGCAGTATTAGACTATCCATTATTTAGAGATTTGTCTATAAATGTATGTTGATTAAAAACTAAATCAATAGGCCTAATAATAATGATAATGATAATGATAATGATAATGATAATGATAATGATAATGATAATAATAATAATAATCAAAACCAATATAACAATGTAAAAAAACATATTCTTGCAGCAAATGATCCATGTATTAAAAACTGAATTAAAATGTTTTCTCCCGCCTTTCCTATTACTCCTTTGTCCTTCCTCTACTCTATTTTTCTCATTGTTGTTTTCATAACCTCACCCCTAGTAGTACATATTTGGTTTCCGTCTCTTCAAACTTTCGGGCAGCAACCATTCCAACATTCTTCGGTGGACGTTCTTCAGTCATTCTTTTCATATAGGCCTAACAGTTGTTTTTGCTGTACATAATCCATAATCTGGAACACCACTATCATAATCGGCGAAGATGAGGTTCCTAAGACAAGTTAAAGGATGTACAAGACTTGATAGAATAAGAAATGAGGATATAAGAGAAGAATTGAAAGTACAGCCTTTATTGGATAAGGTCTCGAATTACAGACAGAAATGGATCGATCATATGGATGGAATGAGTAAGGAGAGATATCCATTGTTAGCAAGAAATTATCAAGCAAGAGGAAGACGTGATGTTGGAAGACCTAGAAGACTTTGGGCTGATGCATTATGAAGTCGGAACGGGCAATTGCCTAATCCCTGGAGTGATGATGATGATGATGATGATCCAAAACCTGTAGCATTTTTACTCCCATTTACATTTTTTATATTGAAACTGATCTTTTCCAGCAGTCAATTCCATAGATAAGTTTAATAATTTATAATTTGTTTGAAACGTTAACTGCCAAATATATGACCCATTGTTAATTTGCTTCTTAAATGTCTTTTAAAAATTCTTGATTTGTTTTACGTTTTGATCTTTGATATGAGATATGAATATAAATTATGAATTGCTTTTATAAGAAGATATTAAATACAAAATCGGTGCCGGGTAAATCAGTCGTCCTCAACTAAATTATTAAACTTCATCAAGTAGTTCCAATATGGAGGCCTTTCAAATACAATGTTTCATCTTCTGCATTTTAACTGCTACCGATGCTGTTATATAAGTTATAAGCCTACAACGGCTTTAGGTCTGTGGATGTGTTCTCGTTGAGTAGGTCTGTATTCTTCGCTTCTTTTATAGGGCTTTTTCCACACCTGTAAGACAAATTTCAAGAAACTTTAAAGCCAACACGATCCCCGAACATCACATGGCCATCATAATCATCATCATTCATATTCGCCTTAGATTAAGTTCAGATTAAAGATTCTTCTGGAACACCACTATCATCACTCATCATATCATCGGGTAGAGTAACCTCGCCTTATAGGCGCCCCAACCTTAGAAGTTTGCTACAATTACTCCAATGCCAGGAGAGAATACTGTTGAAATGACAACCTGGGGCATTGAATAAAAAATAATAGTGCTAATAATAATAATAATAATAATAATAATAATAATAATAATAATAATAATAATAATAATAATAAAAATAATAAAAATAATAAAAATAATAATAAAAATAATAATAATAATAGGCCTGAAGATATCCCAAACAGAGATATATTTAGAATTAAGATGAATAAGTGGCAAGTTGACCAAGATGACAAACCGAAGAAAAAAACTGGAACAACTTGGACAGATGATAGAAAACAAGCTCATAGCAAAAGAATGAAAGAAATTTGGGCTCAAAGGAAACGCCTCTAAGTACTTTGCGTAGTCCTACATGGGTTCATTCGCAATCAAAAAAAAATTGGCCTAATAATAATTGCATGTCGCTATAGGTTTAGAAGTGTGTTGGCCTGCCTGTCGGCTACCGGTTTCCACGTTTGTCAGATCCGCCATTAGGCCTATGTGATATTGGGTCTCGTAGCTGTTACAGTTGAATGTGTCATCTTGCAGCCAGTTGGCCTCCTTATCGTAACTACCGAAATTCCTCAAGATGATGGATGGGTGCCGGTCCAATACGTTACTGGTCGAAATTCCATGGGAAAATTTCTTCTCCCACGAAAATTGAACATGGGTTTCGATAGCTCTGCACCAACACTTGATTCCTGGGTCAAGATGGGGTCATAATTGTGTTTTCTGCAGTAAGTTTAATTTTCCATCCTTAATATTTTCTAGTTTAGCTAGAATGTCGATCCTCTTTCAGAACACCCTGTATAAATATACAAAAAATATTGTAGACTACCTAATTAAAGATAGTACTATTATAATTACCCATGCAACAGTGAATAAACTTTTTTTCAAAAATGTAGACATTCGTTATGTATTTCGACCTCTTGAATTCGAAAATGATATTCAAAACATCGTATCATATACAGTTTTTATACAAATCAATATGAGGATCACAATAATTTGATGGTGTGTGGTGATACGAAAGTTTGGATATGATTCTAGGAAAATGTCCCTGTTTCATCTGTGAATGGGACAGTCGGCCTCGTGACAAACATTGGGAGGAAAAACAGTGGCCCCGTTAGGTTGAAATTGGTTTCAGGAGCAAAAATATCAAGTGTGGCCCTCTAATGGAAAGAGACAGAATATTCTTGCCTACTTTGCACATCAAACTGCGCAGGATGAAACCGTTTGTCAAGGCATTACTTAAGTCTTGCAACTATTTCAAATATCTATGTAACTAGTTCTCCAAACTGTTAGATGCTAAGTTGAAAGATATTCGATATTCGGTACCAATAACTAATACTAGGTGAAGATTTATTTTATTCAATGAATGCCGTGGAGCGAGAAGTCTGGTTCATTCAAGTGTGAGGTTCAAAACTTCCAGCAAACAATCGTATCCCAGAGTATATCGACATAGTTGAGAACATTCTGACGGCATTCGAATGCTGGGATGCTCAATGAGTTTAAAGCTACATTTTTAAAATAAATACTTAGACTTTTTTTCTCCAAACCTGGGTGTTGTAAGTGAGGAACAGGTTGAAAGATTCCTCCCCAGGATATCAAGGACATGGAACGACGATACGATGGAACTTGGGGTGTCTTGATGATGGTCAACTACAGCTGAATGCTTCATCATGATCACACGGATATTCCTTATTAGAGGAAAAGCAGTAACCACGCCATGACAACTAACAAAGCCTGGAATGCATCTGTTTACTGTGTGTATATTTCAGTATGTCACACGCTGCAAACAATCGTATCCCAGAGTATATCTACATAGTTGAGAACACTCTGACGGCAATCAAATGCTGGGATGCTGAATGAGTTTAAAGCTACATTTTTTAAATAAATACTTAGACGTTTTTCCTACAAACCTGGGTGCTGTAAGTGAGGAACAGGTTGAAAGGTTCCTCCCCAGGATATCAAGGACATGGAACGACGATACGATGGAACTTGGGGTGTTTGGATGATGGGCAACTACAGCTGAATGCTTCATCATGATCACACGGATATTCCTCATAAGAGGAATAGCAGTAACCACGCCATGACAATTAACAAAGCCCGGAATGAATCTGTTCACTGTGTGTAGGCTATATTTCAGCATCTTGCTGTTTTAAAGTTATATTCTACTTCTACATGATTTATGTGCCATATGTACTACAGTAAAACTTGTTCAAAGCGGAATCGCATGGGGTCGATTTTATTTTCCACATTAGACAACATTCCGCATTATAAAAAACAAAAATTATTAATCAGTCTTAGATTATAGAGCACCGTATATGTCTTTTTTTATGTGCCTTGGATTAATTGTAGTTCCGCTGCCGTTGAAAAGTGAAGTATAGTGTGTACGAGCGATTTCAACAGTCCCGTTTCGTCAGCGTTAAAAACGTCTCTAGACGCGTATCCTGAAATTAAAGTATGCAGTTTCGGTTTCCACTTATTAACTATATTTCGTCCACATCCTTTAATTCGCCGCAAATTTCATTCCACACTACACTGTGTCGTCTTTTAAAACTGTCCACAACCAACCTAAAGATGCCTTGAAATATTTATTCCCTAGGGATATAGCAACAGCTAGGGTTTGATTTTGGAGTATCGATCCGGACATTTGGAGATTTTATGATCGTGGACTTGTAAAACACTCCATACCTCATTGATTTCTTCATTCCTCTTTTATTTTTAATCCCTCTTCATTTCACCATTTCCTTGCATCCATTCATTCATAACTTTTTTTTGTGTTTTAAAATCTCATAAGCTTGGATTCTTCCACATTTAAATTTGTAATTATTTCGCGTAGGCCTACTGAGAGTGTTTTTCTTTACCTTCAATCACTTTCACTTTTTCGTTTAATGACAATTATACATACGATTTAGCCATCTTTAGTCGTAAATTCAGAACGCTACCTGTGAAAAATACGCACACAATCGGTCTCACATCTTAAACTAATTTAATATTTTACAGTTCACTGGTTATTTGTAAGACAGATGTCACATGCCAAATATTTGTTGAACGAACCTGTGTTTCGCAAAACGGGTGTGCAGTGAGACCGAAAGAAAATTTCAGATACAGCTAGAAACTCTACTTCACCCGGCGGCAGGAATGATCGCTTATTGTTAATTTGCCTAACGGGAATTCAATGATGTGGTAACTAATTTATTTCTCTGTATCTTTCCGCCTTATAAACATTTTCTTTCATGATTGTGTAGAAATATCCTTCTGTTTCCGCGTTGGATAGATTCCGCTTTATACAAAATAAATACATGTAAAATTACTAATAATTGCTGGGACCAAAAAATTTGTTCACATTGGACAGATTTCCGCATTATTCACGTTCCGGATTAAACAAGTTTTACTGTATTTCCTTATGTGATATCATTATTGCAAAATATGCTATTTGTTCAAAAACTGTGAGTGATACAATGTTTCGAGTATCATTTTCGAATTCAGGAGGTCAAAACACATAAAGAACACCTAGATTTCCAAAAAAACGTTTTTGTGACCTTGCGATTTGTTGCACTGTGTTATTATTGTGAATTTTTAATAATGTACTTCGTTGTGTTTGTTAAATTTTTTAACATAACTGTACAAGAACTTTTCTAATGGCATGACACATTATTTATTGTAGATATTGATGTAATATTTCCTGAAAGAGTAAAAGCGTCTGGTTGGAGGACATTTAAAATGCGGAGTGCATAGTGGACAGGTGATGTATACGAGACCTTTGCTGTGCTTGCGACTGACTTGTATTACTAGTTTTTGTCGAGCGAGTGGTCTGGCAACTACGTGCACTTAGTACTTACTCCTCCCGCAGTTAGTTTAACGCCCTTTCAAACCTCTCCCAAATGAAATATAATTCTGCAATATAACTCCCATGATTATACGATAACTTAAAACAAACAGCTCATTAAAAGGAATGTGTACACAACTTTAAAATGTGGCTAAAACAAAATTAAATTTTGCTATGCTATTAAAATTAGCGCGATAATAATACTGCTCTATGTCAGGAAACTTTAAAGCCAAAACGGTCCCCGAACATCATCTGACCATCGTTATCATAAGTAATGCCAGGAGTGATTTCCAATTTATCTAGAGAATTTGGAAATCAAGTGTGGCATTTGTTAGGACTATTTAACGAAGAAAATTAAGCTGTTTACTCACAAATAATTATTTAAATATAATTATTTTAAAATATTTATATATTTAATGTAAATGGCGATGTTTGAAACAAATAATAAATGTGAGGTTATGTTCATTCACTGCAAATTGATCACATTATTTATTGCCAAATAGGACCGCGATATTGTAAGAATGCACCCTGGTGGATAAAAAATGAAACACATCAAACTGTATAGCCTATTATAACCAATATTATAGGTCATTAATTATTTTTTTAGGAAACAACTCGGTAAAATCATTATTTAAAAACACTATTATTGATCACACAATTATTATCAAATGTGTAGTTCAAAGGAATCTGTTGATTATTTGCTATATTCAACGTATTTGTTGCAAAATAATGCTCTGACGTGTTCACAATATTAAAAAGGAGGAGTTTTCTTTATTTTGGTAATCAAAATTCGATAAATATCGAGGTTAAACACGACTGTTATTGCTTGTAAAATACAATTAATTGAAACATGATTGATCACTGACTCGCATTTGGGGCAAGAGTTAAATAGTCATCAATCATCATATTTACGTCATTAAATTAACAATATTTCTAAAATTCATTGTAATCACAATATAAGTTATGTATTATTATTTTAAATACTCGTAAGTACCTTTTTATAACAGTCTTCCTCAATTAGAATGGATTTTCTGAGGAAGATATAATTGAGCAACACTGATATAATAGGTATTCATTAGATTAAGTTTAGGATTAAGGTCTCTCCTAACGCATCGTTACCATCACCACCCATCATATCATTGGAAAAGCGTAACACCGCCTTCCAGGCGCCCCAACCTCAGAAGTGGGTTACAATATGCCAATGCCAGAATAAAACACCAGATACCTATCTTGAAATGACAAAATAGTGGCATTCAATAAAAAAACAATACCGCTATACCTTTTTTCTCTGTCTAACTTTAATTATTCTCTTTGAAGAAGTTTCATGTGTTCCACGTCTTTCCGGTTCTTAGGGGATCGCGACCTGTCGGAAATACATTTTTACCTCTGGATCACATAACACAAGGATATGGAAGACCTCGTCAGATGAGTGATCGGCTACTTAGCCTACGAGAAAACACGAATTTTTAGGTCAAGATGCCTCTTTCATTAATACATTCAAACTAAATTAGTCGAAAATGATATGGTTATTTATGATGGCAAGATAACGTTTGGGGAATATTTGAGCATTAATGTTTGCAGACACATAACTTAAAGGACAGCACTCTCCTCTACTTCACGCCATTTAATTTTATTTCTCATTTACTAATTTCATATCTCTCTTCACCTCAACTCATGTTAGAAAAAATAGTTTGGTTAGCAATCCACAGGTGTTGAAAATATACGGTTGCGGGGATCTAGTGGAAATCATCAAGGTGCTGCTTCGTGACTCCGAGCATGAGCAGTAAAAAGTTAGTGTACCGGGACAGAACACTTTTAATTGCCAAAATGGATACCACATATAGGCCTAGGCCTAACACTAATTAGTGAATTTTACAAAAAGAAGTTACTTTATTGATAGGCCTACAGTTAACTGTATTTCACATAATTTTCACAAAATAAACACATAAACACCAAAAATTAACAGATTTTAAAGTGAAACTGATTCCTCAATGGAAATTGACAAAGTGATAACTTTGTAATTTTGTGTTTCAAAGGTGTTGCACCTAAACCACGACACTTTAGCTTAGGCCTATAGAATGACAAATGTATTCTGTTATAGGACTCAGTTATTATTAACGCCCGTTTCATCGAAAAATATAATTTCTGAACATTTAACTGTAGGTCACAGATACAAACTGAAGTGATGATCTTGATGAAGACTTTCGGGCTGTAGGCCGTGGTCGTGAGGCTTGTAGTTCCCCGACGTTTCGCCAGAGACTGCGTCTGGCATCAATCCTCAAGACAACCCTTGAGGATGCCAGGCGAAGTCTCTGGCGAAACGTCGGGGAACTACAAGCCTCACGACCACGGCCTTACAGCCCGAAAGTCTTCATCAACATCATCACAGCAACTCCGGCCGTGAAAGTCTACGTGAATACAAACTGAAGAGTTGGGCATGGCTACGTCGATTACTAAGTAGATTTAATAAAATGCCACTTGATTCTTATCAGTACAAGTGTTTTTATTTCTGTGAATGTAGTTCACTTTGAAAATAATACAATAATTACATTATTATATTTTATTATTAGCCTATATTAAGCCTATTATTATTATTATTATTATTATTATTATTGCAGAATCCCAGAGTATATTAAATAGATGGAAAATTACTTTAATCAGGTATTAAATATAGGCCTACATGCAGAACAGGATATCGAAGAAGATTATTTACAGACAGCAGAAATATTTTTCAGAGAGACTATCGCATTAGAAGTTGAAATGGCTACCTATAGAAAAATTAAATGTGTAAAGCCTGAAGTTCAGATGCTATCTCAATAGAACTGATACAATCAGCGGGAGAAAAATTGATGGACATTTTACATCAGTTGCTTAGTATAATTTGGAAAAAAAAATAATAATAAAAAATAAACTCTTCCAAATGAATGGAAAGATTAGATTATATCATTGAATAAGAAAGGACATAACATTGATTGTCACATCTGTAAGGGCATCTCATTACTTTCAACTTCATACAACATTCTAACAAATATATTAGTATCCAAACTTATTCCCTATATTTACGACGTAGATCATTACTGTGGATTTAGAAGAAATAGGTCTACAGTTTATCAGATTTTAACATAAGAGATATTTTAGAAAATGAATGGTAATATAATGCTACTGTACATCAACTATAAGACTATTTCAACTTCAAAAAGGAATAAGATTCAATTAAGAGCGAGAAGTTGTTAAACTTCGTAATTCCTAAAAAGCTACTTATTCGAATGTGTCTAAATGGCACAAAGTATAGGTTGCGTGTATGCAAATAGTTAACGGATAGTTTTCAAATGCATTGTAGGTTAAAGCCAGGAGATGGCAATATCTCCTCTATTATTCAATTTCGTACTAGAGCATGCCATCATGTCTTTAGACGATGAAAAAAGGCCTACATTTCAATGATACTAATATGTTTTTAGTTTATGCTGAAGATGTAATATTATTAGGCGATGGGGTACCAAAGAGATACTAAGAGTTAGCAAGAGTTAGTTGAATAACACTAAGAAATTGGTACTGGAAATATACATAAATAAAAATAAATAGGCCTAATGTTTACGCGTAAAAATACATTCCCTAGAATAGAAATGGATGACAAATGAGGAAAATTTTGAATAAGTGACTGAATTCAAATACCTGGGAACAGTAATTACAAACAGGAATTGAGATGCAAAAGAAATTAAACTTATGCCAATTCTAGAAATGCATACAGGGGCTTTTTTCATCCCAAATTCTATAAAAAAAAAGTTTGAACCGAAAATATAAGTATAAATCTGTTATTCTCCCTATTATATTAATAGGCCTATGTACGCGAAATTCGGACCCTTACTTTAAGAGAGGAGAAAAGGCTACTAGTAATTTATTTGAGAACAAAATTCTTGAGAAAATGTTTAGGCCAAAGAGAGACGAACAGAGAAAATTGGAAAAGATTGCTTGACCAGTGAGTTGCATGATCTGTGGGAAGCAGATATAATAAGAACAGTTAAGTTTCGTAGACTACTATGGGCAGGACATACGGCCCGAATGGAGAACGAAAGAGAGCATGGAAACTCCTAGTAGCAAATCCAGATGAAAAGCGCGCAGTAGGTAGGCTTTAAATGATGTGGGAGAAATATATTAACCATGATTTGAGGGAGGTAAATTATACGGGGGATGATGTGAAAACATTGGCTCAGGATATGGGTTATGGAGGGGAGCTTACGTCCGCGCTTTCATTAACTTACGGATTCGATAGTGCAAGCGAGTTACTTAATGTTGAGTGATTACGGACTTTATGGGCGTGGTCCAATACTGGTGTTGCTACCACGGCCACAAAGTCCAGAATCACTCAACATTATAATTACCGGCCGTGAAAGCCTGCATTCAGTTAGTTAGTTAATTAGTTAATCCATCCATAGTAATTCTGCCCGAAAGCAGGTCTTCACTGCAATCATAGCTTTTCATGCTATGCTCGCAGCTTTACTAGGATAGCTTCCCGTTGCTTTCCACACCGGGGAAGGATGATGATGATAATGATAAGGATGATTATGATGATGATGGCCATATGATTTCAGGGACCGTTTGGGCCTTAAAGTTTTCAGGACATTTGTCTTACAGGTGAGGAAAAACCCCGATAAAAACCTCACCCAGAAAAACTGCCCCGACCGGGGATCGAACCCGGGCCCGTTGCGTGACAAGGCAGCACTCTACCTCGAGACCACAGCGGTGGACAATTAGTTAATAATAATAATAATAATAATAATAATAATAATAATAATAATAATAATAAATAGCGTCTAAAGTACAACTTTGTCTTTTTTTTGTGTGTTATTTGTAGTGATACGGCGTCGATAATCTTTGGTTGAACAGTGAGTTGCGGCAGTTCTATAGGTAGTAGCCGAGCGGTGTAGCTTCACCCATCATGTCTAGGCTCAAAACTACGGAAATTTCGATAGTTTGAGTCCCCATGAGGAGACATTTTTAATGAATGTTGGTCAGTATGGGACCAGCATCGTGAGGAATTTGGGTAGCTACAATAAGTAGCAGGTCCAGATAAAAAAGGTAACTACAATGGCTGCGGGCACCGACATGCTGATTGCACATCACCCCTATACTCGCTGAATGATTGTCCGCCTCTATAAATAACATGCGAATATGAGGCAGCATCCGTCTAGTTGGCCTTGATCTTCTCGACCTCTCGCGCCATGGAGTACTAGTCTATAAAGAAATAAATAGGCTATTTGTCTATTATAGATAGGGAGACAGTTGGATAGATGAATATAGCCTATATTTTGAAGATGCTTAGGGCCTAATGTGCATTGAACGGTCCAAAATCTGTAAGTTGAATATGTAAAATAACCTCAGTTGTAAATAAATTTACATGAATAGTAAGTAACATGTTTGTGATAAGACATGAGTTTAAAAATGTTATGCGTATGTTGGTAAAAATTTATATTAAAAACTTCTGACGGAAATAAGAGAGAAGAGACCAGGGTCCATTCATAGTAATTCTGCCCGAAGGCAGGTGTTTCACTCCAATCATAGCATTTTCATGCAATGCTTTGCAGCTTTAATAGGGAATTATAAGTGTTGTAGCTTCCCGTTGCTTTCCACACCGGTGAAGGATGATGATGATGGCCGGATGATTTTCGGGGACCGTTGGGCCCTAAGCTTCCTGACATTTGTCTCCCGAAAAATACCTCACCCAGGAGACTGTCCCGACCGGGAATCGAACCTGGGCCCACTGCGTGACAAGGTAGCATGCTACCTCGAGACCATAGCGGTGGGTAAAACCCAGAATCAGACGCCAAGACCAAATTAACGGAAAAGCTGAAACTAACGGACAAACATGGACAAAGATCCATGCTACTACAGTAGGGTCTATGAAAGGCAAGAGTTGGCTGGATATCTCAGCCTAACAGTTGACCCCAAGAGTTTGGGAAAGACTTGAAGAAGAATAAAAGAAGTCACATGTTGTTTATATAATTTCATTTATTTAATTTTAATGATATGAAAATGTAATTATAGACCAAGTTTAGAATTTTAATTATTTGGGATGTAATTTAGGCAATGACAGAAATTTATATAAACACACTAAAATACAACGATTCAATTATCTATGTGGCACAATTCAACGCAATTTATTGAATAAGACTAGAAAATAAACTATTTTGAAGTTTTACAAAGTATTGACAGTTCCATCTCGTATCTATGGATGTGAAACCTGGACATTAACAAAGACAGATAGTAAACAAATAGAGGCTGCTGAAATGAAGATGTTGAGAGTAATAGCAGGATACCAAAGGACCGATAAAAAGAAAAACGAAGATATAAGAACAGAACTTAATGTATTTAATCTCTGTGAAAGAATAAAATATTATCAAAATTCTTATCTTCAGCACGTATTACGAATGAATGAACAGCGCATACCAAGAAGAATATATAATTATGAACCAAAAGGGAGAAGAATGTTGGGAAGACCATTGAAGAGATGGAAAGACCAATTCGACCTATAATGAGATCGGAACAGGCCATTGGGCTTAATCCTTGTTGTTGTTGATGATGATTATGATGATGATATGAAATGACGATTGTGATGACGTGGAACCTAGTAACTCAGTTCATTCGACTCTTAGTTTTAAATCCGAGCATCAAATATGCATAAGCCATTCTATACAGTGTTCTGTATTATCATAAATAATGCCACGAGTGATTTCCAGTTTATCTAGATAATTTGGAAATCAAGGGTGGCATTTGTTGGGATTATTTAACGAATAAAATTAAGCAGTTTACTCACAAATCATTATTTAAATATAGTTATTTTAAATTATTTATATATTTAATGTAAACGGCGATGTTTTTAAAAACAAATGAGAAACCTTATGTTTAATTTGTTCATCACTGCAACCAGATCACATTTATTGCCAAATAGAATCGCAATATTATAAGAATGCACCCTAGTGGAGAAAAAATGATACAGATCATTACAGGTTATTAATTAATTTATGATGCCCTATGATGTAAATATGTCAATTATATTTTTTCTGCAATGTTAATTCCCGGGGAAATAATACGTTTAAGAAAGTGCGAACAGTGGTTTCTTTTATTGTGGTATAATCATTACTACGAGTGTTTTTCTATTATATTCCGCAAGCAGTATCTGTTTACATTCGTGCACTTTATATACAATCTGGTAGTCACTTGCATTCTAGGATTCTTACACCTTAATATATAAATTGCTGTATTTAACGTATTTCTTAGAGAGTCAGTCACTGCAAGATAATGCTCTGACCTATTCAGAATGTTAAAAAGGAGGAACTTTCTTTAATATGATAATCTTAAGTTGATAAATTCGAGGTGAAACACGACTGTGGTTGGTTGTAAATCAAAATTCATTGAAATGTGATTGGTCATTGACTCCCATTTGTGGCATGAGTTAAACAGTCAATAGTAATATCACGAGTGATGGAAGTTCTTCTTCTTCTTCACTTCACTGGCCTTCCTATATTCCTTGAACCTCTTGGCTTGTAGTTGAATGCTGCTCTTGGTACTCTTGTTACATTCATTCTTTCCACATGTGTAAACCATTTCTCTCTATATTCTCTGATTTTCTCATTCTATGAATATATATTTAACTCTGTTCTTATATCTTCATTATTTATCCGACCCAATCTTGTGCAGCCTTTTGTTCTTCTAAGGAAGTTCATTTCTGCGCTGTGTATTCTACTTTGCAATTTTTTGGTCATTACCCAAGTTTCGCTCCCATAAAGTAATGCAGAAACTGCCAGTGTTTTATAAAACTTCAATCTAGTATCTCTTCTTCTTTTATTCCTTAATGTTTTATGTATAGTTCCGCATATCATTTGAAATTTCGACAGTTTCATATGATGGAAGTTTAATGGATAAATTCATTACCAACTTAGTTGCGTGTGAATTTATCTGCAAAGAATCTAGATCACGAACTAGTCTATTTGGACTATTTAGAGAATGAAACTCAAACAATTTAGCCATAAAATGCAAAGCCAATTTAATATTTACTTGTGAATGTTCAGTCCACCATTTCAATTTGTACCAACGGTTAAACAGAGGTATAAATAATAATAATAATAATAATAATAATAATAATAATAATAATAATAATAATAATAATAATGATAATGATAATGATAATGATAATGATAATGATAATGATAATGATAATGATAATGATAATGATAATGATAATGATAATGATAATGATAATGATAATGATAATGATAATGATAATGATAATAATAATAATAATAATAATAATAATAATAATAATAATTTCCTTTCCATGATGAACTATTTTTTTAACTAAATCCACAAATTGAAGACATCGATAGTCGATGTTTACACCAAAGAACATAAACTGGCTCAAGTATCTTTTTATAAGGCTGAATTTTAATTACACCGACAAACTGCAGGGAATGATTCCTAACTAGAAATGGAGTAAAAAATGTCCTATGGATAAGTGTCCATAAATGCATCGTTACCACGGTAGATGACACTGTTGACTGGCTTTATTCTCTCGGCCCTGTTGCATGGCCTGCTAGATCACCGGACTTAAACCCCCTGGACTTACATCTCTGGGAGCATCTGAAAAGCGTTGTGTATGGTGAAGCAGTTCCTGATGTGTTTACCCTTCAACAGCGTGTCCACTTTGCCTGTGACGCTATTCGGAGAGAGGCCGGAACTTGCAAAAGAGTGAGGCAATCCATGATACGACGTGTGAGCGCGTGCATTGAATCTCTTGGAGGCCACTATGAACATCTGTTGTGACGTGGATGTGATTATGCTATGTACTGTGTGTCGGGACGATTTGTTGTTGCACGCGCATCGTTCATTTCCGGACACATGTTTATAGGACCTTTTTTCCTTAATTTCCAGTCAGGAATCGGTCCCTGAAGTTTATAGGTGTAATTACCGTTCACCCTGTATAGCCTACCTCACACGCCTTTGGCCTATATCAAATTTTACACTTACGGCTTCATTTTAAAAACATCACTATAATTTTGAACGTATTTTAAACGTTTAATGGAACAGGCCTACATTTTTTTTACAATATTCGAGTAGATAGGCGTACGTAAGCTACCTCAGTGCTCTGGCAGCATTATTGTTTTTCTGTCATGTTCCGTGTTGAAATGCAGGCAACCAAAGTTTAACTTGTTACAGTGCAGCCAACATACAGTTTGTAGCATACTATGTACTAATTAACTATTTACACTAAACACCACATTGGAAACTAACTAAAACCACACAAAGCAAATAAACTACAGGATAAACTTCCGGTATATCTTCTATTAGTCCCTGAAAACGGTCTGCTGATCTGTTTATGCTAAATATGATGAAACTCCTAACTAGGACATATCTATTATAAAGCTGGCTTAACTTGGCAAAGAGAGAGATGAATTATATAACTTAAGGGTATATCCTTGACCACTTTCGCCCAGTTACAAAAGAAAGTACCCATCCTTTTGTCAGTTTTCCAAACATTCCTTTGATATTTCCTCTTCCTCCTTCCCCTATCAACATCTGGTAAAGAAACACCGACAACACTGTGAGAGGTGAGTACAGCTGTCTCTTTCTATACATTTTTTGCCAAGTAAACCAGAAAGGCAATAGTTAGTATGATTATTTATACTTTGATCATCTTTTTAAGTTTAAGACTTCACTATAGTTAGAAAATATATTTTTTAAAATTTTGGTTAGCTCTTTAAGTTTAAAACTTCAATTTGGGGCACATATGTTGCGTAGATGTTTGGGGTGTTTCTTCTGTGGTTGGGAACGTGCGTTCCAATATCCTATAAGCTATAGGCCTATGTTGGCAGCATCGCGTGATTCTACATTGTACCCGCTATGCGTCTGCTGACATATGCGCATAGTGCTTATTTTGGACTAACAAGGGAACTGTCAACCATTGCATGCCAAAACCTATCTTGAAATTTCTCACAGAGAAGCGTTGTGCTCTACCAAGGCCTTGTCCAAAAAATTGTGTAAGGCAGAGAAATCGAAGCCATAATCCAGCAATGGCAGCCCACTGTACGGAGCAGATGTACACTTAGCGAAAAAAAGAATGAGCCGCTTTAAAAAGCAGAGTTCCTCTTATGGCCCAATGCTCATGCTCGAAAAGCTAAAGCTGTGATTCACGAGGTAACGCACTGTTAAATGTTTTAAATACGCTGTATTTAGTTTTAATCGTCTTAAATAGTTAAATAACAGTGAAGGAGACATGTTTATAGATATTTACGAGTGTTTGACAAATGTAATATTACTCAAATTGCGACATTTCAAATGAAGTTAAACCCTCGTTCATAGTGCAAAAATACAAGACAACCAATATTTAAACAACTAGTATCCGGCGTTCAAGTAGCGTAGATCGTTAAACCGCTTATAAGAAGATGATATATACATGAAAGCCAGGTGTCGAATCCTTCAACAATGTTTTTTTATTCATTTGTAATTTCGCAAAATGCATCCTATTAATGCTATAACGTTTAACTCCTGCCACGTAATATAAGTCCACTTTATACTATATTAAGTAACATTCCTGCCTTCGTAAACTGTACAACACTATTTAGCTACCGGCATAAATTTAATTGTGTGTGCAGTACCACGTTTTAATAATAATGCTATAAATTTAAGTAATAAAAGATAATATAGTTTCATATATTTATGTGTTTATTTATGTAGGCCTATCATGTATTAGTGAAGAAAAAGTTTCACCCTTCAATGTAAATATTTAGTTTATGTATGTTAAGTCCAGCATAATAATAGTCCATAGATGATGGACAATAATAAATAATAATAATAATAATAATAATAATAATAATAATAATAATAATAATAATAATATTTTTATTCATCATCCATAGTATTAGTAATAATAATATTAATAATAATAATAATAATAATAATAATAATAATAATGAGATATATCAAAGGGTGTGAAGAATGTAGTTAACTGGGGATCAAAATTAACTCAAAATTTACCCAAGAAAATTACATAAAATATAGAATTCAAAAAGACACATCAATAATAACAATGTTAAACGGTGTTTTGTGGGATGAGAACATGTAAATGGGTACCAAATTAGAAATTTATAAATCCATAATTCGAAGCACGCTAACATATGGTGAAGAAACTTGGCAGTAAATAAAAATTTGAGTTTAGCTTATGTATACTGAAATGGATTGTTCTAGACACTCAACTAGGCAATCTAAATTGAAAAAAATCAGAAATACAATCATCAGACAATAAATGAAAGTCCAAAATTCAATATTAGATTTTGTGAGATACAGACACTAGAATAGTATGGTCATACACGTGGGATGCCAAAGAAAAGATTACCCAGACAAGCTTTGGAATGGATTCCACCTGGGAAAGGAAAGAGAGCTCCACCTAGATTTAAATGGATGGTTGATGTAAGAAGAGGTATGAGGGAGCTAGGTCTGGAAGAATTGGAATGTGAAGATAGAGAAGGATGGAGAAAGAAGATAAAAATTAAAAAAGCTTTGGATACAGGAAGATGTTTTATTACATTGTAAACCTGTTTATAAATAAATACATAAAGAAATAATAATAAAAATAATACTTCCATATAGTTAGTATGTTTTTTCTTTAAGAATGGACAGATAGAATAAAATTGAAAGCATTTTAACAATCTACCTCATGGGGAATCGAACCCGTGACCTTTTGTATACGAATCAAGCCACTAAGCACTGAGCTAAGCGTACGCTGGCTAATTGTACTTGAAAGAATATTCTTCAAAGGAAGAAAGGAAACGTATTGTAGCCCTACTGTGCAATTAATTTAATTGCGCGTTGGAACTTGAAATATTCAAGATCAAGAGTCGGCCCATTCTTTTTGTCGCTAAGTGAAGTGTGGCGGGACGCGGCTCTTGATTTTAGTGTCTTGCAGTTAAAAACGGCAGATAATTTTTTGGACATGTCCTTGGTACAATACAACACTTGTCTGCAAGAAATTTTAAGGTAGGTTTCAGCATGCAAAAGTTGACAGTTTCCTTGTAAGAAAAAAATGTTCGCGTCATATGTTGGATACTAATTCCGCATAAATTATTAGTCACCAAAGATCGGAATTCTTCTTCTTCGTCAGGCTCTACGACTTCCAGTGGAATGTCTTGGCCTTCTCAACCAGTTTACGCCACTTCTTCCTATCTTGTGCAGTGGATTTCAAATCAAAAATCCCCATTTCTCTCAAATCTTCAATTACGTCATCTTCCCATCGATCCTTGGGTCTTCCTCTTGGTCTTGTTCCTTGTGGCTTCCAATTCAAAATATCATTCGGCAATCTTCCCTTTGGCATTCTTAGTGTATGTCCAAACCATTGTAATCTTTTGGATTTGATGAAACTAACTATATTTTCTTTATTATTCTTGAGGTATAATTCGTCATTCCTTCTCAACCTCCAATTTCCATTTTCCTTTACTGGACCTAGCACTCTTCTAAATATTTTCCTCTCAAACGTTAATAGTCTTAGTTTATCTGCTTCTTTTAGTACCCAGGTTTCAGCTCCATAACATATGATTGGTCTTATTATTGCTGTATATAATTTGAATTTAACATTTTTTGATATTAATTTGCTTTTGAATATATCGAAATTAGCAAAATATGCTTTATTCCCTTGCGATATTCTTGTTTTGATCTCTTCTTCAACAGTATTATTATTGTTTAGTATTGTACCTAGGTACTTAAAGGAGTTAATTTGATCAATACAGTCACTATTTATAGTTAGTTCAGTCAAATTTGTTTTATTTCTCATACATCTTAAATATTTTGTTTTATTTAGATTGATTACAAGCCCATATTTTATACTTTCATTTTTCAATTTGTCAAAGGTTTCCAGTAGGGAATTTTTTGTTCTTGCTGTTATTATTACATCATCAGCATATGCAAGACACTGTTTTAGTCTTGTTGAAATATTTCCTCTTAGATCAAGTTGTTTTAAGACCATATCCATTACTATACAGAATAATGTCGTAGATAAAGGATCTCCTTGTTTGACAAAGATCTGAATTGGAACGGCGATATTAACCCTTAAATTCGTAATGTATCCTTTTGGATACATTAGTTGGTTTAATTAATTTAACATTTTAAATAAATCAGAAGAAAACGAACAAAAAGGAACCACTTAAATGTGTGTCTAATTATAAAATGTATCTAATAATAACTGTTATACAAGATTTCGTTTTCACTGCGGTCCGCCACAATTAAATAACTAACAGAAGAAATTTGTGTTTTGCCAATTTAAGGGTTAAGAACTAGCACACTACCTTTTCAGTTAGATCCGCACTACAGCAACGCCACCCCTCCGTCCTAGCCCGAGCTTGGTTGACTAATACATCGATTACATATTTCTCTGTGCTGTTCTGATGAATTGAAAAAAATCACACATGTGCAATAAAAGGAACGTGATAAGTGGAAAACCGTCAATATTGCAGTTAGGTAGCTGTGATTGTTTGGATTCATTTCATTCTTGAATATATGAGCCTAACTAAACACGTTATATGATGAAAGTTAAAAATTAAATTGTACCTGTTGGTAGGTGCCGTCGTCCTCAACTTTGTTAATATATTGTATATAATTTTAACTGGAGCGCTTTCGGAAGTTACCTTCCATCTTCTGCAGGTTGAGTTTCCGTTACTTGTTGTTGTGTACGGTAATGTATACTCCAACAATTGACTTGTTTTTGACGATCTCGTATAATGGGTGTGACTGGGGTGCGTTCTCATTAAGAAGTGAGGTGAAGTTTGTTTCCTTTATAATTTCGAGGTCTCCAAATATATTTATCCTAGCTGGAATGTTTTCTCGGTGGATTATCGTGAGAAAGTTTTCAATTGTGTTCATTCGGTGACCTGCGTTAATGAGATGTTTAGCATAGTTTGATTTATCACCCGCGTGTATGAAATCTTTTAGGTGTTCTTTGTATCTTGTATTGAAATTGCTGCTTGTCCTGCCAATGTAAAATTTATTACAATCTTTACATGTTAGTTTGTATTATTTATTTGTAAATTTTATATTGGCAGGACAAGCAGAAATTTCAAGATATAAAGAACACCTAAAAGATTTCATACACGCGGGTGATAAATCAAGCTATGCTAAACATCTCATTAACGCAGGTCACCGAATGAACACAATTGAAAACACTCTCACGATAATCCACCGAGAAAACATTCCAGCTAGGATAAATATATTTGAAGACCTCGAAATTATAAAGGAAACAAACACCACCTCACTTCTTATTGAGAACGCACTCCAGTCAAACCCATTATGCGAGATCGTCAAAAACAAGCCAGTTGCTGCTAAAAACAGTTGGAGTATAAATCACCGTACACAACAACAAGTAACGGAAACTCAACCTGCAGAAGATGGAAGGTAACTTCCGAAAGCGCTCCAGTTAATTTTATATATAATAGGCCTATATTAACAAAGTTAGGGACGACGGCACCTACCAACATGTACAATTTAATTTTTATCATTCATCATATGACTTCACCTCAACGGAATTTGATATGAATTTCACTAAAAAAATTAGCCCAACATTTTTATATAATATACTTAACACGTACCCCAAAATATGAAATTATTTATATTTCGTG
Source organism: Diploptera punctata (assembly GCA_030220185.1). Classification (NCBI taxonomy): domain Eukaryota; kingdom Metazoa; phylum Arthropoda; class Insecta; order Blattodea; family Blaberidae; genus Diploptera; species Diploptera punctata. Next base: position 1,373,581 of record JASPKZ010005284.1, on the reverse strand, counting down.
GAGAGAAGTAAGTTAACCGTTTTATAAATAACCGGTGCATTCTGCCCTTCATATCTCCTAGCTTGGTAGGTGACTGTGGGCGTTAATAAAGGTTTGTTATGTCAATAGATCCAGGTTTCACGGCCCGTTTTTTGATGGCAATGAAGGTTATGCGGGCGTCTCATGTAGATTAAACTTCTTTTCTGCCTGTCTCTGTGGACAAGTTATAAAACATAACATAAAACTAATATGACGAATCAACTTGATCAAATTTACTTGTCAAATTTACATTATGTTACCCACCTTACTTTATCATCATCGGCCACCTCTTTCTCTTTTTTGTACATCTTGGTCCGTTCCAGTATGGTGTTGTCTGTTAACGCCTTCTCCGTCTTCGAGAAATATTTGTCTAACAAGATGGCAGGCCAAATTTGCCTTTTAAAGTCTGCTGTTTTCAAGTTTATAATACACATGTTACTTAAGATTGGTGACAGGCTGTAGTGTTAAAAATAATGTATTACTGGTTTTTAATTCATGAGAAGTTTACGCTTTATGGGAGTGCAGATTCTGGTAATAATAATAATACTACTAATAATAATACTAATAATAATAATAATAATAATAATAATAATAATAATAATAATAATAATAATAGGACTACTAATAATAACTAATTCACTGGCTATATCGTACCCCTAGATTCATGGTCGCGCGGACATTAGCTCTACATACATCCCTATCCAGAGCTAATGTTTTCCAGTCATTTCCTGCATATTATTACTTCCCTCAAATCATGGATAATGTTATTCTCCCGCCTCATTCTTGGTGTATCAAGTGGGCGTTTTCCCTCTGGTTTTCCTATAAGACGCTTCCATGCACTTCTTTCATTCCCCAATTTGTGCCACATGTCCTGCCTATCGTAATCTACGAGACTTAAGTGTTATATCTGGCTTCCTATACATACCATGTAGCTCACTATTTATCAGTTTCCCCATTCACCTGTCTGTTAATCTGTTTTTGGCCCAAAAAGTTTCCTGAGAACTTTATTCTCAAATATAGGCTAATACTCGAAATCTTCTTTTCTCCGTTAAAGTCAGACTCCATGTTTCGCAACCATATAATATAACTGGGGGAATAACAGTTTTATATATTTTCAGTTTAACGAATAATAATAATAATAATAACTAATCATTATAATAATAATATTGATAATAAAATGATGATAATAATCATCTTCCTTTCACGTCGTACACCTGAAAGGACTGTCACAGTATAGGCCTCCAAAAAAAGTCCAATCGTCTCTCCCTATGCCGTCCCAACGATCCTCCACCATTTGGTTGGTACTTCAAAATTGTGTTAGTAATCATGTAGCCTATCTAGACGTATAGATCATTTGGCGCCAGTTTTCTTATTACTGATAGATGTAATAAAGATATGTTATGTTAACCATATTCAATTCCTCAAGGATGTCATCATTTTTTCTGTGAACACACCCCCTGGTACAGGCTGCTATTAGGCGCATGAATCTCATCTCACCAGCTTCATTTCTGCATTCTTCAGTTTTTCGCAGGGTCCATGCTCATCTCTCCCATAGCACAGAACTGGTTTTACCAATAATATTATATGTACGGATGCCGGTTGATTTTTAAGCTAAAATAGGCTTCATTACTTTATTATTCCCACAGATTTATTACATTTTGAAATCTTATCGAAGAATCCAATTCTGTTAAAAATGATAATCCAAAGTCGAGTTAATTAAATTAGTTTACTCATTAGGCCTATATAATTTTGTTAACTAGGCAAATTGTACTAAGTGCAGACCCTTAAATAGGCATATATTTTTTTTTCAGCTGATATTTTAATCGAATATTTTTTCTACTATTAGTTTTGAATTGTGTAACGATTTTTGTAAATCAACCTCTAAGGTATTCAATAATACCAAATCATATGCATATGTTACGTTAACCAAAGATAAATTGCCGTTTATAAGTATTTCCTTGTTCCTTGTATTTTTAAAACTTTTTGATAATATTGTACACATGTAGATGTTGAAAAGAAATGACATCCTTGTTTCACACCAGCAGAATTTTCTTCCAATGTTGACAACCTGTCTCCACTCTTTAACTAATATGAAAACTGTTGTGTAAAAATTATATCTTAATAATTTGTTCGGGTATTTGATCAATAACTAACATTCATATTAATTCGTTTTACTTGATTTAATTTGTCCTCTGCGAAACAATGAACATTTTCTAATTGTCAATAGTAGATTCATTTTAATTTTTTATACTGTCTCTTTTAGGCATTATTCGTTAAATTTACTTTTGTTGAATTTTACAAATACCATGTATATCTTTCTATTGATTTATTGATTTTTTCGTATGAAAATTTCCAATCTGAAAACAATCTGAACTTCTTAATCCATTTAGGCATACCGAAGATTTCTTTACTATATCTACTTAATTTAGTTTTTACGCGATAGTGCGTTTTGTCGTACTAACAGCAATGGCGACCATGATTGAAAGTTCAACTTCCTACATTTCAGGGTTGCCAATCTAAATAACTATACTGTAATAAAATAACTATACTGTAATATTACATATTACAAAACGTGTGTGGGAAGTAAAACCACTGCCCTCTATGTATGCCTACACTAGAATAGAATAGATTTATTTAGCCTGGTGGAGTTAATGCCATGGACCTTCGCTTTCACTCACCAGGACAAACATATGTTACATATAAATACAAAAAATTACGATAATAGTACATACTAAACAATTGGTTATCTGTCAAATTGAATAATAATGAAAATATTGTCTAATAATACAATAAAATGAAATACAATTAAAATTAAACTGAGAGAATGTATTTACATACAATGTATATTCAAAAAATTACCCCAACGGTAGTGTTAATATATATAATACGAAACAAATCACTGCATTTTAAAAGAATTGAACCTTGTTTGAAACAATATAAAACAATAAATAGGCTTATTAAAATATATATACAGTCAATATGCCCATTTCACCAATAATATTTAAAATGGTCAACTAGTTTCTACAGCCAATATCTGGTCTTGAGAATGACAGCTTGGCTGTAGAAACTAGTTGACCATTTTAAATATTATTGGTGAAATGGGCATATTGACTGTATATATATTTTAATATTGTATCACCAAGAAGATCAATTGTGTACTAAATAAATAGGCTATATAGTCTACTTGCCGCCTTTTTAAAGCTAATTAGTGTCACGGCCTCCTGTAGTATCAACACTGGCGACACTCCTAACGTTAGTCAGTTGTTTATAATGAACGCAAATATTTCCAACAAAGATGTTATTATTTTACTATTATTTATTATTTTGAAAACACCATCGCGCAAAAAAATAAGGTACAACGCACGTTTGTGAAGTGTTTTGCAGAATCTCGGAAATTAAAATCTATCGCTCTGTTTTTAAACATTTTCCTCGCTTCTGTAAAAACCACTTCTCAACCTTGCATCATTAATATATTAATTTGTTAAATTAGAAACTGTTTTTTATAACCAGTTTTCAACAGATTGATACCTCTGTAATTAGTGTAATATTGTCTATTTCCTTTCTTGAAAATGGATAAATAGGAGAAGGGGAGCGAACTAGCTCCAACGCGGAAACCTCAACGTCTTCAGAAGCGTAAGAAGAATATTGTTCTCAACGGTAAAGAAGGCGGAAAAAGAAACCTGCAAGGCAAGGGGAAGATCGGACTCCAAACCTTTGGTTAGTAACCCGTCTAGGAGAAGGAAACTCCGAAATAAATCCCCGATCCACTAGGGAATGTGGTTGTGCATCTGGGCTGGTAACCCAATCACGTAAAAATGTCCAAACTCATCTCTCTCACAGTGTTCAACCGGACGGATTTAATGGACGACTATATACAGATTCAAATACATAAATTATCCATTGAATGATAGAATCAAAGAATATAGAGATACAGTACAATTAGAAAGAATGAATGTAAGAAGGTTACCAAAAGCAGCATTTGGCTACAAGCCAAGAGGTTCAAATGAATGTAGGAAGGCCAGTGAAAAGATGGACAGAACAACTGAGCGGCAGAACAGGCAATTTGCCTAGCCCGTGAAGTGAAGAAGAAGAAAATGGATATCACAATATTATAGTAGCCCTATTGTACCAGCAATTTTTTGCTCGAGTATTTGAATAATTCCAAATTTAGACCGTCCTCAATCTGACGTCTTGTTACCTTTCGTTTTTGTTAATAACAGCAATAAAAATAATTATAATGGACGCTAATAATAGTAATAATGAATGTAGTGTTAACTGTAGCTTTATTTTGCGTTTAAGGCCTTGTAGCACTCAATCAGGCATGATAAATGAACAATAATTGATGAAGCCTGTCTTAAAAGTATCAAGTGTGCGACATCCCTTGATATCTTATGAGAGAAAGTTTCAGATGTAGAGTATGGCTATTGTGAAAAGAGTACAGTGAGCAACATAGAATAAGCTTCCAGGCATTAATTTAACGTCACCGGGCAGGGAATGGCGGTTTACCAAGATTCATCAAAGTATTATGCGGCTAGAGAAAGTGACATTTGTTTCAAGGCCGCTCTCCCTAATCTGTAAGATATGTTATCACAGTGAGTGAGACGGTCACATACTGTGTACGATGAATGTTTGGTAGCGTCTTCTATGTTGCTCATTGTAGATTACAATAAATTCTTGTGAGCAGATTATCTGGTCAACTGGTTTCAAAATAACCGCTCAATTCTGGTTGGCTTATAACTAGGAGTGATAAAGTGGAGCACTTAAAAATAAGTGAGACAGAATATAGGCCTAATTTAGGCCTAGGTCTTGCAGATAAGGCGGAACCAAGAGAGACTATTAAAACTCAAATCAGCCGGAGTGGTATTATGAAATGGGACTAGTACTTGCCATACTCGCCTCTGTTTCCTAGGTTCGCGGGTTCAAACTCGGCCGGAGTCGATGGATATTTTTTCTTCAGGAGGGAAATAAAGCGTAGATCACATGTCGTAGATTAACGGATACATAATAGAAGAACCCCAAGCATGAGTAAAGTATGTTGACCTTTTATCCCCAAATTTGAAGTGCGTCATTAATAACTTGAGCTGTTAAAGATCTCCTTTAAAATAATAAACTGTTTGAATGTATACTATATACCCCACATGCCCCGCGTGAGTACACGGGTGCTCCCTAGCGGAGTTTCTTATTAAGCTAATTTATTTACTCTTATCTACCTACATACGTCAACGAGTGACATGTGGTTAGCACATCGCCTCAATGAGACATCTAGCAGTTAAATAAGGTATTACTTGGATGGATGAAGATTGGTTAAATTTTGAACAGAAACTTTATTATTCAGGCTTGCAATTCTTTTATGAACCTGAAAATATTCAGACTCGGGACCCACGGATTAATTTCCCTCCCGGAGAACTTGTCCCTTGAATGTTTCTATCATAAAAATCGATCGATCCCAGCCCGCTTGAATCCGCGACCCTCGAAACTAAAGGTAAGGAACATTACCAATAAACCACCGCGGCCGACAAAATAATAAACCACCGCACTATCTAGCTAATATTTGAGATAGGAGCCGCTGGTTAGGAACGATTCACGTAACTTCGGCTATGAATAAGTAATGCTATTACTGTTGACCTAATTAATCGTGATCTAATGAAGTTTCAACTAGGCACTTACCTAATACTCAAAAGGTATGTTCCCCTTCATGAGATGTAGATAAAATATAAAATAAACCTACGTATAAATTATTATTAAAAGAGCTTAAATAATAATGTTACAGGAGTAGCTGTAAAGAAATTGTATGTGAATATGTAATGAATATGGAACAACTTTTTAAGGATCATAACCAATACAGTAGACCATCGCGGCCGACAAAATAATAAACTACTATGAACCTATTATTTGAGATAGGAACCGCTGGTTAGGAATGTTCCACGTAACTTCTGTTAATGATAAGTAGGCCTATGACGTAGATATTATTACTATCAGTCTAATTAATCAAGATCTCGTGAGGTTTTAAACAGGCTATAACTAAATTCCATACCGCGACAGGCCTAGAAGGTCTTGGCCTACCAGCCGGCTGCTGGCCTCACATCCAAATGTCAATCGCAGAGGTAGGCGATCATCCAGTCAGTGCACAGTGATCCAGAATGTAAAAAACCGGCAAAATTCGATATTTTTACTTTTCATTAGAGGGGGAAAACCTGAACAGTCATCTAAACAAATAAATGGGGTACCAATCTGTCAAATAAAATTATTCTCTATACTAATTATTAGGCCTAGACCTAATTTTCGGGCCGCGAAGTTATGCATCATAAAAACGGAATTTTTATGCCCACATTTTGGACATATTATTAAGCTTTTTGTGATAATTATTTTAATGCCTGTCGGTATAATTGTGTTAAATAGACGTATACCTTCTTGCTAATGCACAGATAAAGAGCCCAGATCTCAATTATAATAAAATTAATAACTTTTATTTCGGACTTGAAAAAAACGAAAGTTGTCTTGAGCTATAACGCTTTTGCAGCCATTTCTCACGACGATTTCTGAAGCAAAGTATAATTTAAAGTGTTGCTAAACTGGAACGGGTGAAAACTTTTGCTACAGTTTGCTACTTTAGATTCACGCAGCACGTTAATTAACTCGTGTTGTGCAAATAACACGTGACCTTACCGCCCGTGAGCGTGTGCGCGTGCGCGCTTGCATTCAGGACGGGAATTCTGTCGCTACAAATAACTTACGGCTGATTACAGTAATGCCCATGAAATAAGACAGTTCTTTAAGCTTGCTAATATCCAAATCTTCACACATATTATCCAGTTTCTTTGATTTGCGGTGGTATCTTAACGGAATTCTACAAATCTAGAAGGGAACTGTACGAAGTTCTCCGTGAAAAATTAGGTGAAAGTCGGAATAAACAAATCAAATGTTTGTTTCAATTTTTATTAAATTCTATAACATTGACAGCATCTCATATAAATATTATGTGAAAAAAAAAAAGTTCGTATAGAGGTGACGCTATTCTGCAACAAAATACTTAACGAAAGTGAAAACTGTGAAGTGTTTTAGTTCCTAGTTCATCTACCCCTACAGCTCTAAAAAGCAAAGAGGACGACCGAGTGTCAGTTTTTGAAGATAATAGCGATAAAAGTAAAAAAGCGAAAGACTGTAAACTTCGACGTGAAAACCCGTTCAAAGAACTCCCTTTTGCAACTAAGGAAAACTGAAAGGAATATGGAGAGGAAAAGGCATAGGAACTAGTAAGTGAAGCGGACTCCAACAAGAGCAGGAAAACCCCTTCGAGTTTCGAAATCATCAAAACAACAACTCCAAGTAAAACCTTACAATGAGAGTGAAGTTATTTAGTTAATTATTGAAACTTATTTAAGCCAAAGTCAATATAAGATTATAAGAGCACAAACAAAAGAAAGACATGCAAATATCGATCAGTCATTTAATCGTATCCATAAGTATAGAAGGTCCACCGCTGTGCTCTCGAAGTAGCGTGTTGCCTTGTCACGCAGCGGGCCCGGGTTTGATCCCCGGTCGGGACAGTTTTTCTGGGTGAGGTTTTTATCGGGTTTTTTCCTCGCCTGTAAGACAAATATCAGGAAAACTTTAAGGCCCAAACGGTCCCCGAAATCATATGGCCACCATCATCCTTCACCGGTGTGGAAAGCAACGGGAAGCTACTACGCCAATAATTCCGTAGTAAAGCTGCAAAACATAGCATGAAAATGCTATGATTGCAGTGAAAGACCTGCCCTCGGGCGGAATTACTATGGATGGAAGTAAATAACATTGTTATCCTAGTAAGGATTTTTAGTGAATCTTTTGCAGATGTGCAGTTACAGAATTTGTTGGACCAAACAACCTGCCGTATAGTTGCATTAAAATATCCAGTTCATATATTCCTATCATCACTATTTTCATTATTATTATTATTATTATTATTATTATTATTATTATTATTATTATTATTATTATTATTATTATTATTATTTAGTTAATTTGTCCCTGTAATGGTGCGTCAAGTGTGGTTGGCCTGCTGCACCTACATATAGCCTCTACATATAGGGGCTCTTCTCATCTCTCGACCCGACTCTGAGTTGGACACGAGTTGAGGATATTTATATTTACTTATTTATTTATTATTATCATTTTTTCTAAATGCATAAGTCTATTTGTAACAAGATTAATCTATTTTTCAAAGTATATCCGCAAATAAATTGTGTTTGTTAAATCAATCATAACGAATACTTTGCTTATAACAACTAATTAAAGACCCTCGCATCAAGTATGCAGCCCCAGATATTCTTGTATTGTTAAAATTGTTAATCTTACACATGTTCAATGATTTGGAGCTCAAATAGTTTCTTCCAGATTTTTGCCGATTTGTTCGCATTCAGGATCATTGTGCGGTGTAGTGGTGGCACGTGGTCAGCATATCGGATCCTGCAGCCGTTATAAGTGATTTCTCAACCTGGAGCCGCTACTTATTGCAGCTAACCAAATACCTCTTGATGCTGGGTGTACACCGGTCACTTTACCTAATACTCAAAAGGGAGACTTTTCAAGCTCCCCTTCAGATTTTTACTTTTTTTATAGCTTTGTGAGATGGGATAAAATATAAAATAAACCTACGTAGAAATTATTATTCAAATTACTTATATAACGTTATAAGTGTATCAAGCATTTGCATGTGAATATATAATGAACGTGGAACAGCTTTTCAAGGACATTTGAGTTAGCTCAACAGATAGCGTTTAAGGTTATGAGTATTTTACTGGAATCCATTGCATTTCCTTTACTATTATTTTACAATAGGCCTAACTTTTTTCATAATATTTCGTGTTAGTTTGTCTTGTATTATATAATGGAAATGGACAGCTAATGACAAATGAGGGAAATTTTGAGGAAGTGGCTGAATTCAAATACCTAGGAACAATAATCACAAATAGGAATGAGATGCACACAGAAATTAAACATAGGCTCAATTCTGGAAATGCGTGCTATTAGCCTATACATTGTAGAGACTTTTGATGTCCCAACTCCTTTCAAAAAACGTTAAACTGGAAATATATAAAACTATTCTTCTTCTTCTTGTTCTTCTTCTTCTTCGGCTTTCCCCCACTTATAGGTTTGCCGTCTTCAGTTTCCATTTATCTCTATCATTCCAATCTCCCTCTTCCAAATCCCTATCCTCCATTATTGTTCTGACGTAGGTTTTCCACTTCCATCTTGGTCTGCCACGTTTATTTCTTCCAGGGGGTGACCATTGGTATATACTTTTTGGTCATCTTTCATTTAAACTATTATTCTACCAGTTATATTATATGGGTGCGAAACATGGACTCTTACTTTAAGGGAGGAAAGGAGATTACTAGTTTTTTGAGAATAAAGTTCTTAGGAAAATTTTTAACCCAAGAGAGATGAACAGACAGGTAAAAGGAGAAGACTACATAACAATGAACTACATGGTCTTTATAGGAAGCCAGATATAATAAGAACAATTGGGTCTCGTAGACTGCGATGGGCAGGACATGTTGCGCGTATGGGGAATGAAAGACGTGCATGGAAGCTTCTTGTAGGAAAGCCAGAGGGAAAACGCCCAGTTGGTAGACCAAGAATGAGGTGGGAGAACAACATTAACTATGATTTGAGGGAAGTAGATTATACAGGGAATGATTGGAAAGCATTAGCTCAGGATAGGGATGTATGGAGAGCTATGTCCGCGTGGCCATGAAGCTACGGTTTCTATAGTGCCAGTGAATAAGTAAGTTGTCTCATATTATTTGGATTCAACGTAATGACAAAAACTCGCTAAAATTATAAAAGTGTTGTGAACGTGGGCTGAACTGCGAGATGGGCGGGTGTGCCCAGACACACACTTATGTACCTCCTTTCTTAACAAAAGTTATAAAGGTGATTTAAAATCAAACCTTAAAGCAATCACACTGTTTCCATGAACAGAAGTGTTAACAGCGCGCATGCCCGAAAGGATCAATTGCAATCACTACAGCTTAACTGGCATTATAGGCTGATTAATTATTAATTATGGTCATTAAATTTTTAGTGATATTGGCAAACCCTAATGAAAGTTCCAATTATGTCAATCGTTGTGAACAAAACAACTTAATTCTCAATTAATGACTATGGAAGAATTTATGTGAATTAAACATCAATGCAAAATAAGGTCACATAAAATGTTTATTTTAAATATAATTAATGAATAATAATATAATTAGTGAATAACTACAAAACAATAACTCAGCCACAGTCTAGACACTGTCTCGAACACTGTACAATGAAGGACTAATATTCCTATTTTAACTCATAGCATTTCTTAGACTAAATACCCTGCGATATACCAATAGGGTAAAACGCTGGTTATAAAAGAAATATTCAGAAGTCCTTTCCTCTGCATGTTCTTTCTTCTTCTTCTTCTTCTTCTTCGGCTTTCCCCCACTTATAGGTTGGCCGTCTTCAGTTTCCATTTATCTCTATCATTCCAATCTCCCTCTTCCAAATTCCGATCATCCATTATAGTTCTGACGTAGGTTTTCCATTTCCATCTTGATCTGCCACGTTTTATTTCTTCCAGGGGGTGACCATTGGTATATATTTTTTGGCCATCTTTCATTTTCCATTCTTTGTACATGGCCATACCATTTAAGTGTTTGATTTTCAATCCTCTTAATAACAGATGTGGTCACATTCATTTCTCTCCAAAGGAATTCATTTCTTATTTTATCCTGTCTTGTTTTTTGGAGGCTTCTTCTAAAATAATCAAATTCAACTGTTCTAATTTTGTTCTTTTGTAATTCCGTCAAAGACCAAGTTTCACTTCCATATGACAAAATATTCTGTAATATGCTCTTATAGATTTTCATTTTAGTTTCCTTTGTAATATTTTTATTCCAAATTATTCCATGTAATGTCTTAGTTGCATTTTTTGCCATTGTAATTTTCGTCTGTACATCTCTCTCACAGGTTCTGAATATCGCCGAGGTATCCCCGCTAGGCCTAAAAAATGTTGAGAAAAAAAGTTAAATTTACTCCTGTGAATATAATTATAAATTGAACTTTTAATCACTTAGGGTTTATTGATAGCCCTGTAAACATGGGGTATCATTGAATAAATCCTGCTATAATTGCAAACACCGCTCCTTGTAATTATTGACCCAAGATATTAAAAAAATTCACACTTCTTTATTTTCCCTGTTTCAAGTATGAGGTCATCCACATCCTTTCCCAAACACATATATTCTGTTTTCTGTAAATTTATATTCAGTACCCATTTTTTATATTCTTCCATTAGTTTATTTATCATATATTTCATATCATCTTCATCCCCTGCAAAAATTATTTGATCATCTGCAAACAACAATGAATGCAGTACTTTTCCTCCTATAGGAATACCCATTTCAGAACATTGTTTATACCACAAGTTAAGAGCCTGGTCTAAATAAATGTTAAAAAGAATTGGTGATAAACTGCATCCCTGCTTAAGACCTTTATTCACTGTGAATTTCTCTGTTAAAGTATTTTGTATTTTTACTTTAGATTTTGTATTACTATAGATCCTCCTAACAATATTAATCCATTTATCACAGATATTCAGATTTCTCATTGCCGTCCATAACAATTGTCGAGGTACACTATCATATGCCATCTCTAAATCAATAAAGGTCATATGTAGTTCTTTATTTTTTGCTAGGATTTTCTCTTGTAATTGTCTAATACAGAAAATATTATCAATACATGATCTTCCACTCCGGAATCCACATTGTTCTTCTCTTAAGTTATCTTTTATCTCCTTAAGTTTAAAATTTATAATTTTACTAAAGATCCTAGCTGTTGAAGGTAAAACGCTTATACCTCTATAATTGGAACACAGTTTTTTATCACCTTTTTTAAAAATAGGAGTAATGTACGATAAATTCCAGTCTTCTGGGATATCGTCTCCAATTTCAATTTTATTAAAAAGTTTTGTTAAAAATATTACTAAAATATCTCCTCCATGTTTTAGGAGTTCCGTCTGAATATTTCCTGGTCCTGGTGCTCTCCCATTTTTTGCCTCTTTCAAAGCTCTTTTTACTTCATCCTCTGTTATCTCTGGAGTGTCAAATTTATATTCTACATCCGTATCTTGAAGTTGAAACTCATTTCTATTTTCTTGAAGTAAACCTTTATAATGTTGCATCCATTCTGATGGTCTTATCAACTGAATATTTATCTTCTTTCTTTCTGATTTCCTGATATTTTGTAATGTTTTCCAAGCTTCTTTGGATCTAGCATATCCAATCGAATGATCTATATTCGAGCATATATTATCCCAGTACTCATTTTTTGTTCTTCTCACTTCCACCTTTGTTTTATGTTTTAAAGTGATATATTCATTTCGAGATGTTGTTGAGTGATCTGATAACCATTTCATCCGTGCTTTCTTTTTTTCTTCTACTAATTTTTTAATATCGTGATTAAACCATTCATTGTTTCTTTTGGTTCTCGATTTTCTGTCCCAAGTGCTTCTAAAGCTGCTGAATGTATACTTTCCTTTAGTTGATCATACATTTCCACTGCAGATTTATTTACATTTAAATTAAGTTTTTGCTTTAATCTCGATTGATAAAGATATTTTATACTCTCATCATAGAGTAAACTTACTTTATATCTTTGTTCATTCAAAGGGGTTGTATTTATTCTGTCTGCCGTTTTCTTCAATATTTTGTTTTTTCTTACTTGTTAATATGAATTTTCCCAAAAGCATATAATGATCACTTCCGCAATCTGGTTTTCTATACACTCTAACATCTTTCACTATCATATCACGTTTTTGTTTCACAATTATATAATCAATTATTGATTTGAGACTTTTTGTTGGCTGTTCCCATGTGTATTTATGTATTTCCCGATGTTGGAAGAAACTATTCATTATCATATAGCCATGTTGTTTACATAAACTTATCAATCTATCTCCATTGTCATTTTCCACCTTTTCCCCAAATGGTCCAATCACTTCATCTTTCATTCTACTTCCTACTCGACTATTAAAATCTCCTGTTATTATTACTTCTTGATGTTTTTTTTATTTTGTCCAACATTTCTGACAGTTTGTCAAAAAATTCATTTTTTTCTATGGTTGTTGCATCCTCATTTATGGCATATACTCCTATTATTATAAGCTCTATCCCAAAAAGCTTGAGATTTAATTTAATAATTCTTTCATCAATTTCTTCCCAAGACACTATATTTTTTACCAACTTACTTTTTATCAAAATGGATATACCTCTTTTTGCTCTACTAGTTTTTGGTACTCCACTCCAGATATGTGTATAATTTCCTAATTTTTCCTGTCCTTTCCCTTTCTTTTTTGTTTCTGAGAGCACAATAATATCTGCATTCATTGCTGTAATCTCATCTATTACTTCTTTTTCTTTAGTATTCAAGCCTTGAACATTCCATGTGCCAATAGCAAAGGTCCGTTTTCGTAGCTTAAGTCTGTTATATTTAAATCCATCCGGCTGACATAATTTACTGAAGTACGTAGCGATATACTTTTTTCCAGCGCCAGGTTGCCAGCCTGACGCCTAACTCTCAGACACGGAGGACCTGGGTTTTTTTTTGGGTTTGCTCCCTTAGCCGACAGGTCTCAGTTTTAAGGCGCTGAGAACTCGCCTTTCGTCCCATCCTGTTAGCTACAGTCTATTACGACTGCAGTCAGGGAGCACGACGAGAACGTAGGATTAGGACTTGCTGGCAGAGCTGCTAAAGAAGTAGCAGTGGCATTTCTCGAGATTTATTAAGGTATACATAGTCGGCATCTGTACCCTTCTCGAGGCCGTACCAACCATTTGCTCCCCTTCTTTTTTTTAAGAAACAAAATGAAAATTAATTAAACCTTGAACTTTTAATATCCTGACTGATTGAACAAAACAAACTCAGGTATGACTTTAAAGTATTGAATTATAGTCACGCGCCGTAGCAGAGTAGTGTAAGGCATCATGCAGACAGGCATATGGAACGTGCCATTGTGGGGGAGGAAATTTTCTCATTGAATTTTAGCCAGCATCATAAGGAATTTGGACATCATTAAGCAGTGGGTCATGATGAAAAAACGAACTAGAACGACTGGAGATCTGAAAAGCTGACACTCCAATATTCGGTGGATTATAGCGTCCATCTCTGTAAATGCACGCGAGAATGTAAGGGCAGAATAATAATAATAATAATAATAATAATAATAATAATAATAATAATAATAATAATAATAATACTTTATTTATTCTGGCAGAGTTAAGGCCCTCTCTTCCGCTCAACCAGCACAAATACAAATAAATATTTGACAAATATAGATATGCACTAGGCCTATACTAATTATGAACAGTTAAAGATACAATAAATGTAGCAATGTAAATGTCATGTACAAACAACATTTTATAGGGTAACAACAATAATGATACGATAATAATAATAATAATAATAATAATAATAATAATAATAATAATAATAACATATAAATATGATAAATTATACGAGAAACATCAATTAACATATATATACCTTACACTGGGTAATAATGAAATCGAGGTTAGAGCAAATATAAATTTAGATTTCTTTTAAAAGATGCCAATGTCCGGCAGCCCATTAGTTCTTGTGGTAGGGAATTCCAGTTGCGAGATGTGAAAATAGTATATGACATGGAGTGATGTGATGTCCTATGTTGCGGTATATTAAGCAAGAGACTATGTTGTGATCTTGTGTTTAAGTTATGGTTTGAGGATAGATACTGGAAACGGGATGACAAATAATTGGGAATCGAGGTATGTAGGATCTTAAATAAGAGAATTAGACAGTGCGATTTTCTTCTCTCTTTTAGATAAGAAGGTGGTAGACCAAGAGTCATCTAGGCCTCTGGGGCCACTGATTTTATTAGGTCTATAGCCTAATTGATTTAATGGTCAATTATGACAAATCGAAGTTTCAGAAATTAAATTTCTTCGCTTTGTAATTAGAAATACATTATTAGATCAAAAAAGAAATACTGATATCAGAAAGGAATTTAACATAAAACCAATGAAACATTAATAGAAACATAGAATAAGATAAAATGGAGAGACCACGTCCTGTGCATGCCAAACACCAGTATGGCTACAACTGTTTCATGTTATAATCCGAGGAGAGAAAGAAATGTAGGTCGACCTTTAAACAGATTGCCTGAGCATTTATGAGTCGGAACACACCAACATGTCTAATCCTTGAAGACAATGTTGATGATGATGAAACGGCATTCTATAAGCATTAATATGTTCGATTAGCGTGTAGTGACCATGATGGGAATAGCTTGTTAAGAAATAACTTAACTCCAAGCGCGACAGGCCTAGAAGGCCCTTGGCCTACCAGCCGGCTGCTGGCCTCATATCCGATTCCGATTGAGGGTCTTTCCACTTTTCAGCGGTTGCCCTTTTACCAGCCGGCTGCTGGCCCTTCACATCCACATGTGTCAATCACAGAGGTAGATGATCAACAGCCAGTGTAGGGGTGACATGTGGTTAGCATGTCGAGTCCCCCAGCCGTTATAGCTGGTTCCTCAACCTGGAGCCGCTACTTATTGTAGCTACCCAATTGCCTCACGATGCTGGGTGGGCACCGGTCCCATACTGGCCGAAATACCATGAGAAAATTTCTTCCCCCATGGAGACTCGAACCAGCGCAAGTCCCGTAGCTCTGCGCCAAGGCTTCCTACCTTAACCGCTCGGCTACGGCGCGGGACAAAAAAACCGATTGAGGGTATTTCCACTTTTCAGCGGTTGCCCTTTTACCAACCGGCTGCTGGCCCTTCACATCCACATGTGTCAATCACAGAGGTAGATGATCAACAGCCAGTGTAGGGGTGACATGTGGTTAGCATGTCGAGTCCCCCAGCCGTTATAGCTGATTCCTCAACCTGGAGCCGCTACTTATTGTAGCTACCCAATTGCCTCACGATGCTGGGTGGGCACCGGTCCCATACTGGCCGAAATACCATGAGAAAATGTCTTCCCCCATGGAGACTCGAACCAGCGCAAGTCCCGTAGCTCTGCGCCAAGGCCTCCTACCTTAACCGCTCGGCTACGGCGCGGGCCTCATATCCACATGTGTTAATCACAGAGGTAGATGATCATTTAGCCCAGTGTAGAGGTGACATGTTGTCATCATATCGGATCCCCCAGCCATTATAGCTGGTCTTCTCAATCTGGAGTCGCTACTTATTGTAGCTACCCAAATGCCGCACGATGCTGGGTGGGCACCGGTCCCATACTGGCCGAAATTCCATGAGAAAATTTCTTCCCCTATGGAGACTCGAACCAGCGCAAGTCCCGTAGCTCTGCGCCTAGGCTTCTTGCCTTAACCACTCGGCTACGGCGCGGGACTTAAGAAATAACTTAAGGATATTTCCAAGGTTGTTTCTTACTATCCTTATTTATATTTTCGAAATGAGTTCTGTTACTTTAAAATATGAAAAAGTTGCGATGATAACTTTCTCTTGTCACTAGGTCCTTTAACTAACTAACTCACTGTCACTATCGAAATTGTAGTTTCATGACCGCGCGGATATAATCTCTCCATTGGTCCCTAACCTGAGCCAATGTTTTCCAATCATTCCCTGTATAATCTACTTCCCTCAAATCATGATTAATGTTATTCTCCTACCTCATTATTGGTCTACCAACTGGTCGTTTTCACTCTGGTTTTCCTACAAGAAGCTACCATGCACCTCTTCCATTCCCATTTGTGCCATATGTCCTGCCCATCGCAGTGTACGAGACCTAACTGTTCTTATTGTACAGTAGGCCTATCTGGTTTCCTATAAAGACTATATAGCTCACTGTTATGTAGTCTTATCCATTCACCTGTCTATCTCTCTTTAGTTCAAGATTTTTCCTAAGAACTTTATTCTCAAATACTCGTAATCTCCTTTTCTTCCTTTAAGTAAGAGTTCATGTTTCGCATCCATATATTATAACTGGTAGAATAACAGCTTTATATATTTCCAGTTTAATGTTTTTTTAAGGAGTAGGGACGATAAGAGTCCCTATAATGCATAATAGCATCCATTTCCAGAATTGAGTCTCTGTTTAATTTCTTTGTTCGCCTCATTCCTATTTGTGATTATTGTTCCTGGCTACAGTATTTGAATTCAGTCACTTCTTCAAAATTCCCATCATTTGTCATTACTTGTCAATTTCCATTAGCCTATATAATTCTATGTGTGAACATATACTCAGTTTTATTGATGTTTACTTCCAGTCCCAATTCTAGGCTCTATAGTGTCTTAATTTTACACAAGAAATCTGAGGCCTAGACCTAATACAATCGAGGTATGTTTGCAACTGCAGACATAGTTTGTTTAGATTGAATCAATTACAGGAAGTTGTTTACAAGGTATCAGCCTTCAGGATGATACATGTATTGCATAGTGAAGGTATCAGCCACACCCACTTCCTACACGACATTGTAGCAAGACAGCGACACCAAGTCAAGTATTATTTTGCAAGTACCGACGTAGCTTGCGTAATTACAATTTATTATTGTGTTCGCGTGTTTGCACATACGTGCATTTTATTACATAACACAGCACATATTTCAAGCGAGACACTCGTAGAAACATTTCCCTGATGTAATTATGTCGTATATATAACTCGCATAACACATTCAGACATGTTTATTGATATTTATTTTAATTACATTGAACAATTTTCTTTATTCGCATAGTTGAATGATAGATAATATCTAAAACAGTAAACAGCTTTAATGACCTGGTATTAGCATAATATGTTGTACAATTTTATTTTATATGTAATTTATACTATGTTTCTTTTTGATAATTTACGATCTTATAAAATGGCTGGGTCCCGCGCCGTAGCCGAGCGGTTAAGGTAGGAAGCCTTGGCGCAGAGCTACGGGACTTGCGCTGGTTCGAATCTCCATGGGGGAAGAAATTTTCTCATGGTATTTCGGCCAGTATGGGACCGGTGCCTACACAGCATCGTGAGGCAATTGGGTAGCTACAATAAGTAGCAGCTCCAGGTTGAGGAACCAGCTATAACGGCTGAGGGACTCGACATGCTAACCACATGTCACCCCTACACTGGCTGTTGATCATCAACCTCTGTGATTGACACATGTGGATGTGAAGGGCCAGCAGCCGGCTGGTAAAAGGGCAACCGCTGAAAAGTGGAAAGACCCTCAATCGGAATAAAATGGCTGGAAAATTGAACATGACAGTAGGCCTATCATTGAAGGCTTACTGTTATGTTAACAAAATGGACGCATTTTTGAATAGCATGTGAATAAACTATGTCGTACGTATTTAATAATACTAAGACATTCAATAAGTAATGGCAATAGTGCTATAACATCATAAAACATTTATTTAGATTACTGTTGACATTATGCACTTAATTTATATCTCGTGCCAAGCCAACTATACGTTGCCAAATCCTTGAAAGACGGAGAACTCCATCTGCAGCACCATTTCTGATATCTGTCATCTGATTGATCAAGAGCTTTTTGGGTATCAACTCTTGTTTGAAATCGAATGCCTCATAGAGTTCTTTGATCTTTGTGAATTTTATAGTCACAAAGCTCATGTTCGACAAATTTGGTGGATGTTTGAATACTTATCCTATTCCACCTTCTAAACAAATTCTACTGAACATCTTTTTAGGGTGGCATTGCTTTACTATAAGTGATAAACAGTGAATTTATTCACAAAATATTACTATTTCGAGACTTTCAATATGACAGATTTATACAACAAAGACTACTCAACAACATGCTATAAGATTACAATGGTCACCACTAGAATCGCTGATTTGCTACATTTTTGCCATTATTTAACGAATGCCTTGATGAATGAATACAAGTGAACAAGCAAAGGCATAAGGGATTAAGAATGGCGAATCGTGAGTCTGTGTAGACTAATAACTATCAGCAATACTCAAGACGTGTTTTCTCGAAAGACCGCTTTCGTGACCATTCGAGTAGCAGCTGATGTTATTGGCTTGTCTGAAAACTTCAAAGTGTCTTCGGCTCTTATATAAGACCGGATGGAGGCCGCAGTGACGGTAGTGGCGAGAAGGTGATCTGATGAGCTAAGATATAATATAGGTAGTGTTGCAGAATAGTGTTTATGGCCACACGACTCTGGAATTCCATCCCCTCGTATATCAAGGACTGCCCGACACAAAAACAGTTTAAAAAGAAACTCACTTCATATTTCCTTAGACAATATAATATATAACCGTGTTCCATGTATACTTTTATTATTCCTTTATATTTTAAACTTTCTTTACCAAGCCATTTAATTAATCTAATTATAGGTTATTATTTCTGTTATTATTATTATTATTATTATTATTATTATTATTATTATTATTATTATTATTATTATTATTATTATTATTAAGAAAATTATTGGACGAATACGAAAACTGGGGTTTGAAAATAAATAGGCCTATAGAAAAAACATTTTATATGGGATGTCGAGCCGAAACCGAAGATTTGATTTTAGAAGACGAAAAGGGGTGCATTAGAGGATGTGAAGAATTTGAGTATCTGGGAGTAAAATTAGATAAAAAGGATAAACAATAAAATGATATTAAGAACAGAATAAATAAAGGTAGAACAATAACAGCAATGATGAATGGAGTCTTATGGAACAGACATATAACCAGGAAAAATAAGTTACAAATATATAAGTCAATAGTGAGAAGTATTGTCACATATGGAGCTGAAGTTTGGAAATTCAACAAAAACTTGGAACAAAAACTTATGCCGATGGAAATGGATTTCTTGTGGAGAGCAGCAAGATGTTCAAAATTAGACAAAATAAGAAATCATAAGAGAAAAAGTGAATATTGATTATTCAGTAGTAGATTATATACGGTATAAGCAATTAAATTGGTGTGGGCTCGTACGACAAATGCAGGAAGATAGATTACCCAGGAAAACATTGGAATGGTGTCCACCTGGAAGGAGGAGGAGAGGAAGACCTCGAAACTCGTGGATGCAGGAAATATGAACTGGAATGAGAGCAAGAGGACTGGAGGACATGGATTGGATGGAGAGAGACGAGTGGAGAAGAAAAATAAAACTTTAGACACAGAAAGATGTGTAAACATTAAAATTCTGTATATAAATAAAATTATTATTATTATTATTATTATTATTATATTATTATTATATTATTAAAAATATATTATTATTATATTATTATTATATTATTATTATTATTACTACTATTTTTCTTTCTTACCCTTGTTAACTTTATATTGTGTAGTCTATATCTATTATGTATCAATCATAATTCTTATTGTATGTATAATTTAACCCTGGTGAAGTGGAAGAGAAGACCTTACGGTCTTAACTCTATCAGGTAAAATAAATAAGTACATAAGTAAAGTAAATAAATAAAATATATAAGATATATCGTCCAAAGACTCTAAGCAGATTAATTGTGTGCGTTTGTACAGTGAATTAGGCCTATTGTGAATGAAATAAAAAATTTTGCAAATTTTTGTTTGTAATCCGTTGTGAAGTGAAACTAAAAATATCCTACCTATTACAAAGTTACCGCTAATATCAAAATTTTTTATATAAATAGGAGTGAAATGGGGGAATATCGATCACTTCAGAAATTGGTCGAATGACTACAATATTATTCGTAAAATGGAATTAAAAGTATTAGAATTTTTACTGTTTTAGGCTATTACTATCAACTCCTCCAAAAACTCCAAGCGCGACAGGCCTAGAAGCCCCTTGGCCTACCAGCCGCTGCTAGCCTCACATCCACATGTGTTGATCACAGAGGTAGACCATCATCTATACAGTGTAATGGCGAAATGTGGTCAGCATCTCGGGTCCCCCAGCCGTTATAGCTGGTTTCTCAACCTGGATTCGCTACTTATTGAAGCTACCCTTACGATGCTGGGTGGGGACCCGTCCCATATTAGCCGAAATTCCATGAGAAAAATTTGTTCCCCATGGAGACTCGAACCAGCGCAAGTCCCGTAGCTCTGCGGTAAGGCTTCTTGCCTTAACCACTCGGCTACGGCGCGGGACATACAGTAGTATCAATTAACCTAAAACATTGCTTTCTACTACCTTGGTTTGATCGGAGTACCTCAACATTTGGGTAATTTCGACCATTTTATTGAAAGCTTAAAAAAAACTGAAATATAGAAAAATACAGTAGTTACTGGGCCTGCAAAAAGAAAAACACACTTAGGCCTAATTATTTGTTGTGTCATGTCCACTTCATTTTGCAGGAACGTTCTGAACACTGAGTGCACCTGTACATTTGCTGACCCGGCCTACATCACTACAGGTAACTTATCTTTCATCAGGTGCTTCATTGTATTGTTTGCACGTTAATAATACAAATAAAAAACACATTCGAACAATGAGGAGCCACTTCTACCACTCGGGATAATTCAAATGAGTATTGATCGGAGTTATCCCAACGTGTCATGTTGGAAATAATTTGGTACTCTTTCGTATTGCAGTCATATGTTGAAACTGTAAGTAATTATTTCATATTAGTATTCATCTTGTTATAACAATCTGTAAAATTAATACAGTTAATTGATAAATACCTAACGTTATTAGCATAAATCAGCTTAGCTTCCTTAAAAGAAAATTAGGCCTTTACGAAACACAAAATGTCCACCACACTGCAGAGGTGCTGCTCAAACTTACATTGACATTATGCTACTCAATGTTTGAAAAACTTCGCAGAAGAAGCCAGCAGTATACTGAACGCGGATCTAATAGTGTTTTTTTTAATAATATCCTGATCGGAATTCCCCCACTTTACCACACGACATGTGTAATAACGTCATATGCCCAAGAAATAATATTCATTACAAGGCAGTTTAAAAATATACAGTAAAACTTGTCCAAAGCGGAATCGCATGGGACGAATTTTTTCCACATTGGCCAAAATTCCGCATTATAAAAAACTAAAGCTTATTAATAATCTTAGATTATAGAGTACCGTATATGTATTTTTATGTACCTTGGATTAATTGTAGTTACGCTGCCGTTGAAAAGTGAAGTATAGTATGTATGAGTGACTTCGACGGTAACGCGCGAAAAAACAGTCTCATTTCATCAGCGTTAAAATGTCTATTAGGCGCGTATCCTGAAATTCAAGTATGCAGTTTCGGTTTTCGCTCACTAACTACATTTCGTCCGCATTCTTTGATTCCCCGCAAATTTCATTCCACACTACATTGTGTCGTCTTTTAAAACTGTACAGCCAACCTGAAGATTCCTTGACATCGTTATTCACTTAGGGACTTATCAAGAGCTAGAGTTTGACTTTAAAGCATCGGTCCGGAAATGTTTGAAGATTTATCTTCAATCACTTTCACCTTTTCACTTGATGAGAATGATACATACGTTTCAGCCATTTGTATTCCGTAAATTCAGAACGCTATCTGCGAAAAATAGGTCTCAGAACTTAATTAATTTAAGATTTTACAACGCAATTGTTATTTGCAAGACACGTATCTGTATTTCGCATAACGGGTGCACAATGAGGCCGAATCTACACAGTAAAAGCTCCTTATTCGAGGAGGATATGTTCCGCAAATATGCTGCGAATATGGAATGGCAATTTGTATGGGTATATAGGGGATAAGTTCCAAGGTCATCATCATCATCATCTTCTTCTTCTTCTTCTTCTTCTTCAAGGTATGGGCCTGTTGGCCCGTTCCGTTCTCCGGCGCACTACATGCCGCAGGCGCAGGTCGTCCTTCCAACGACGTTTTCGTCTTTCTACATTTCTTCGGCCTAGAGGCCTATAATGAAGCAGCTGTTTTGATAAACGATTATTTTGGCATTCTTTGTATATGTTCAAACCAATTACGTTTATTTGTGTGTATTTTCTCGTTTATATTATAGATTTGTAGTTCCAAGGTTACAGAATGAAATAAAAATTATCAAAATAAAATAAATTAATGAGAGATTTTGAACAATTTCTATTAATTATTACTGTCCGGCTTAGGCAAGGACTTAAAGTACTTAGTAATTTTTTCCTGTTTTGCCACTTTTATAAGGTCTTTCAATTAATATTGATATTCAGCTGTGAATTCTGCGATATAATTCCTTATTTTGTCTTCGGATTTCTTGATTCATTAACATTGAAACAGCGTGATATAGACGCAAACGACTCGCCAACTTGTATAAACGGTCAAGCATTTTTATTTTTACTTTAAGCGGCAACACTAATTTTTTTCTCTTCGATACTAATTATTTTTTTTTCGACATTATAAACTGGGAACAAAGCACAAGAGACACGTATTATTCAATCAAAAATTATTGCATCGAATAAGTTGAAACAATAATATACCGATCGTGGCCATGAAGGCATTTATCAAAGTACATATATCGGCAAGTGAAACACGACATCTTTTAACAATGAACTTTAGGGACAGTGACAGTTAGGTTTGTTTTGTTTTTATATTTATTTGTCCATTTGGTTTGAATCACTATTTGTAAAAGCCGTCTTGACACCTACCTTTATACCTAATTTTTTTTTCATGAATTGTGTAGAAATATCCTCCCGTTTCCGCGTTGGACAGATTCCGTTTTATGCAAAACAAATACAAATACAAGTAAAATTAATATTATTTTGCCGGGACCAATAAATTTGTTCACATTGGACAGATTTCCGCATTATTCACGTTCCGGATTAAACAAGTTTTACTGTATTATCTCATGATACAAGAAAATATTTGTAAGGTTATGTTAAAATTTACATTTAATTTTGTCAATTGGATGCACTAATTTGTGTTGATAGAATAAGTTTTCATTTGTCTCTTATAGTCTGTGCCATTCCGCGACAGGCCCTGGCCTTCAAGCCGACTACTCGACTTACATCTACGTGTGCCAGTTACAGAGGTGGACGATCATTCAGACGGTTTAGGGGTGACATGCAGTTAGTATGTTGGTTCCTCAATCGTTTTAGTAGCTTTCTCAATAGAGTCGCTCTTATTGTAGTTAACCAAATTAGGTCCGAATCTGTTCCATTTTTGCCGAATTTCCATGAGAAAATTTATTTCCGTACGGAGACGCGAACCAGCGAATGCCCCTTAGCTCGGAGCGAAGAGATGCCTTCGACTACTCGGATTCGGCGCGGGATCATTTTTATCTTAGTCCGAGGTAATATTAAAATGGCTAGTTTCACATTCAAAACCGTGTGTTTATCCAATGATCGGGCCAATATTTTGCTTAACACATACTTTGGACATGTTAACCCTACTTTTATTTACATTTCTGCTTGTTATTATTATTATTATTATCATCATCATATCATCATCATCATCAATATCGTCGTCATCATTTTCTTCATCATCTTTATCATCTTCATCTTCTTTATCTTCATCTTCTTCATATTCATCATTTTCATATCCATCTTCTTCATCATATTCATCTTCATCCTCATCGTCATCGTCATCATCATTATTAGAAAATATAAATTGGAGATGTCGCCAATATCATCCTACGGCACGACAACTTCAAAGGTGAAAGTTTTGGCCTTCTCAACAATCCTCCTCCATGCCAATCTGTCTTATGCCTTATTCAAATTAGCCACTTTATTTTCCTTATATCGTTCATTGTGTCATCCTCCCATCTGATCTTCGGTCTTCCTACAGCTCTGCCTCCTATAGGTTTCCATTTGTAGAGTTTCTGGACCAGTCTCTGATCATCCTTTCTTATCAAATGTCCAAGCTAACTAATTCTGAAAGATCTTATATGGTTTACTATATTCTGATTTTTGATTAATTTCTTTAGTTCGTTATTTGTTTTGATTCTCCAACACTAATATACTGCACTAAATTTAAAGGTAGGCTAATATTAGGTATATATATATATATATATATATATATATATATATATATATAATGAAGTCCATCGCTGTGGTCTCGAGGTAGCGTGCTGCCTTGTCACGCAGCTGACCCGGGTTCGATCCCCGGTTTTTCTGGGTGAGGTTTTTATCGGAGTTTTTCCTCACCTGTAAGACAAATGTCAGGAAAACTTTAGGCCCAAACGGTCCCCGAAATCATATGGCCATCATCATCATCATCCTTCACCGGTGTGGAAAGCAACGGGAAGCTACCACACCTGCAATTCCCTAGTAAAGCTGCAAGCATAGCATGAAAATGCTATGATTGCAGTGAAGGACCTGCCTTCGGGCAGAATTATTATGGATGGATAGATATATAATGAGTTAAATAAATAATAATACTTAGTTATCTGTTTTATCAATAACACAACAAACCCTAAGATTACAAAATGTTATTTGGGATAAGAAAGTTTTTTTATTTTGGTCATAAGATTTCATGCAAACTAAATTACTATCGTAGCTTAAGTAGACGGACTGTAGGCCTATAATGTAATATTTAGAGTTGTGGAAAATCGCCGTATGCTTCCAGTAATATCGAATTCAGCTTAATAGGTTATCATCATCATCCAAGTCAATATACCAAGTTACCTGTTACGGTCTCCTTCCATATCTTCAATGGCGATACATAGATCTTATTCTTCGATACAGTAGGGGCTAGCCTATATAAGAATTCGTCGAGGCATTCATTAACTATCCATTCTGTTGACTATTAAAACCAATTCTGTATATAGGTGGTGAGTTAGTTATGAATGGAGATTAAGTTTATTTCTTTGGTGATATTATTTCTTTTATGATCCAAGATACTGTAGCGAGCAGTTTCATACCTTCCATACATGGGAGTAAGTCTTAACTATATTTTATATGTCTTTAACCTGGTGTGTTAACAGATTATAACATTACTAGATGTTATAACTTAGATCTACACATACCACATGAGCCGTATGTAAGTACCGTACCTATATGTAATTGAAGAAGTAATTACTTTGTACCCACGTTCTGGTGGCATTTCGATGTAGTAATTCTCTTCATGCCCGATGTTATAGTAACATTTTGAAGAAGGATTGGTGTCCCAAAAAGAATTACTGGTTCAGGTTGGGTTTTATTTTCGGTAGAGCCGGATTCTCTTCTCAAGATCGGAAGTTGGTACACTGGATAGGAAAACACTTTAAAATCACTGAAAACTGTTTCTTGTAGAAATAATTGTAAATTTATTCCCTTCTTAATTTCCCAGCAGATCAAGTAAATATAGGTGGAATTATTCTTCACTGTCAATTAAAATTAAATTATTTTTTTTTCTTGAATCAATTATTCTTCTTGTATTAAATATCACATTTTATCAGGAGAGCTCTTCTTGCTTCTATCTTTGTTGAAAGTTGTATGAAGAACGACTAGTGTAATTATTTTATAATTTTAAAGATCATTATTACATCACATGATGGTATATTTAAATTATATTGGCTAATAGTTCTTTAAATATAAGGTTTAAATTTGATTTGTTAAATCAAAAAGTTAATTGTTTTAACATCCAATCAGAGTTTAGTTTACTTTCATTTAAGAATATGAAGTTAGGCAGGTGTTCTTATTACAGTTATAACAGAAAGCTTTATAATTTTGACAACAAAGACTTAAAACAATTTTTTAAAGCATTATTTACAAAGACTGTTAAGCAGTACAATTAATTGTTACTGAGACATTTTTATTCAACAATGAACAACAATGAATTATTTACATGTTTTTCTTTATTTAAGTTAGGGACCTATATTTAAATATTAAAAGAATTTTAAAATACAAAATTATTAACTTTAACTTTCATATTTATTATGATATAAAAATCCTGTTTTATAATAGACCAATCACAAATGGACAATTACTATCAGTGTTGTTATTTATGGAATAATCGACAGTTCATGTGAATACCTAGGGTTACGGCTGAACTTGTAGAATATTAGCCTCTACTGTCCATCTGTACATTTAGACGATGGTGCCCGAAGGAACCGAGAAGAGGAGAGTAATTGTATTCTATTAGCGATGTTGCACAAAATATTCTATTCCATTAAACCAGTTTAACCCCTCACCTTATAGGCACTATCATGTGTCATACGCCACCCGGCCTTACAGTGACACTGCCTGTCGGGAGGGATTTTAACTATAAATCACGTAGTACTTTTTGACCACACAAGAACATGGAGGACCTCCCCGAATGAATGACCATCTCAATGTAAGGGCCTCCTCCAACAACACAACATTAAGACGAAATACACCATTCCCACACACATTCATACTAAATATGATGAATATTTTATTTAAGTACAGTGGTTTTGAAATTTTTCATTAGTCAATCATGACTGAGGAAAACAAACAATAACAATCCTCTTCTTCTTCTTCTTCTTCTGCTTCTTCGTGGTTTAGGCTTACTTATTAGCCTGTTCCGGCTCCAAATTGCTGCTCTTTCCATCTTTTCCTTGGACTTCCCAAACTTATTCTTCCTCGTGGTGAATAGTTGTATTCTGCTTTTGGTATTTTGTTCTTAGTCATCCTTGCCACAGGAGGAGTTAGACAAGGTTGTCCAATATCAACCACTCTTTTTAACATTTATTTCGACGACATGATAAGATCATGGAAGCAAATGACGACTGGGGGAATTAACTTAGGAAATATAGTAATAAAAACAGTAGCCTTTGCAGATGACCAGATTTTAATAGCAAAAACAGAGGACGAAGTACAAAGAATGCTATATAAACTAAATTAAATATAAAAAAAAATACCTACATGGAAATATCTTCACAAAAATAAAAACACAATGGCCTTCAAGGGCGCTCATCCAATTCGGACAAAGATAATATTAGAAAATAAACCAATAGAACAAGTAGTAAGATATAACTTCCTAGGTTGCGAAATATCATACACAGCGGAAACAGATATAAATAACAAACAATAACAGTAACAAACAATAACAAGAAAGATTATAAAATGTTCATCATCTTTTCCCTGGCTTCCCAGTATCTGTCCACGAAATTGTTGGTTGTTAGGGTTGGGCAAGTTCGGATGTGATCAGCATCCATATCTTCCATAGTATGATAATAATGATGATGATTATGTTCGCCAGATGATGTTCGGGGACCGTTTGGGCCTTAACGTTTCTTGAAATTTGTCGTACAGGTGAGGAAAAACCCCGAAAAAACTGCCCACAATATGAAAAATAACTTTTTTTTTTCTCAGTGTCCCCAGGTTGTCATTTCGACATTTCTGGTGTTATCTCCTGGCATTGGCGTAATTGTAACCCACTTCCGAAGTTGGGGCGTCTAGAAGGCGGAGTTACCTTCCCCCATGATATCCATCCACAGTAATTCTGCCCGAAGGCAGGTCCTTCACTGCAAT
Organism: Diploptera punctata; assembly: GCA_030220185.1. Lineage (NCBI taxonomy): Eukaryota > Metazoa > Arthropoda > Insecta > Blattodea > Blaberidae > Diploptera > Diploptera punctata. The sequence continues at coordinate 1,345,233 of JASPKZ010005284.1, read as the reverse complement.
CATAGCATTTTCATGCTCTGCTTGCAGCTTTACTAGGGAATTGTAGGTGTGGTAGCTTCCCGTTGCTTTCCACACCTGTGAAGGATGATGATGTCCATATGATTTCGGGGACCGTATGGGCCTTAAGGTTTTCCTGACATTTGTCTTGCAGGTGAGGAAAAACCCCGATAAAAATCTCACCCAAAAAAAAAACTGCCCCGACCGGGGATCGAACCGGGGCCCGCTGCGTGACAAAGGCAGCACGCTACCTTGAGACCATAGCGGTGGACTCCCCATGATATGATGGGTGATAAATGATAATGAAACGCCAGGAGAGTTATTAGCCCAAACTCAACCTAAATTCCAGACCATGGGCAATCACAGGAATAATTCCCTTTAAAGAAAAATTTGACCGGGAATCGAACCCGGGACGTCATGAACAGTAGTTAGAAACGCTGACCACTAGACTATGAGGCTGGTCGAGAATAATAACTTAACTACATTATTTACGTAGGCCTAATATAGATATATGATCGTATTAGAGTGATATTAGACAATACACTATTGAGACTATTTAACTCGTGCCCCAAATGGTAGTCAATGACCAATCACGTTTCAATGAATTTTGTTTTACAACCAATGACAGTCGTATTTCACCTCGATTATTATCGAATTTGGATTACCAACATAGAGAAGGTTCCACCTTTTTAATATACTGAACAGGTCAGAGCATTGTTTTGCAGTGACTGACTCTCTAACAAATACTTTGAATATAGCAAATAAAGACCGGATTCCTTCGATCTACACATTTGATAATTGTGTGTTCAATAATTGTGTTTTTATGTACTGATTTTACTGAGTTGTTTCCGAAAAAAAAAAAGAATAAGCTATGATATCGGGTATAATATACAGTTTGATGTGTTTAATTTTTTCTTCACTAGGGTGCATTCTTACAATATTGCGATCCTATTTGGCAATAAATAGTATGACCAAGTTGCAGTGATGAACAAATGAAACATAACCAAACATTTCTCATTTGTTTTCAAACATCGTCGTTTACATTAAATATGTAAATATTTTAAAATAACTACATTTAAATGATGATTTGTGAGTAAACAACTTAATTTAATTCGTTAAATAGTCCTAACAAATGCCACTCTTGATTTCCAAATCCTCTAGATAAATTGGAAAACACTTACGACATTACTTATGATTAATGTGTCAGTTGTGGGTTCCTCATTGTGAAGCTTTCTTCAGTTATTCTCATCCTTTATAGTGTCTGTCGCCGTGGCGTGGTCGGTAGAGTCCCTAGCTTCCACTCCGGCGACCCGGGTTCGATTCCCGGCGGGGTAGGGGATTTTAAATCTCCACCTTGCGTCTGGGTGTGTGCCCTGTCTTGTGTTTGTATGTGTGAATAAGATAACCAATGGTTATAATGAAGAATTCATAGATAAGCTCGTAAAAAAACAAAAAAGGAAGAACAACATAACCAACATAACTAAACTAGAAAAAGAATCTGACAACAACAAGAAAACATGGATAACACTTACATACACAGGAAAAGAAACAACAAAATTAGCCAATGCACTAAAGAAAGCCGATAAAAACGTAAAAATAGCATACAGAACCAATAACAAATTAAACAACATAATAAACAATAACATTGAAGAAAATAACATTTTCAATAGCAAAGGAGTTTATAAACTGACATGTAAGGACTGCAACAAATTTTATATAGGAAGGACAAACGGGAGTTTTAACATCAGATTCAAAGAACATTTTCGAAACTTCATTCACGCAGAAGGGAAATCAAGCTATGCAAAAGACGTTATCCATGAAGGACATCGCATGTTAAATATTGAAAACACCCTAACAGTAATGCACAGAGAAAATAATCCAGCGAAAATAAACGTACTCGAAGAGATGGAAATCATGAAAGCAGCTCACAACAACGACAGCCTGATAAACGAAAACGAACCCAATACATGCAACCCCCTCTACCAGATCTTCAGTGAAACACCAGTTTTGAATCCTGCCGATGATGGGACAAGTCCCGAAAGCGCTACAGTTAAATGATTAATTAAGTTGAGGAGACGGACCTTTCAGGTGAATATTCCATAATTATATATTAATTAAGATAAAAAGGTTAACAAAGTTAAATAAAAAGGAAAAACAGTGTAAACGAAAGAAAACGACAAAGAACGATTTTTTTTAAATGGCGTCAATATATACTTTTATAAATTTTAATTTTTAAATTCTGATGCAAATACTTCTGAGAAGACTGGTAACATTGATTGGCATTATGTTATCTAACCTAAGTCTTGTACGAGGGAATACCACCTAAACACTCTCCAGTGAAGATGCCCTCCGCAGTTGAGGTCAGAAACGTCTGGAAGAAACACCAGTTATAGACCACGGTCACATAGTCCGGAATCTTTTAATACTGTATTATGATTACCGGCCATGAAAGCCTGCATTCCACAAAACGTCCTGTAGATAGGCAAAGACTGAGGTGGGAAATAATATCAAACTGTTATTTAAGGTAGATGACTAATACCGAAGGACCGATAAGAAGAAGAAGAAGAAGAAGAAGGAAGATATAAGAACAGAACTTAATATATTTAATCTCTGTGAAAGAATAACATATTATCAAAATGCTTATCTTCAGCACGTATTACGAATGAATGAACAGCGCATACCAAGAAGAATGTATAATTATAAACCAAAAGGGAGAAGAATGTTGGGAAGACCATTGAAGAGATGGAAGAACCAATTCGACCTATTATGAGATTGGAACAGGTCATTGGGCTTAATCCTTGTTGTTGTTGATGATGATGATGATGATGATGATGATGATGATGATGAAGAATTATACAGAGGAAACATTTGCTCAGGATACGGATGTAGGACAGCATATGACTGTCCGTCTATAGGTCTTATCCTCTTGGTTTCATAATGCATGTGTGTTAGTTTTTAACAAATATATGTGAATAATTTACTGTTATGTAACTATATATCAATGAACATATTATGAAATTATTTATTTTATGATGCGATACAGTATTTGAGTTACATGCCAGTAGAAAGCTGCAGTCGTACTGTTAAAATAGCCTATAAAGAATATCGATCTACAAATGGACCAAAATATGTTAAGGGCCTATTTGTCTACCTTATTGAATATTATTTCTATCTCTATAAAATCATGTAAGGACAATATAATAACGATAAGATATGTCAGTAGGACCTATGCAGTAAATAATTCTAAATATGCAAATTGTGAATCATAAAATATTTTATTTATTTTTCCAAATGCCCAGGTTGTCATTTCGACATTCCCGGTATTCTCTCCTAGCATGGCGTACTTGTAACCCACTTCAGAGGTTGGGGTGCCTGGAAGGCGGGGTTACGTTACCCTGATGATATGAGAGTTGATGATGGTAATGATACGCCAGGAGAGGCCTTAAATTAAACTTAAGCTAATTAGGCGAATATGATATTGATGATAATGATGACCAGGTGGTGTTCGGGGGCGTTTGGGCCTTAAAGTTTCCTGACATTTATCTTACAGGAGAGGAAAAAACCCCAAAAAAACAAACCCAGGAAACTTGTCCCAACCGGGGATCGAACCCGGGCCCGCTGCGTGACAAGGCAGCACGCTATCTCGAGACCACAGCGGTGGACTGAATCATAAAATATTGTTTTATACAAGTTAATCTCGAGCCTCGTAGCAAATGACAGTCCTTCTGGCGACATGTTTTAATTTAACGTGAATAGGCCTGTATTATTATTCTTGTTTATTAATTCCTTGCAATTTTTTATAACATAATCGGAGAGCAGTTTTTTTTCACATTTTTCCGATTAGCTGAGTTGAGTTATAGATCTAGTATATAGAAGACAACTGAACACAAACATAGAATTGCGTGATACAGAAGAAAATCACTGCTCGTAAAATCTTATGCGAATTTCGTCTAATGAAAAGTTTATACACATAAGGATATAAACATTTGTATATTTAAAGTTGAAAAAAGAAAAATGCTCGTTAGTGGTAGAGCTAACTTCATTGTTTTGCTAAAACGAAAGGGTAACTTTTTCGTGCCGTGCAACTATAGTGGTACTACAGCTCTGGATAACTCGGAACCGGTCTTGCAACACTCAACGCTTTCTTTTACAAGTTATTTAACTTTAAAATGTTGTACAAATAGTGCATGAAATTGGTTAATAAACGACAGTTCAATAATTTCTCATACTCCGGTATTAAATTGCCTAACAAAGCAAATGCGAATACCTTTCCCTTTTGTGAGAGTTTTTATTTATAACTTACGTAATAGGCTAATAAACTTTCATGAATTTAAAATATGATTTATTATGGAAGAAATAATAAAAAATGATTATATAACGGAAGAAACTTGTCAGGTCAGTAGCATGAATTAGGCCTATAGTTCTCCTTAGCCTAAGTTTAATTTCTTCATCATCATCATCATCTTAGTAGGCCTACATTCACGAATTTAGGTCATTTGTTGACCTGTTTCGGCCTCAAGAGAAACGCCATCCAAAAGTCTTTTGAGTGGACGTCCTGGTCTTCTTCTTCCTGCAGGTTGATATCTTAACATTTGTTTGGGTATTCTGTGATCTTCCATTCGATGAACATGTTGCATCCATCTTGACTTATAATCAGAAATTTTGTTTTCTAAAGGTTCTATGTGTAATTCTTCTAAGACGTCTTCATTTTTTTTTGTGATCTAGTAGTGTGTATTCTGCTGTCCTCCGAAGGTATCTCATTTCAGCATATCTAAGTCTCTGTATATCCTTCTGTTTCAACGTCCATACTTCGCTACCATACAAAAGAGTTGGAAGAGCCAGTTTTATACATTTTTATACACTATTAAAGGTAATAGAACTTTTATTCTTCTTGAAACCCGGCTGTAGTCGATATATATATATATATATATATATAATTAAACCCATGACTCATAAAATTATATTTTTTATTAAATGCCCCAGATTGTCATTTCGACATTTCTGGTGTTCTCTCGTAGCTCCGGCGTAGCTAATTTTAACCCACTTTTGAAGCTGGGGCACCTCGAAGGCGGAGTTACGTTGCCCCGACGATACGATGGATGATAAATCATAATGAAGCGCGAGGAGAGTTCTTAACATAAAATAATTTTATGCCCAAAAATGTCTCTGAACAAAATTTCCCAGTCTTTTCATTGCGAACTTTAAATCGTTACATTATTGAGCTAAAATATTCAAGAACTTTGGCAGCGTATATAAAATACTAAAATATTACCTACCTGCACAATAAAATTATAGATTTAAATCAAATCATTTATTTTCGAACACTCAAAAAAATATATAGGCCTAGTCCATCCATAGTAATTCTGCCCGAGGGCAAGTCTTTCACTGCAATCATAGCATTTTCATGCTATGCTTTGCAGCTTTACTAGGGAATTGCAGGTGTGGTAGCTTCCCGTTGCTTTCCACACCGGTGAAGGACGATGATGATGATAGCCATATGATTACGGGGACCGTTTGGGCCTTAAAGTTTTCCTGACATTTGTCTTACAGGTGAGGAAAAACCCCGATAAAAACCTCACCCAGAAAAACTGCCCCGACCGGGGATCAAATCCGGGCCCGCTGCGTGACAAGGCAGCAGTCTACCTCGATACCACAGCGGTGGACTTAGGTCTTGTATAGACCTATAAAAATTTCAAGAGTTAACAATAACAATTTCTGAAATTTCAGCCAATTTTGGCAAAACTAATGACTTGTAGGTACCGGTATTTCATCATTATTTGGTGTTGGTAATAGTTTTAAGGCCTACAATTATATTAATGTAACGAGTTTCTTAACACCTGTTTTTGAAGCCTACGGCTACAGAACGTTGTATCTATATTCATTTAATACCAAAAATATGTTTCGCAAGTACAATTGGATAGGCCTAACTAACTCACTGGCACTACAAATCCAATAGGTTCATGGCCGCGCGAACATAAACTCTCCATACATCCCTACCCTGAGTTAATGTTTTCCGATCATCCCCTGTATAATCTACTTTCTTGAAATCATAGTTAATGTTATTCTCCCACCTCATTCTTGGTCTACCAACTGGGCGTTTTCCCTCTGGTTTTCCCACAAGAAGCTTCCATGCACGTCTTTCATTACCCATTCGTGCCACATGTCCTGCCCAACGCAGTCTATGAGACTTAACTGTTCTAATTATATCTGATTTCCTATAAATACCATGTAGTTCACTGTTAAGTAGTCTTCTCCATTCACCTGTCTGTTCATCTCTCTTTGGTCCAAAAATTTTCCTAAGAAGTTTATACTCAAATACTCGTAATCTCCTTTCCTCCCATAAAGTAAGAGTCCATGTTTCACACCCATATAATACAACTGGTAGAATAATATTTTTATATAGGGGACTATTTTCAGTTTAACGTTTTTTGAAAGGAGTAGTGACGTCAAGGGTCTCTGTAATGCACAATAGCACGCATTTCCAGAATTGAGCCTATGTTTAATTTCTTTGTGCATCTCATTCCTATTTGTGATTATTGTTCGTAGGTATTTGAATTTGTGGCGTGAAATAAAATTAAAAAATAAATAAAAAACGCTTCTCTCTTGTATTTTCATTTTTGACGACCTGTTGAACATATTAATGTGTTTTAAGAGTACATAAAAATTCGAAAAAGGTTCGAAATGAGAAAATTATAGGCTACCAAAATGCGATGTAAATGCGAAATCAAGTTTTATTCTGGAAACTTCAAGAAAATGAAGGGTGTAGACTGCCTACAAATGCTATTAAATTGTAAAGCTCCAAATATTACCCAAATTGCTCAGCAATGTTTTTGGGATTCTAGGAATAAAGTGGATGGTGAAAGGTAGCTCAGTATATAGGCCTACAATTTAATTGTGGCAGAAGAACCCGAATGACAGAACAAAAAGTTTTGGTGCATGTTCTATGATTGCATTTAGCAGTGTTAGGCCTACTGAAATATAGGCTAATGGATTAAGTTAATTTTGTAAGTCATATTTTATTTTTATTCTTCTGTTTTTGGTCAATATTTTATGTTTTCTTTAGCATATATTATTCTGGTTTTGCATCAGTATAAATGTATCACTTTTTGTTTTTTGTTTTATGCTTTAACTTGCATCAATTTATTATTTTTTTGTGTTGCTCTAATCACTATAGGCCTATATCAATTAACCATATATACAAATTATAATTTATGCATTTTTATCTCACTATCAACCATTTAAAAATATGATTTTAAATTCACATAAAGTAATTTCAAAAGTTATTAGGCACTTGTCATTAGAATGAACTCACAATAACTTGTTTTTCTTCAAACAAAGATACAACAAATTGTTCTGTAACTGGAATAACTGGAATAACCTGTATTCCGGTAGTGGATCAATTCATCGGTTCATCTCTTGGAAAAGATAATTGCAGACTCAATGGAGTGAGTGTCAAACTAGGATCCATCAAGTTAAGAAACCATCTTAGGGCACTATGATCTGTCTGTAAGGTAAATCTATGACGATACAGATAGCTTCTGAATTGCATAGTGACAAGTATGACCGCTAACAATTATTTCAATCGTGCTATAATTCTGTTCAGCCTGATTTAATTCACGCGAGCAATAGGATATAGGGGGTTCGTACCCATCTCGTATTTGAGACAGTAGTACTCCAACAGTCGCATTCGATGCGTCGCTTGTGACTATGAACGTTTGAATGAAAACGTGGTAAGTTAAAAGTGGTTCAGTACTGATATTCTTTACAGCAGGCACTTTTAATAAATGCTCTAACTAACTAACTCACTGGTACTATCGAACCCATAGGTTCATGACCGCGCGGACATAAGCTCTCCATACATCCTATCCTGAGATAATATTTTCCAATCATCCCCTATATAATCTATTTCCCTCAAATCATAGTTAATGTTATTCTCCGACTTCATTCTTGGTCTACCAACTGGGCGTTTTCCCTCCGGTTTTCTTACAAGAAGCTTCCATGCACGTCTTTCATTCCCCATTCGTGCCACTTGTCCTGCCCATCGCAGTCTACGAGACTTAACCGTTCTCATTATATCTGACTTCCTATAAAGACTATGAATTCACAGTTATGCTGTCTTCTCCATTCACCTGTCTGTTCATCTCTCTTTGGTCCAAAATTTCCTACTTTATTCTCAAATACTCGTAATCTCCTTTCCTCCCTTAAAGAATAAATGCTCACTGGATAAATGTGAAAAAAAAAACAGCCATCGTCTCTTCCTACCCACATACATGTGCACTCCCAATGAAAAAACTTAACTGACAAGTGAATAAGTGTCTTACCTTTTCAGCTTATCCAACGTATGGTTTAATGTGAAGGTAGGTTCGTCTCTTCACACGTAGTGAGCACTTACAGTATTAACAGGCCTGCTTTAGAGTCATCATCATCATCATCATCAACAATCACGGATTAAGCCCATGTGGGTTGTTCCGGTCTCACAGATTCTCATTCTAAAGTTGGATCCATCTCTTCTTCGGTCTACCAACATTCCTGCGTCCTTTTGGTTTGTATTTAAGTATAATTTTGGGAATGCGATCATCTTCCATTCTTTGAACATGTTCTTTCCATTTTTTCTCGATTATTTCATTCTATCTAAGAGTTTAAATATATTTTAGCTCATTTCTAATATCTTCACTTCTTCTCTTATCTAGAAGTTTGCAACCAGCCACACTTCTCAGAAATCTCATTCCAGCTGCTACTTTGATCTTCTCTTCTCTTTTAGTTAAAACCCAAAATTCACTACCATACAATAGTAAGGGGACTGACACTACTTTATAAAATTTTAGTTTTGTTTCTTTTCTTGTGCTTTTAAATATCCTTTTGATTGTTCCACATATATAATTACATTTATTAATTTTGTTAAATAGATCTTCATTTTTAAAATAGGAGATTTCATAACCCAGGTATTTAAAATGGTTCACTTGTTCAGAGTCTAGAACGCATTTTCTTGGACATCAGTTCAAATAAATGTTTAACTAAAGTAATTGTTAACCCTTAAATTGGCACTGTTTCATATACGATATAAAAGTCAGTCGGCATTAATAACAGGGATGGACGGTAATCCAGCCAGTATAGGGGTGATATATGATAAGTGCGTAGAGTCCCCAGCTATTATAGCTGGTTTTCTCAACCTGAAGCCGCTACTTACTGAAGCTACTCAAATTCCTCTCGATGCAGGGAGGCACGGCTCCCATGCTGGACGAAATTCAACGAGAAAATGTTCTCCAATGGAACTCAGTAAGTCCCGTGTAGCTCTGCACCAACGCATCAAACCTTAAACCGTTCGGCTATGGCGCTGGACATTCTATCAGGTACATTGGTTTTATTTTATATTTTAATATAACGTCCCGCTCAGTAGCCGAATATTTTAAGGCATGATGCCTTTGTCCAGAGTTACGGATCTTGCGTGGGTTTAAGTTCCCATGAGGGAAGAAAAATTCTCAAGGAATTTCGACCAGTATAACACCGGTTCCCATTCAGCATCGTGGGGAATTTGGATAACTACAATTGCTCCATGTTGAGAAAACCATCTATAACGATTTCAGGACCCGACATTGTCACCCCTGAACTGACTAGATGATCATCTACCTCTGCGATTAACACATATGGATGTGAGGGCAGCAGCCGAATGGTAGGCTTGACGAATCAATGAGTTAATTAAGTAATTACTATAATAAAAAATGAATGTGTGAAATTACTTAAATTAATGTTTAATTACAAATTGATAATAATTTACAGTTAAACTTATAGGCCTACATGATTTTGTGTTCACTACGGTTCGACACGGTTCGCCGTTCTAGCATTATCGCGTCAAGGAGGCCATTTTTATTTCAGTTGTTTACAGTAGGCCCATGATATTTTTTTTTTATGTATCGGATATTGATTTCTGCGTATATAGCTAGGAGTCATAACTGTCTTCTACACTGTATAGGCCTATTAACTAACACACTGGCACTATCGAACCCTTAGGTTTCGTGGTCGCGCGGATATAAGCTCTCCATACACGTCTATCCTGAGCTAACGTTTTCCAATCATACTCTTTTTCTGTGTTTCTGCCGTTTCCATGGATTCCCTGATGTAGTCCCCACCCGGAGAACCGAATGGGGGACTATTTTACCTCCGGAAAATTTTACCCCAGTGGAACTCATATCCGCTTTTTTTTTTTTCTTTTTGTCTGGCTTATCGCCTTCAACGTGTCAGGCATGGGTATCCCTTTGGGCAGATATGCTACCGCAGGCATAGCTCTTATTGAGAATTTTATTTCTTACTTACTTAGGAGAGGAGCGGAGCTACTTATGTAGTTACTCCATAGCTCTCGGTCTGCCTTCCAGCTCGGCCGTTAAGCCTTACCTCTGTCAGTCATATAGATGGATTACAGTATAGGGTTGTCAATATGGTTATCATGTCGGTTTCCTAGCCGTTATAGTTGTTTTCCTCAACTTGTTTCTTGTCTAAGGTATTTATTACACCATATGTATATTAGTCCACCGCTGTGGTCTCAAGGTAGCGTGCTGCCTTGTCACGCAGCGGTCGGGGCAGTTTTTCTGGGTGAGGTTTTTATCGGGGTTTTTCCTCATCTGTAAGACAAATGCCAGGAAAACTTTAAGGCCCAAACGGTCCCCGAAATCATATGGCCATCATCATCATCTTCCTTATCATTATCATCATCATCTTTCACCGGTGTGGAAAGCAACGGGAAGCTACCACACCTACAATTCCCTAGTAAAGCTGCAAGCATAGCATGAAAATACTATGATTGCAGTGAAGGACCTGCCTTCGGGCAGAATTACTATGGATGGATGGATATGTATATTAATTATCTTTCATCCGGCTAATCTAGGAGCTTATTTGTTTGATATTCACCTAACAATGCAGAGATATAACGGTTGTTTGCATTCCCCGTACCGAATATAAAATTTGGCTCTATCATGTTTCCTCTTCTTTTAAGTTCTGTAGTGTACATCTTAGTTAAAAACAGTTTTCATTTCTAGTGTCAGAAAGCTCTGTTACCGCTTGTGGTATTTGATTACTGAGACAAAAAGAATACCGCCACATCGTGCTGTGTCAGCGCGTGTTTTAAGACATTGTCCGCTTTTTTATAACTTCTGTAAACCAATTGTAAGTTAATTCGGGCGATGTTCATTAACGTCTGAGATCTTAAGTGTCCTTAGGGCTTTCCACAGCCTTTTGTACAATGATGAAGATTTTCTGGGCTGATATACCGTAGTCGATAGTCACTATTGCTATCAAACGTTTCGTGTCCGGCTGCAGGAGACATTTTCAGTGGCAGGGTAGGTTCCTAACAACAAGTAATTGTATAAGCTTGACTTAAAAGTGTTAGACCTGACGTCAACAATGGGGGCATTTCGAGGTAGTGGTTACTGTAATCGTAAAAGAAATTAGGGCCTTGGAATACACAAAGATTTTTTGAAGAGGTACTATTAGCAGATTATATTGTGACCTAGTGTCAAAAGTATTGTGAGAGGATAACTTCTCAAATCTGGTCGTTCAGTAGTTAGGAATGCAGAAGTGTCGAAGTTTGAAAAATAGTGAAAAAGAGTGCAATTTAGGCCTATGTATCGTTAAGTCACAGCTAAGAGAGATAATTGAAGTAAACGGAAATATGATCATAACGGCGGATGTTGAAAATGAAACGAACGCAAGCTTGATGAACACGCTGTAATATAGTCTCTGCGACAAGGGAAAGTTTAGGTCATTATATGTCTTGTTTAGATTCTGAATGTCACAATAATCGAAGTGTTTCAATAGGCTACAAACTATAACCCTGTATGATAAGTATTAAATTTATACCATGACAGGATCCGTAACTGAACTTTCCTTCAGAAGGAACCCTGCTAAGACCTTGAATTAATATATTATTTGTTCCGGCTGGGATTAACCCATTGAATATCGAATTCAGAGACTGATAGGTCTGTAAGCCTTAGAAGGTATCAGATCTCTAGGCTGACTAATTCGGATAAAGTGTTGTAGTTTTTGTTTTAAAAATATTTTCATGATTTGTTATGAGGGGAATAAATGAAAGTAAATTGATTTCCTATTCAATCCATGCCCCCTGTGTAGATCAGTATTACAAATAAGTTCAGGCCTAGGCAAACATATAACAAAAACAATTACTCAATAATAAACCCAAGTAGATAGTACGCTTGAGTTATTTTTATAAATTTCTCTATAGTTTGAATTTCAGTAAAATGTGTTACCAATAATTTAGATGCTATTAATTTATTAAATTTAAACGTAAAGTGATTCCCTTGTAGACCTGAGAAGGCCCTTCTGTTAGATGGAGGTTGTTAAGGTTCCCAGCTCTGCAAATTATCATCGGCACGAGATGTCAGCGGAGCTGTCACTCCTATGTGGTATTCACCATTAGGCCTACCTCCAGAACATGCTTATAGTTGGCCCAATTAGGCTATTTACGATAGAGCCTGATTTGACCTTATGGACATGCTTTGGGCAGAGGGCGACCTTTCGCCTTACAGCTTATTGCCTTAAAAAGAACTCGCTACGTCATGCCCCAATATATAATTTAGTCTAAAAATTGGTAAACAAGCACCGCACCGATAGCGAGCGAATTATCTCAGAGAGAAGCGTTTGAGATTCGTATTTTAGAAATCCAGAATAGAATCCCTATGACGGCTAACTTGACAAAGGTTTTTCTTTCTTGAATGTACCTCAAAGGAAATGTTAGGTTATAATAAATGCATTTTGATGACAATAACAAATTAATTCATCATCATCATCATCAACAAGGATTAAGCCTAATGGCCTGTTCCGATCTTATTACAGGTCGAATTGGTCCTTCCATCTCTTCAATGGTCTTCCCAACATTCTTCTCCCTTTTGGTTTATAATTATACATTCTTCTTGGTATGCGCTGTTCATTCATTCGTAATACGTGCTGAAGATAAGCATTTTCATAGTATTTTATTCTTTCACAGAGATGAAATATATTAAGTTCTGTTCTTATATCTTCGTTTTTATTTTTATCGGTTCTTTGGTATCCTGCTTTTGCTCTCAACATCTTCATTTCAGCAGCCTCTGTTTGTTTACTCTCTGCACAAATTAATTATATCCTTAAAATATTAGATCAGTGATGTAAACAAAACTATTGGGCAAATATAACGATGGGCGTTCTTAACTAATTGGATTTAAACAAAGTTTGAAGTAGCAATGTTTCCTTAGATATTAAAGCGTACAAGCCTATGAGTAAGAATTAAATAAAGGTCCCGACATTTTGAGGTAAATATATTTTTTTAGTCCAATATTGGAGAATGATGATAAAATTGAATGCCACTGGCTGTACAGTGTAGGAGGGATGGAACTGATTGATTACTTCATAGCTTCTCTTAGCAATGGCGTCAGAATGCACTTGGGTTTTTAGTTTCATCACTTACCGCGAGACTGCGATACCATGTGGGGTGGAATACTCCATCATGCTGTCCCCCTTTATGACTTACCCTCTAGTTCCGCCTCACCCTCTTTTCTTTCAACCACATGACTCAGAGAACGCGTGAGTCAGTGGCGCGCATCAGCACAAATTCCTACCCAAAATAAACTTGAATTCAGTTGCAAAATTATTTGCCTCAAATTAACTCATCCCCTCTCAGTGTGCAAATGTTATTAGCCATTTATTAATGTATTCCAATAATTAGACCCTAATTGACCAAAATATGTTATATGTCCACAGGCCCACTGGTATGATATTTAAAAAATCCAACAATTGAAATACGTGGTATACGCCCTATAAATATAGGTTACCATTTACGTTGTCCCAAACGAAGCGAGATTATAGGACATTACAATGTAATGACTTTAAAATGTTTAAATTATAATCCTTCATAGGTGCAGGTGGATTTGAAAGATTTTTTGTACTTTTTTAGTGTTCATTTAACACAATACAAGTTTTATTTTTTAAAATTAATAACGATGTAGGCCTACTTGTAAAAATGATAATAATTTCTGTCTTCCACGGCCCCACTTGCCCAATATGTTACTTTTAACTGAAGTAGAACCTAAATAATAAGTCACTGTAAGATCAGACCGATGCGTGTGTGTGTGTGTGTGTCTATATATATATATATAGAGTAATTCTGCCCGAAGGCAGGTCCTTCACTGCAATCATAGCATTTTCATGCTATGCATGCGGAATTGTAGGTGTGGTAGCTTCCCGTTGCTTTCCACACCGGTGAAGGATGATAATGATGGTCATATGATTTCAGGGACCATTTGGGCTTTAAAGTTTTCCTGACATTTGTCTTACAGGTGAGGAAAACCCCCGATAAAAACCTCACCCAGAAAAACTGCCCCGACCGGGGATTGAACCCGGGCCCGCTGCGTGACAAGGCAGCACGCTAGCTCGAGACCACAGCGGTGGATATATATATATATATATATATATATATACGTGTGTGTGTGTGTGTGTGTGTGTGTGTGTATGTACACACACATACAGGGTTTAATAATTAAATGGGACATGTATGAGGTTATAAAGGGGTTGCTGACAAGCGATTTGTGAAAAGTATTCCGGGGTTGTTCATATTTCATACTCATAAGCCAGTATTAAAAGGAAATAGGGGGTGTAATATCTTCATATCTTAATTTAGGATTGGAAGAAGCCCAATTATTAAACAATCATTCCTAATTTTAAAATGTTATCCTGACATTTAATGAAACCGTGAAAAATCTCCAAAAAAATACAAATTTTAATGAATCTGTAAAAGTTTAATTTTGTAAATACGATTGATTAGTTTTTAATGAGCTATTGGTTTTTTATCCATAAATGTCTAACTAAAATCTTACACTATGCATCTCATACCATACTTAGGCCTATTATTAATTTTAATAGTGACTTAATTAGGCTAATAAGTGAAGTTACTTATTGTAACAATTTTAACAAATAATAACTCTAATAGTTTTCGCCTTAGAACCAAGATCCCACATTAACTGGTTTATTTGTAACACCTCAATAACCAGATTTTTGTTTTCGGTTTAATTCTAAACATAACTCGGTGTGGCATTCTAGTAACTAATTAGTACAGTTACACAAAATAAAAAAAGTATATTGTTCGAAATTCATAGATTAGGCAAATACATTTTCGTATTTAAGTTTTTATTAATCTCCTGTATCTGTCGATCATTTTTTAAATCCAATTCTGCAGGACGTAGCAGGAAAAATGCATATTTTTAATTCGTAAAACAATACTTTAATTTTGTAAACAATATTAAAGACCAAGCGAAAATATACCTTAAGGCACATTGTTGCGTTTTAGGGTCATTCGTGAATATGTATGAATTCGGTCTTGTGAATTTCACCACATTTCTACATGATTCCTGGCACTGTCCATCATTCTCTCCGCGGTATGTCCCACGGGATTTACTGAATTTATTTTCGAATTCATCCATGAAATCTAGAAATCCATCTTGATAGGCCCTAAAATGAGACGCTCATATATCAGGTGACCTCGTATTCTAATTTATGTCGACAAAATGAAAAATCACATTCTACAGGAATATGTGCCTCCCTGCATAGAGTTCCTCGGTATACGACCATGTATCCATACAGTTGTGACCATTTTAGACTTAGCCTATATGAATTTTTGGCAGACAAAGTTCTCTTACCACAAACACTTAGGATTACCACGTAACGATTTCAAGTTACATGGCTATCATTACTCTCAAATAAGTATTGGCTAACACCTGAATACCCATGTTCCTGTCAGAGATTAGTCATTTTCTTTTTAATTGTGTTTTTAGAGCAGTGCTTCTCCCAATCGTGGGAGAGTAAAAATTTACTTTTGAAGGAGGATATGATCATATTTTTGTATTTTGGGTAGTTGATATAACATCTAAGTCAGCTTAATTGAATGATGGGGCGTAAAGATAAATAAATTATGGACTAGTTCTAATTTTATTATACAATTGTATTTAACTACCTTCTTTAACAACGCATGTCATTAGCGTCGTAATTCAAATCTAGTCGTGAAAGGTACGACAAATGTTGCTTAGAGTCCTCTTATTTCAGGTTTGAGGTTCTTATATGTACCATAAATCTGTGATACGAGACCCACGGCTTTACTTCCCTTCATGCTCGTGTTCTTTATCCTCTTAAAAATATCGCTGATATGGCAGAGATTAAACTCTTGAACTTTGGAACCAACGGCCAACATACTATTTCTAACGATTAGTGCACCAGGACCGAAAATAAATAAGAACATATTAAGTAGGTGTACTTAATTGAATAAACTCTAATAGTAAATAGAAGTTAGTTATATTTGAAGCATAGGCCTATGTAATATGGATCTGCAAAATCAGTGTTATGATTAAACAAATTTATTAAACGAAAATATTAAATCATGTAATGTAATTTAAACCTCGGTTACTTAATGTATTAGGCCTACTGTAAAAATCTAAATAAAAATAGCCTAATTTAAAAAAATACTATTTTTTAAATATAGTATTTCCCTTAATAAACAAGTGAGCTACGAAAGTATGAGGACTCGAAAGATTAGGAGGTGAGCTGATTACCAATATGATTCTAGACAAAATGTCAATGTCCATTCGACTAACACCCTGTTCGTTCTTAAAGTGATCCTCGTCAAAACAAAACCATGTGACCTGCTCGCCTTTCAGTGGTTATGGACACCGACGTACGTTGTAGAAGCAATAAGTACGCGAAAAAGTAGTTCCCTTCATTACATTAAAAATATGTCCTCTGATTATAGTTTTTATTCTTCATCAATGAAAATAATAATGTTCAAAACATACAAAATATTCTAAAATATAGTTAATCAATAATTACAACTTGAAATAAGTTAGTTTGTTATATATGGGTGATGCATTTGAATCATGCTTCAGTCGATTCTCATGAAACAAAATGACTGAAAGTATGGAGTCTTCTGTTGCTGTGTCATCTCCCTGTCAAAAGTGACAGTAATTGTGGCGCGAATGGCGGAAGGATATTGCTTCTACAACGTACGTCGGTGTCCATAAGCAATGAAAAGCGAGCAGGTCACATGGTTTTGTTTTGACGAGGATCATTTTAAGAGCGAACAGGGTATAAAGTGCTATCATTAGTAAATTGTAAATGAGTCCGCTGACTTAAAGAAAAATGATACTAGTCGAAAAAAGTGCCTGGCAAGCATTTTGTAATATTTTGCATGACTTCCTCGGAAACAATAAAGCCCCATTTACTAAGAGTTGAGAACTTGCTGACTACATATCGTAACTTAGGTTGCAGAATGTCAACGAAATTACATTATCTAAATTCACATTTGGAATTTTTTAGACCAAATTTGGGTAATGTGAGCGAAAATAACATGGAGAACGATTTCATCAAGGTATGAAGAACATGAAAATCAGGGCAGATGGGATATAAGCATGATGGGGGACTACTTTGGAGTTTGGTGAGGGAACACAAAAGAAGACCACAATCACAACTTAATTTTTAATTAGTTGATTGACAAGTCAGTGATGCTGAAATAAATCCATTTTATATACATGTTTGATTTATATCGGAAATATGACAAACAGTAGGATGCTCAACATACGAGTATTTGCTACTTTTCTCTGTATTTAATAAGATTCTATATATTTCTTGAAGGTCTACATGTTAATTTCCTTGAGAACTGTTGATGTGATTATTATTTAACAATTATATAGAATAAATGATTACTGAATGGAATCAATTTGCTTTCAGAAGAATAAAAACTGCAAGAAATTATTTGTGAAAACAGTTTTGAATGCTAACGATCAGGTACTTATTCGATACTTTTAAAATTCATGACGGAACACCGTTGAGGTTACTATTTAAAATTTACAATATAAAAATAGAATACATGAGATCTCAGTCTTCTTAACTTCGGATGTAGGATGTGGAGTACTTTCGGAGCATATACTCCACCTTCAGCTTGTAGATGTGGAGTGCTTTCGGAGCATATGCTCCATCTTCAGCTTGTAGATATGGAGTACTTTCGGAGCATATGCTCCATCTTCAGCTTATAGATGTGGAGTGCTTTCGGAGCATATGCTCCATCTTCAGCTTATAGATGTGGAGTACTTTCGGATCATATGTTCCATCTTCAGTTTGTAAATGTGGAGTACTTTCGGAGCATATGCTCCACCTTCAGCTTGTAGATGTGGAGTACTAACGGAGCATATGCTCCACCTTCAGCTTGTAGATGTGGAGTGCTTTCGGAGCATATGCTCCATCTTCAGCTTGTAGATGTGGAGTGCTTTCGGAGCATATGCTCCATCTTCAGCTTGTAGATGTGGAGTGCTTTCGGAGCATATGCTCCATCTTCAGCTTGTAGATGTGGAGTAATTTCGGAGCATATGCTCCATCTTCAGCTTGTATATGTGGAGTACTTTCGGAGCACATGTTCCATCTTCAGCTTGCAGATGGAGCATATGCTCCAAAAGTACTCCACATGCTACATCCAAAGTTAAGGAAGATTGAGATCTCAGGTATTCTATTTTTATAACTTATTGTAAATTTTATAGGTAGGCCTACTTATTGCCAAGACAATAGACGAGAATAAATTATAACATGTATCAGTTAAATGAAATATCAAAGCAATGTAATTGTTAAATATCAATAGAGAAATCCAAGTTAGGCCGATGGCTTCTAAGGACAAAGATCCGATTAGTTCTAAAATTGTAATAGATGACATAATATTGAAGCAAGTTTCACATTTTAACTATCTTGGAAATCACATTTCTTATAACTATGACAAAAACATAGAAATAAAAATCTCGCTTTTTAAAGTATGTTTGGAACAATAAAAAAATATAAAAAATAAAGGGCATTCTATTAAAATTTTATAAAACAATGGCTGTGCCATCATTTTTGTATGGCAGTGAATGTTGGGTGCTGAATAGAGAGGATGAAAGAATAAATTCATCGGAAATGAAATTTTTAAGACCAGTAAAAATGATTCTTATTGAAAGACCACATTAGAAGTGAAGATGTACATAAATAATTGTAAATTTCATCCCTCCAAAATAAAGTTAAAACTTAAGGGAAAAAATGGATTCAATAATGTATATTGATGGAATGGAACAGAGCCGAATACCCGGAAGACTCTGGAAATATGCATTTTGTAGGTAAGACAACCGTCCTGCTCCATAGCCGAGTGATTAAGGCAAGATGCCTTAGCGCAAAGCTGCGGGACTTGTGCTGGTTCGTGTCTCCATGGGAGAAGAAATGTTCTCTTGGAATTTTGGCCAGTGTAGGACTAGTGTCCACCCAGCATCGTGAGGCATTTGGGTAGCTACAATAAGTAGCGGTTCCAGGTTGAGAAAACCAGCTATAATTGCTGGGGAGCCAACGAGCTGACCACATTTCACCCCTACTGGCTGGATGATCGTCTACCTCTACGATCAACACATGTGGATGTGAGGCCAGCATCCAGCTGGTAGGTCAAGGTCTTCTAGGCCTGTCGCGCCATAGAGAGACAAGATATCCCAAGGAAGACCAAGAAGGGGTAGAATGAAGAACAGGAACAGGCCAGAAGATCTTTACTGTGAAGTTGTTGATAATGATAAAGCACTATTGATGTTATGGCATTGACATGTTTGAACTCAGGAGATCTGAATGATATAGGCCTATATAAGAACCATGAAAAAACTGGAAGATACAAGAAGTTACTCAAAATGTGTTACTCATCGTAATTATTGTTTCTTAATTTAGGCCTAATAAGTGGCGGCTCCTTGGCGCAAGTCGTTAGACGCTCGCCTCTCACCGCTGAGGTCCTGAGATCGAGTATCGGTCACTCCATGTGTGTTTCGTGGTGGACGAAGCGGAGCATGGACATGTTTTTCTCAGGAGTTTCACCCGTTTTCCCCTGTCACAATTTCATTCTACCATTTCTTCATACTCATCTCATTAATTTCATTTCGTTCATCTACACCTGTAATTGTGCGTCAGGCGTGATTGGCTGACACCCTTGTCATTCACAGGCTCCTCTATATAGGCCTATAGGACTATAGGGGTTCATCTCATCCCTCGAATCGACCCTGAGTTGGACACGAGTTGAGGATATGTAGGCCTATATAATTTAATAGAATGTAATGTAATTTTTATCACGCTTCAGGAAAAATATAAAAACTTATGTCATTATTTTAATAACTGTAAACTGTTAGGGTTTATTTGTGCGTTCCTTTGCTTTTTAGGTCCTCCCATATCTCTTTTATAGGCAGAAATTATGGGTAGTCTATAAGGTGTCTCTTGTTAGACATGGCTTGTGTCGTTTCTCCTGCGTCCAGTCTTCTTCTTCTTCTTCTTCATAATTTGTAGGATTTTCTTCCTGTTTATATCCAAAAGCACTCCACGGAGAAAGACGTATTGAATGTGCATCCATTTTATATCCACCTCTTGCCTGATCTTCCTCTTGTTCTTCTCCCGTCCATTGATCTATCTTCTTTAAATATTTTTGCAAGTCTGTTGTCTTCCATTCTTTCTATATGACCTTTCTAATATTTTCGTCTATCTATAATAAATTTGGTTATGTCTTGAATGTCATTTGTCACTAATTTCTGTATTGTGTATTTTATCAGATAATGTTTTCACCTGAATAGATCTTAAGATCTTCATTTCACATGTGCTTATTATTTGTTTAGTTTTTGTTCTATTAGCCCTAGTTTCTGCTCCATATAAGATAATTTTTCGAACTATCGTTTTGTATATGCCAATTTTGTTTTCTATTGACATATGTTTGTTACGTCAAATTAAATCTTTCATGTATCCTTTGTAGTTATTTGTCTTAAATTCTGAGTCCGTAACTCTGAGTTATATAAAATAATTTGTAATCATGGTTTTAACCCTTAAATTCGTAATGTATCCTTTTGGATACATCAGTTGGTTCAGTTAATTTAGCCTAATATTTTAGATAAATCAAAGAAAACGAACAAAAAGAAACCACTTAAATGTGTGTTTAATTACACAATATACTTAATAACAACAGTTATAGAAGATTCCATTTTCACTGCGGTCCGCCACATTTAAATAACTAACAAAAGAAATTTGTGTTTTGCCAATTTAAGGGTTAATATTGCTTAGGCCTACCTTTTTGAGTAGGTCTAACTTTATATTTACATTACATAGAAATTGTTGACATTAAGTCAATTTTCTTAATGTCCCTAGAATATGTGTAAGTTAGATGATATTTTAAGCTTAACGCCTGTTTTAGAGTGTCTTGAGTATTGAAACACGAGACACATTGTTTTTCTCTTTCATAAAGTAGCTAATTTAAATTTCAAAGAGGTTTCAGCATCATCAATTCTTTGCTGGAACGAGGGAGTGAGTGAGAGAGACATTATAGAGGTATTGTGCTTTTCCTCTCTTCTTCACTTGAACCATCTCCTCCATCTTATTTTCTTTCTTTTTCTGTTTCGTCGCCATCCCCTACCTCTGGCGTTACAACCGGTTTTCGAGCTGATGCACATTCAAGATTGCTCGTGATCCTTGTCAAGAGTGATGCTGTAGGTTATTCTCAATGCTAACCCGCAGGGAATACGCCTGCTTTGCACACTCAACAACTTAAAAAAATATATCTATTTCGTGGCTCAATACAGCCAGGTACATAGGTGTACGTGAGCTAAGAGTTCTACGGAATAATACAGCTAGTTAAAATATTTTACTTTATCTGATGTTCTTTCTTCCTCTTTGCCAGAAGCAAATTACATAAACAGGCCAACTTATTATAAATAAGTTACAATTAAATAGAAAACACTTAGTACACATTGTAGGCCTACACGTAAACTTAATATTGATCATCATTGTCATCTTCAAGGTATACCAAGTTACATATGAAGAAGAAAAAGATTTTAGTCAAAAAATTATAAAATTTAACAGAGTAACAGGAATTATAAATAATATTTTCAAGCCAAACACAGTACAGCAATACACACGAACTAGAATTTATAAAACACTGGCCAGACCCATATTATGTTACGGCAGTGAGGCCTGGACAATTCGCAGTGTAGATGAACAAAGACTAACTGCGGCAGAAATGAAATTTATGAGACGTACTGCGGACTATTCAAGGACAGACCATAAAAGGAATTCTGAGATTCTCAAAGAATTACACACAGAATCAGTCATGGAATATGTACAAAAATACAGAAACAACTGGAAATCTCACGTACGAAGAACGAGCAGAACAAGAATACCACGTCAGATCTTAAATTACCAGCCACCAGGCAAGAGATCTTTGGGCAGACCATTCAAACGTTGGATTGAGACCGTAACAGACCACTATGTCTATCACATGAAAGTAAGAAGAAGAAGAAAACTTAGTACACATTGTATACATTAATATACGTAAACTTAATATTAATACTCATCATCATCATCATCGTCATCTTCAAGGTATGTGCCTGTTGGCCCGTTCCGCTCCCCGGTGCATTATATGCTGCAGGTGCAGGTCGTCTTTCCAACGACGTTTTGGTCTTCCTACATTTCTTCGGCCTAGAGGCCTATAATGAAGCAGCTGTTTTGATAAACGATTATTTGGCATTCTTTGTATATGTTCAAACCAATTACGTTTATTTCTGTGTATTCTCTCGTTTATATTATATATTTGTAATTCATCTCTGATATCTTGACTTCTCTTTTGATCTCTTAGAGATACACCTGAAACTGATCTGAGAAATCTCGTATCTATTGTCTCAATTTTATTTTTATCAGAGATCGTTAAAGGCCAAGTCTCAGACCCGTATGTTTAACGTTGGAACGGCTACTGTTTTGTAAAATTTTAAATGAGTTTACCTTGTGGTCTTATTTCTCAAATATCTTCTTATTGAACCATGTATCTGTTGAAATTTCCCTAATTTCTTCTCCATGTCCAAATTCTGCTGGTATGATATCATGCATCCCAGATAATTGAAACAAGTTACTTGTTCAATTATGTTTGCTCCAATTAAAATTTGTGTCCTTTTGTGCTGAGTTCCAATAAATGCCATTGACATTTTGACACCTATTTTTATTATAGGGTGTTAAATAATCTTTTATTTGCTGACGATGTAATCATAATACAGAAAAATGAAGACGACTTACAGAAATCAATGCATGCATTAAATGAAATATGTAAATTATACGATCTAAAAATTTCTGTAAGGAAAACGAAGACCATGGCTTTTAGAGGAAGAGATCCAGTGAGAACCAAAATTATTTTAGAAAATCAAAGTATAGAACAGGTGTCTAGTTTCAAATATTTGGGCTGTGATGTTGGCTACAATGTGGAAAGAGATATTGACTCCAAAATAAATAAATTTCAGACGGTGTGTGGAACAATACAGAGAACATTCAAAAATAAAATTAGAAAAGAAACCAAGATAAAAATGTATAATGTTATGGCGGTTCCCACAATATTGTATGGATGTGAAACTTGGGCTCCAGTGAAAAGACAGAAGGATAGAATACAGACGGCAGAGATGCGGTTCCTAAGACAAGTAAAAGGATGTACAAGACTTGATAGAATAAGAAATGAGGATATAAGAGAAGAATTGAAAGTACAGCCTTTGTTGGATAAAGTCACGAATTACAGACAGAAATGGATTGATCACATGGATGGAATGAGCAAGGAGAGATATCCATTGTTAGCCAGAAATTATCAAGCAAGAGGAAGGCGTGATGTTGGAAGACCTAGAAGACGTTGGGCTGATGCATTATGAAGTCGGAACGGGCAATTGCCTAATCCCTGGAGTGATGATGATGATGATGATGATGGTGTTATCCACAAGGCCCTACTTTCATAGCAGTGTTGAAGTTTAACTGTTTTGTGATTAGATGACCATTCTGTGTATTAGTTGTAGGCCTATATAAAATTACTACTAAATGAGACTTTATAAGGCCTTTTTTAGGTATTGGAAAATTCAAGATAACATTGGTAAACATGATTTTTGTCTCATGAGCACCAATAGTTGTACTTAATGCAGTTTTTATCGTGTTTTTAAATATATATTCGGATTTTTTTAATTTCAATTTCAATTAATGGATTTAAATAATTATTTTTTTAATAAACCTAGATTTCTTCCCGGAAAATCTTGGCGCAGTGAGCGATGAGCACGGGGAACACTTTCATTAGGATATTTCAGCTATGGAAAAGAGATATCAAGGCAAATTGAATCCTAATATGCTGGCCGATTATTGTTGGACCATCAAGAGGGATGCTTCACAGGCGAAATATAGCAGAAAATCGTCATTACTTACTTTCTAGGTGAGTCCGAATGTTCGAATATTGTATAGTTACGAATGTAGAAAATATTAAAATGTTTGAAATTATAAATGCCTGTTCTGTCGGAAACCTTGCGTGATGGAGAAAAACCGATATCATATTTGAATTCAGGAGAAAAATACTATCAGTATCACATATTTTTCTTTCTGAGCAAAAAAAAAAAAGTTTATTTTTTGTTGCTCAGTGTAATCGAATTATCACATCTAATTATTGGTATGATAAAGGGATTTCTAATAAGAATTGACAAAGTTTAGAGTGTGATCGATTATGTTTTACTAATTAACTTACTCTATGGCTTGTCTATTTCATAGGCTTCATATCGCATTCACTAAGTCCCTCCACTGCCCTATTCTCAGCCAAATGTATCCAGTTCTTATCTTCGATATTCAGATCACTGCTTGGTTATTATTTCGCAACTTATGCCTAAGGCTAGGCCTTCCTAACAGTCTTTTTCTCAAGGTTATTAAATTAAAATTTTAAGCATTCCTATGTCAAATGAAACTAGATCCCTATAAAACCATTTGTATTGTCACCCATAACCTCTTCATCTCATTCCCCTACAATTAATACCCCTGACCAT
The DNA here is from genome assembly GCA_030220185.1 of Diploptera punctata. Taxonomy (NCBI): domain Eukaryota; kingdom Metazoa; phylum Arthropoda; class Insecta; order Blattodea; family Blaberidae; genus Diploptera; species Diploptera punctata. The sequence goes on along the minus strand of JASPKZ010005284.1, from coordinate 1,320,367 downwards.
ATTGGGAGGGGCACGCCGTAGTGTAGTGGTTAAGGTACTGCGCTACAAGCATGAAGGTCGAGGGTTCAAGTCCCGGTGGGGTCAGGATTTTTAAACTGACCCAAACCTTCTGGCGGCACTATGGCCCTGGGGTCGACTCAGCCTCTAACGGAAATGAGTAACAGACGCTTGTTCTGGGGGAAAAGCCGCCGTCACGCAGGGCTGACAACCCGGCTGACATCAAGTGCCGATTGTCCAGAAAAAGTGGGAGCCTTAACCTCTTACTACCCGAAGAGCCTCCTGAGGCCTGTAGTGGATTACTTTACTTTTTTACCATATTGGGAAAATGTTAGGCCTAATAGTTATGGAGCTCCTCATTATGGAGCTTCCTTCCATCCCATATTCATCTCTTATGAGACTGAATTTTCTTATTAACTTAAGATACGACATTAAACCCGTCCGGCTGAACACTGTGAGAGAGATGAGTTTTGAAATTTTTACATGGTCGGGTTACCAGCCCAGACGCACAACCACATTCCCTAGTGGATCGGGGATTTATTTCGGAGTTTCCTTCTCCTAGACGGGTTGCTAACCAAAGCTTTGGAGTCCCATCTACCCCTTGGCTTGCAGGTTTCCTCTTCCGCCTTCTTTACCGTTGAGAACAATTTTCTTCATGCGCTTCTGAAGTCGTTGAGGTATCCCGCGTTGGAGCTAGTTCGCTTCACTTCTCCTCTTACTCGATAGCAAGCTAGTTAAAATCCAGACTTCCTTATCTAGTCGTCTGGGTCATTAGGTACTGAGCCCCTCCACCACGACAAGGTCTAGCCCGTGGGGGGTTACTTAAGATACTATTTTCCACTTTATTTAACTTTTTTGCTTTCCTTAATGTATAGTCTGTGAGGTTTTAGTTGTCGTTTTAAGAGAGAGAGAGAGAGAGAGAGAGAGAGAGAGAGAGAGAGAGGTGTAATCCGGTCGGTTTAAGAAAGAGACAGGTACTTCATCTTTCCCTCTGTTATGCCCTGTCCGCTCTTACAGTGATCTTCGTCAAAACAAACCCATATGACCTGCTCGCTTTTCATTGCTTATGGACACCGACGTACTACGTTGTAGAAGCAATATCCTCCTGCCATTCGCACCACAATTGTCACTTTTTAAAAGGAGATGACACAGCAACAGAAGACTCGATATTTTCAGCCATTTTGTTTCATGAGAATCTACTGAAGCGTGACTCAAATGCATCACCCATATGTAATAAACTATTTTAAGTTGTAATAATTGATTAGGTATAGATCTATTTAAGAATATTTTGTATGTTTTGAATATTATTATTTGCATTCACGAAGAATAAAAGTATATTCTAAGGACATGATTTTAATTTAATGAAGATAACTACATTTTTCGCGTCCTTATTGCTTCTATGATGTAATTCGGTGTCCATAACCAATGAAAAGCGAGCAGGTCACATGGTTTTGTTTTGACGAGGATCACTTTAAGAGCGGACAGGGTATAGCATAATATGCTGGGGGAAGACCAAAGACAGTTGAATGCCGTGCTTAACTATAATAAATAACCACGGGCTAAAATATGTTTGGAGTGGGGGGATGAAAACATTCAAGCATTTCCAAGAATTTTGACACAAGACGAGCATAAACGTTGTCGTGAATATTGTTAGACAAGGATGGCACTCAATGTAAGAATAGAATAGTAGAAATCATGACCACTATAACCTCGCAACGTATACGTGTTCTGAATCTATCCACTGCACTCTTCGTGCTTCTGATAGTTGGTGTTAATGTGGTCAATTTTCAATTTACCCACCAACTTAGGCTGACCACTTTACGTAGATTATGTATTATTTCATTTATAAATAGGAGTTTAGGATGAGTGTATGTTTGTGTGTTTGTGTAGTGTAAAGTATGTTTTATGAAGAATGATAAAGAAGAGAAGAGAGAGGGTGAAACTCGGTGCCGGCAGGTAGTCTGCTCCTGTCGAAAAGCAACAAGTTTGATATACTGTAATTAAAGAATAATAGATCCGTCATTTTATCATATTTTTTAAAGAAGACTTTTGTTTGAAATATATTTCTTAAAATGTAACTACTCCCTAAACTTGATAGACACAATATATATATATATATATATATATATATATATATATATATATATATATATATAATATACAGATTTATATTCAAAGTGTAAGACTTGTATATTTTTTAATACATTTTCTTTAGCTTTCGCAGTCATTGCTTAAAAAGATCATTAATCACTGGAAATCTGATCCAACGGTACTACCGGTCGCTCTCTCTTGCATTCTACTCCCACATGCGTTTGGTATTCTCTTCCCACTCCTCTGAATACGCCAAGTGACTCCGTAGAAGAAACGAGCCTGGGAAGCTAGAAGAGTGAGATTCAAGCGGGAGTGAATGTGTATTTGACCGGCTCTAATTATTACTAATTTCTTTAATTTCTATGTACTTTCATATAAATAGAATATTAAATTTAATTATTTGCCAGTAAAAGTGTGTTTAAAGTAATATTATTTTCACCATTAAATCAATAATTTTAAATGTGAACGGACCAAACCGTATTACTTCCAAAACTTTTGCTCTAATATAGAGTAACTAATTTTAAAGCGATTTTATTCTTTATGTAATTGGATTCAGAATATAAATATCAACTTTTAGTATTCTCCTTTTTTTAAATAGCTTTCATAGTTTGGGGGTAGTTACTCGTAGGCTATTTCTGTTTTATTTTTCATGTAAAATTTGACTTTTTGGATAGGCTAGTTAATACAATCTGCAACGATGCTCCTCATAGACCTATGAACCGATTGGAAAAATTACTTTATATATATATATGCCTAAATAAATGCATTTTTTTGTTTAGTTGAACAACTAAAAATAAAAAAATTATAAATTTATATCCTAATTATTTTTAGATATCCCATGTTTATTACGCGGGGTTGCCCTGGAATCAACTTATTCCGATCGTCTTGGCATCAATGAACTGAAAGAAAATAATAATAATAATAATAATAATAATAATAATAATAATAATAATAATAATAATAATAATAATAATGTTTTATTTATTCTGGCAGAGTTAATGCCATAAGGCCTTCTCTTCCACTCAACCAGCACAAATACAAATAAATATTTGACAAATATAGATATACACTATACTAATTACAAACTATTAAAGATACATTAAATGTATCATCATCATCATCATCACTCCAGGGATTAGGCAATTGCCCGTTCCGACTTCATATTGCATCAGCCCAACGTCTTCTAGGTCTTCCAACATCACGCCTTCCTCTTGCTTGATACATTAAATGTAGCAATGTAAATTTCATGTATAAACAACATTTTATGGTTATTGTGAGTTAACCATAAAATAGGCCTATAGCCACATGTTGTCGCGGACTTTGAATATATATAGGGCCTATTCATTCAATTCTGTGTACATTAATTTGGTGTAGCTAGTATTTGTTATGGTTTAGGCAGCGTAAGCCATTTAAGCCACCAAAAGCAACTTTTTAGTGCACCGATGCATTCTTATTTATTCTTTTTAGCTCCGGCCCTATAGTATGTACGGTAATATGCTGTATATATTAAGTGACACCAAAATATCTGTAAACGATGGTAAAAACCCCCATTCAAATCGGTCAAGTAGTTTCTGGGTCCATGAAGGAAGACAGACTGACACTAACACTCATTTGTATGTATAAAGATGCAAACTTTATTGTACACTTCACTTCCGCGACAATATATTGCAGTCTGGACTGACGTTAACTAGCTATGTATAATTATATAACATGTTATTCAACTAAAACTTACCCTCTGTCTGAATTTTCACTCAAATTCAGGAGGGCGAAGAGAAAATAATTTCCCACAGCTAAAAGGAGCAATAAAAAATGTTCCCACCCCAAAATTCCTTCCCCGCGGGATGTTCATGCTTAAATACGGCCCTGTCGCGTAAGTATAATTAGTAATAAGCCTGTAAACAAGTTTAATTTGGCGCTTCCGCTGCAGGAGCAATTCATTCAGTAAAGTTCACAACATTCCTCTGCATCAAGAGTTACATTTGCTAAAGAACTTTTGACCATTGACTGCATCCATTACTATGACATCACAGCGAATGCAACGTTCCCAGTGTTTGGCAGAAAAAGCCGATTCAAGAAGGAGTTGAAATAGACCTCTCGCACATAGATGGCAGAGCCATCAGCAGTAATATAGCCTAAATTATGATAGATTATAATAAATAAAGTACAAAAAATAAAATTTATAAAATAGTTACCAGGCATACTATATTGTTATAATAAAATCAGTCAAACATATAAATTTGGTATCAACATTTAATAAATGAATATTATATAAATTAATCAGCTAACCGTTGTGCATGCTGCCATTTCATACGTCCTAATTGAATGTTCCCAATACGCGGTTGTATTGTATTTCTACCCTACACAATAATACATTTTTTAAATTCGATTTGAGGTTCTTGCCTTCAAATCGATTAAATAATTAGAATAGAAAACCTCAGGATGTGTATGAAGATCGTTTAATACGTAATAATACAATTTTTTAATTCGATTTGAGATTCTTGCCTTCAAATAGATTAATAAATTATGACAATTAGAATAGAAAACCTTGAGATGTGTATGAAGATCGTTTACTATGTAATAATACAATTTTTGAATTCTATTTGAGGTTCTTGCCTTCAAATCGATTAAACAATTATGGCAATTAGAATAGAAAAGCTCGATATGTGTATGAAGATCGTTTAGTGTAAACTATGTTCACCGAAAGTTCACATGGGAATTTGTGGTTATGTTTGCATTTGGTAGTGTGGTAGATGTCGAACTCTCCGCATAGCGAAAACTCGCAGTTTTCATTAGAGTCGTAGTATGGTAATTGAGACTGTTAGAAGCAAAGAGGTGTACGTGATTTTTTTCGAAAAAAATTATTCAACTTCAAACCTGTGTTTCTCAATACTGCAAAACTTGCACTTAACCCCTTTACTTATAACCGCCTCAATTATGCCATTCTATGTTTTGTGGTGATAGTCGTGTATTACTAATATCATCTCAACATGTTTTAGTCTCTGGTTGGCTTGGCGTTGGTCCAATTCTGGTCCATCACAGCGTCCGTGCTGTATAAATCAAAGACGGATTTTTTTTTCAATGTTATATAGGCTACTTTTTAAATATGGCAGTACGGTAGTAGTATTTTCCGCAGTTCTTTTATAAGAATGTTTTCCCGTGTCTGTTCGTAACGATCTTTTCACCAATTATCAGTTTTAAAAAATCGGTGATGCAAGAAACTTCCAAATCTAAACGAATTTCTCAATGAGTGAAATGTATGGTTCAAACTTGCTAATTTAACAAATAGATCCTTCTCTTTTTAATTAATTCGTATATATATATATATATATATATATATATATATATATATATACATAGGCCTATATATATCAAGCTATATTGCATGAAAGCAAACATGACCGACGCTAGTGCGATACTAAATTAAAGCTAATGTATATCCCCACTCCAATATTCGGAATTTGCTCTAGTTCTTCAATAGCATAACTTAGGCTGAATTTAGCTGTTAAAAATCGAAAATTGCTGCTTCTAAAATAATTTTTTTAATTTTCGTTCAGGTGAACTTCCACTTGCCGAAGTCCGATTATGATGCTTAACGGACATGACGTTTCTTTTTATTTATTGCTAAATGCCGATTTTGGTTCAGAGAAAAATAAAAACTGATGCTGATAGAGCATTAAAGCGCGCGCGCGCACACACACACACACACACACACACACACACATATATATATATATATTACATGGGTATTTTAGTAAGATTGATGAAGGATACATGAAAAGGAATTAGGATAAAAATTCCATTTTTTCATGATAACCTCAATGGTTTCATTACATGGGAATTCACTAATAATATTGTTTTTGCGCGATAGTGCGTTTTGTCGTACTTACAAGCAATGGCGACCATGATTGAAAGTTCAACTTCCTACATTTCGGGGTTGCCAACCTAAATAACTATCCTGTAATATGCCTATTACACATTACTACCCACTTGCGGGAAGTAAAACCACTGCCCTTTATGTAGCTATATACTAAAACATATCCAAAATGTAGTGTTAATATATATTGTATGAAAGAAATCTCTGCATTTTAAATGAGCTGAACTTAATTTGAAACAATATTCAAAGTTGACTTAACAAAATTCCACTGAAAACTTTTAGACTTTTTAGCTTTACGTCTAATATTCTTCTTTTTGAGGAAGCTAGCAAGTGTAACAAAATCTGCAATATTGACACCACCTTTTAAATTTATTATCTTCATCAGCATTGAATACTATGACCACAAACTCGCTGGAGACTTTAATGTTTCACTCCTAGCCACGAAATAAGCAACCATACTTTTTTTTCACTTGCACTACAATTCTTCTTCTCCAATCACTTTCTGAATGAAATGTATGTTTTTTCATATCTTAATTTAGATTTCTCTGGCACTAAAGAAGCACACCCAACTTCCCACGCTTCTTCAATTTCGTCGTTTTGATTAAAATCATTCATACTTGCAGCCTTTTTATGCGAAATTGATATCAAGACCTGCTGTAAACTCAACAATTATTTCCAACATTTAGCATATATACGTTGTATACGTTGGCTAGACTGCTAACTCAGTCAATTGTTCATAATTAACGCAAATATTTCCAACAAAGATGTTACTATTTTACTATCATTTTGAAAACACCATCGCGAAAAAAATTGTACAACGCACGTTTGTAAAGTGTTTTACAGAATCTCGGAAATTAAAAACCTCGCTATCTCTCGGTTTTTAAACATTTTCCTCGATTCTGTAAATACCACTCCCCAACCTCGTATTGTAGGCCTAATATACTATAATGCAGGGTCATTTGATATTACAGTATTCATTACACAATAAATGAAGAACTGTAAAATAATTAAAGATAAGTAAATTAATTATTTGCGATTTGTTTCACTCTTATATATTTAAAGAATGGAATGTAGCTATTGAGATTATTCTCATTAAATTATTTTTTTATTACGAATACAAATCTTAGTCGATCCTATTTAGTGGACACTGAAAATGACAAGTAAAAAAGTGTGTATATAATTATATTTAAATATTACAGGCGTTAGCGAGAAAATACCAATTCAACACATATATTCTGTTAAAAACATTAAGAAAATTGGGCAGGAAGTAAATATCAATAAAAATAAATATATGGCCACATGTAAATAGGGCTATATATCGTCGCTTAAGATTGTAACTCACATTAAGACAATTTCACAGGAGGAACAAAAACTGCACTTTCCTTTTATTTCAACTAAGAAAATAAGGTTTACATTATTTTAAAATAATATAGTATACTTTATATTATGTACCCAGTGGAAATACATTCCAACAAATGACATGAAATAGTTTCCCCAAGTCCCAGCAGGCGCGAAGCGGTTTACACTATGGGGTCACGGGATGCAGCCAACATATAGCCTGTACACACAAATGCAGCTCCATACATGTTAAAAGCGGGGAAATAGCTTACTGTATATTATCCATACTTAGTGCATGTTACATGTACGGCTCAATTGCAACAAGTGGCAGAGACAGTTCGACATGAATTCCCAGAAATAAATACCATGATAACAGCAACGAAGAAGGTTTTCTTAAAATGTCCTTATCGTGTACAACGCTACAAGGAGCAGCTACCTGATGTACCTCTGCCTCCTGAGCCAGTGATAACAAGGTGGGCAACATGGATATAAGCTGTAATTTTCTACAGTAAGTACTTCGAAGATGTGAAGTCAGTCATTGAGGACTTTTCTTCTGATCCGCAGTGTGTGTGAGTGCATCCTTGTTAGCATTCAACAGTTCTAAATGCTCAGTTCAGTTTCATACATCGCAAGTCAATTTAGCTGGCTTCCCAACAGTATCAAGAAACTGGAAACTTCAGGTATGCCTCTCCAAGAAGCTATGGAAATAATGGAAGATGCAATTCAAAAGGTCAGTGTTGTACAAGGCGAAGTAGGTGGTGTAGTTTCCACTAAACTGCAGTCTCTGCTAAACAAGAATCCTGGATACCCAACTCTTGTTACTCTTTCTCGCTTATTTAATGGTGAAAATGAATAACCCTCGAGAATATTATCCCTAGCACAATCCCTCTCTATAAATATGCACCGTTGACTTCTTGCGAAATTGAGCGATCTTTTTCAATTTATAAATACATATTGTCAGACAGAAGACTGTACATGACAACAGAACATTTGGAAAAGTATATTATAATTAATTGTGGACACCGATCCAATGTGACTTAAATGCTTGAATGATTGATACTTGTACTTCAGTACTGTACTTTATAGCAGAAGTGAATTGATTAATAATTAACATAGAGATTTGACTAGGCCTATATGGACTTCTTTTTTATAGCAAAGAAATAACATTTTGGATTTTACATATCATTTCTTTATTACGTATTTATTTACATATTTCACAATACTTGGTTACATACTTATGTACATATTTCTTAATTTGATATTACATAAAATCCGGGCCCTAGTGATAACTAATAGGCTACATAGGTTTCCCTGAGAATACAACTCCCAGATTTAAGTTTATATCTATGTAGCTTGAAGTCGAAATCTGGATTGTTGGATCAGAACAATAATGTAGGACTAAAAGAAATTACCAGAATCTATCTTATTTTTAATGTAATTTAATAAAATTTTCATACAAATGCACAAGGAAGAGAAATTTAAATATTAATTAAACAAAAATGTTTCAACATGGAAGAATGACAAGAATTGCAAAAACAAATTTATTACAGTTATAAACTTCCCCTGTGATTGTTATCTTCTCATAACACGCTCGAGGAAGCCACTTGCTATAAATGTCAAGTTACATAAATTCTAATTATATTTACAATAGGCTACTAAATGCACTCATACGCTTTATATAGTAAAATCGTAGTTGTAAGAATGTAATATTTCAAAAAGAGTTTCCCAACCTGTGATATTCGTATCCGATTATTTTTTCGGTGTCAGTGTCGAATAAAATTGAAATATGAATTTAAGAACAAATGGAGAAATGTTATGATGATGATGATGATGATGATAATAATACTACTCACTGGCACTATCGAACCCGTAGGTTCATGGCCGCACGGACACAAGCTCTCCATACATCCCTATCCTGAGCTAATGCTTTCCAATCATTTCCTGTATAATCTACTTCCCTCAAATCATAGTTAATGTTGTTCTCCCACCTCATTCTTGGTCTACCAACTGGGCGTTTTCCTTCTGGCTTTCCTACAAGAAGTTTCCATGCACGTCTTTCATTCCCCATACGCGCAACATGTCCTGCCCATCGCAGTCTACGGGACTTAACTATTCTTATTATATCTGGCTTCCTATAAAAACCATGTAGTTCATTGTTATGTAGTCTTCTCCATTCACCTGTCTGTTCATCTCTCTTTGGTCCAAAAATGTTCCTAAGTACTTTATTCTCAAATACTCGTAATCTCCTTTCCTCCCTTAAAGTAAGAGTCCATGTTTCGCACCCATATAATATAACTGGTAGAATAATAGTTTTATATATTTTCAGCTTAACGTTTTTTGAAAGGAGTTGGGACATCAAGAGTCTCTGCAATGCATAATAGCATGCATTTCCAGAATTGAGCCTATGTTTAATTTCTTTGTGCATCTCATTCCTATTTGTGATTATTGTTCCTAGGTATTTGAATTCAGCCAATTCCTCAAAATTTCCCTCATTTGTCATTAGCTGTCCATTTCCATTATAAATGTATTTCTACGTGTGACCATATATTTAGTTTTACTGATATTTACTTCCAGTCCTAATTTCTTAGTGTTACTCAATAGTGTGTGCGTGTTGGCCTTTAGTATCTCCTCGCTATCGGCCAGTAGTACTACATCATCAGCATAAACTAACAGCTTATTAATACCATTCAGTTGTAAGCCTTCCTCATTCTCTAAAGATTTAATGGCATGCTCTAGTACAAAATTAAATAGTAGAGGAGATAGTGCATCTCCTTGCTTCAACCCATTCTGGATTTCAAAAGTGTCTGAAAACTGTTTGCGTAATAATAATAATAATAATAATAATAATAATAATAATATAGTTATAGTATAAAATTTTACGTCTCTTCGTAGATAGCCTACTATTAACATCATCGCCATTTTCTGATGCCTCCGGAAATATAGTCATTAATAAAAAAAATGCTGTGGTTGTTATTTTTGTTGTTGTTATTATTATTATTATCATCATCATCATCATCATAATCTGCCTTTCAAGTATTAGGCCCAGTGATCCGTTACGGTCTCCCGCCATCTCCGAAAAGGTCGACCCACAGCTCTTCTGCCTCGAGGAATGTAGTGAAGAATTTGTTTTGGTATTCTGTGACGATCCATGCGCTGAATATGGGCTAGCCAATTTTATTATTTTTATTATTATTATTATTATTATTATTATTATTATTATTATTATTATTATTAGTCGGCCGCGGTGGACTAGTGGTATGCTCCTTTCCTCTGGTCCCTAGGGTCGCGGGTTCAAACCCGGCCGGGGTCAATGGATTTTTAGGACGGAAAAATCCAAGGAGCAAGTCCTCCGGGAGGGACTTTAAGCCGTGGGTCCCGAGTCTGAAGATTTTCAGGCTCGTAAAAAATCCTTAAGCCTGAATGAAAAGGCCTCTACGCAAAATTTACCGAATTTTCCCGTCCTAGTACTACCTTGGTTTCCTAGATGTCAGTATGAGGCGGAACGCTGACCACGGACCACTCAAAATGACATCATACGAAAACAAGTGTAACTAAAATTAGTATGGTTCAAATTCTTCCCTGTAGGAGGAGAGCGCCTAAATCTGTGTAAAGGGAAAACACAGGCTTACAATACTATATTATTATTATTATTATTATTATTATATATTATTATTATTATTATTATTATTATTATTATTATTATTATTATTATTATTAATATTATTATTTTGTCCATCGAGGTGATCTCTGTGTAACATAGTTGCCTCATACACAGCGGGCCCGGGTTTAACACCGGTCATGACAAGTTTCCTGGGTAAGGTTTTCGGGATTTTTCCTTACCTATAAGACAGGTGTTGGGAAAAACTTGAAAGCCCAAATAGTCTCCGAACACCATTTGGTAATCATAATCAATCTATCATATTCGCTTTATTTAGTAAGAATGTGTTAGTAAATGGAGTGTCTTACCTTAAATGTTCGTCCTGTCTCGGCGATGACCCCGCATAGGGAGGGATCCCTCATTCGGGGAAGTCTTCTATATCCTGGTATGCTCAAAAATGTAATTTGATCTGAAGTTTAAATATCCTTTCCCGACAGGTCGTGTCAAATAAGGCCTGGATGACGTGGGACGTAAGAAAGTATTTTAAAGGGAGAGAAAAAATTAAGAATAAGAACGAAAAGAAAGAACATATTATATTTTCATTGTTATTGGTCTATAAAAGAAAAGAGAAAACATTAGGTAGAAGTAAGAAGCCATTTTCAAGATAATCACGCGTGGAGGTCATGACTGATATAGAAATGACGTAATGAATTTTAGTGCTGGGCGAAGGTCGTTTCTCATATCAGAGAATGACATAATCTCCTAATGTTCTCAACTACGTACGGAGTTTATTTTCGCATAATTTATTTCAAATATCTGCTAAACGAAGTCTGCATTATTTCATGAAATATAGGCCTAGGTTTATCCAACATTTTTTTATATACGATCAGTTAAACAATAATTAGGCATATTTAAATCATTAATGCCTAAGTAACCAGAATATTAAACCTACACTTTATTTCCAACTAGTGTTCTATTAACGCGGTAAAGCCTGCCTGCGCCTTAATTTTCCCTTTTATTTACGTATAAGAAAACTAACACTGCTTATTTACAACACAAATCTGGAAAGGAATAGAAAGTTGTTTATTTTCTTTCAATATCGATCAAATGTGTAATTTAGGCCTATACTAAGAAAACTAGTTCCTGGTTAATTAAAATTTTGTTAAAATTGACGAAAATGATTTGAAGATTTCTTGATCACACACATGAATTTCTGATAATACAAATCAATTATTTTTCTCCACTTTTGTTCAGTTTTTAATTCGAATAAATTATAACTCTATCTTCCCTATATCTAAGTAATTGTATGGTAATCAATTGAGTTGGTGTTTACTTGATGAAAATCCATATTTATTAATTAAATAAAAATAAAACGTAGTTTTATTTGGTTTTCATATTTATTATATAATTCAGTGACAGCTGTTTCGGTACACTGTACCTTCTTCAGACATGTTAACAAATTATTTAACATGTCTGAAGGAGGTACAGTGTACCGAAACAGTTGTCACTGAATTATATAATAAATATTAAAATCAAATAAAACTAAGTTTTATTTTTATTTAATTAATAATTGTATGGTATTCTTTTTCAATTGAATGCGCTTGAAAATTGTTTCTAATAGATGATTTTTTAAAATCTTACCATGTTATTGTAAAATATGCTCATATAGGCCTACATTGAGGCAAGATAACCCATATAGTCCTAAAACTTCGAAAAATTTTGGACTCATAATATATTAGAAATGGTTTTTGGAGAAAGCTTTACAATGAATAACTCCATAATTCATAACTTTCCTCTAACAACCTCTAGCAAGGATTTAGAAGAATGAAAATGAATAGATCATGTAATCAGATTGGGTGGTAGTTGAAATCCTTTCAAAAGTTTCGGTAATTAACATTTGGGGAAAAAATGAAATTAATAGAACATTAAGACTGCGTTTGTGGAAGGTTTACCAATCAGATAGATTTTTTAAAAAGTGAGTCAGAGATATGAACTGAACTGAGCTAATGCGTGACAGAATTTCGCAGGAGGATATTAGGCTACATCTTGTACAAGACGATCCTAAATGATTTAATTAATTAATTAATAATTACAATACTACTAGAGCTAACAATTCAGTTCTTTTTGTATTGCAGTTGGTAATTCAAAACATTTCTTTCACTTATTATTTCTTTAGAAATACTTTTTTAAAATTTGTATTTAGGATACTAAAAAAGTCAATTTATTATTCCAAAATAAATGAAAATTCGTGTCATGACATCGAAACATATTATTTACTCTAGATATCCTACGATGTCAGGAAGCTTAGGGCCCAACGGTCCCCGAAAATCATCCGGTCATCATCATCATCCTTATCATTATCTTCACTATCCTTCACCAGTGTGGAAAGCAACGGGAAGCTACCACAACTATAATTCCCTAGTAAACCTGCAAAGCATAGTATGAAAATGCTATGATTGCAGTGAAAGACCTGCCCTCGGGCAGAATTTCTATGGCTGGATGGATATCCTACAAATGAATGAATCAATTGCAACACAGAAAACAGCGAGTTGTCATCTCTGTTATTTTGTAATTACTAATTAAAGATTTTATGTACACTGGGGATTTAAACAGATTTCAGGGAAAAGGAATTCGAATTAGGCCTCTAAACTGGTTTCAATTCTTAGGACAAGAGCCTTCGTGAGTACGGGATTAATTGTCCGAGTATTAGGCCTACAAATTTTAGTTATTTATTAAGCATACTCCAATGTTGTTAATAATTTAGATCAAATATTAAGGCTAAAGTTATAAAACAAACTATTAAAATTGCACTTTACTCCAAGAGTTGGTTAAATTTGAGAACAAGCGAAGCGGTGAAATAAGAATTCATATCAAAATTTGTTTACAGTATATTTTTATCGACATAATTTTAAACATATTTGCAAGTGGAAACACACTGCATTTGAACAAATCAAGATTAGTACAAAGTTTGATCATCAGCATCAAGTATTAGATCTTAAGGTATGTTCTGATCTCATGTTAGAATTGGTCTGTCCGTCTTTTATTGGGTCTTCCTATATTTCTTTGTCCTAGTGGTCTGTAGTGAAGAATATCTTTCGGAATTCTGTTGTTGTTATCCATTCTATTGATGTGGTCCATCCATTCGTCCCTGTGTTGTGCAATCTTATATAAGGTACAGTAATGGCTTGAACATAGGCCTATTTATTTCTATTCTAATACCATCATTTCCTTTCCGATCTGCTATTTGTATAGCCAGCCACGCCCATCAAAAACCTCATTTCTGAAGTTTTTATTCATCGTTCCTGGTTTTTGGTTGACTAAGTGTTCCGATCCATAGAGTAGTTGTAGTAGTATCTTAATTAATTATATCCTGATCTTAAAGGGAGAAATGAACTCCGAATGTAGAAATATAGGTTATATTTTCATACTGACCCTAAAAGACTTGTTGTATTAATATAATAGCCTACAAAAGAACTGCCATTGTTTTTTTTTAATTTGAAGTGTCTCCTTTTTAGTTGCCTTTGGACTCCATTTTATGATGGCACACATATAATTAAATTTATTTATTTTGTTTACAATGTCTTCATTTTTTCTATATGGCACATTGTAGGCCTATCCCAAATAAATGAAATTGCTCACCTGTTCTATTCTTTTATTCTATAATGAGATTTAGTACTCTTAGTGTTTCATTCCCTCAAAAAGCTAAAACTTGATTATTTGTTATTAATCATATTTGCATTGCTCCATTTTATTAGGCTTAACGTTACATTTTATATATTATAGTTCATATATGCCATTAAAATATACTTCTTATAAAGTGTAGGCCTATGCTTTCTTAGAATATATTCACAGTTAGGAGAAATAAACTTTTACTGGCCATTTTGTAAGCTGTGATCATAAATTTAACGCAGTAATTATTCATAATTTTATTAGGCCTATATAAATACGATTTTTTAAACAATATATATTATTTTATATGAACATAAATGTATAGGTCTAAGTAATAATTCAATATAATCACTTCTAAGATAAAGCCCTCTCTTAAATTATGCACAAGGATTTGTTAAATTGCTCCTTTAAATTTAAAACAATTTCATTTAGAAACAAATCCACTTAACGAGCATATTTTTCTATAGCCTACATTCGATTAAAGAACATTTCGGATAACCTTAAATTCCTATCTTTAAAAAAGATTATTATGACAATTTTCTCGTTGAGAAAATCATCTTTGGTAGTCTTGAAGCTGCTTGTTCATCTATATATCCGAAGTTTGCGAAGTTGACCCTGGCCAAGGTTTTTTTTTTTTCGGGTGAAAGAAATTTGAGATAGCTAATTTCTTTTCGGAAGAAAATCTAATTACCGCAGTTCCTTGTCACAAAAATGTGTGACATGATTTAAAGAATTGAATTGTTGCTTTAGAATTTAACGAAGTGATTATAGTAATGGATTCATGAATGGATTAATTAAATAATAGGCCTACATGAGACTGTAAAAGTAACCAGTGCCATCTAATTATTATGTTTGTTTTCAGAAAAAAATATTGTTGAATTTGAGCAAACCATTTAAAAAACAGAGAATTCATACGCGTATTCTTAAACGAGAATTAATTATAATATATATATATATATATATATATATATATTTATTTATTTATTTATTTATTTATTTATTTATTTATTTATTTATTTATTTATTTATTTATTTATTTATTTATTTATTTATTTATTTATTTATTTATTTATTTATTTATTTATTTATTTATTTATTCATTCATTTATTAGAAAAAACTGATAAATAAGTTACGATAACAAACGGTTCTTCTAATGTGTTACTTTCGTGTAGTGTGTGGTTCTATTTTTAAAATTATATGGTATGAGTTTCTAGTTCTTGTCTTCCCAAAACTTTTTATGAGCGAAGAAAAAAAATTATTTCACCCTCCTCCAACAAATTGTAAGAAGATTGATTTTTGTTTCTCTTTTTCTTGACTTACAAGTTCTTTGCTTTGTCTGCGTCTGGCTTCCAGCCGCCATTTCCCCTCTTCACCAGTCCCCTTTAGCCAGTCGTTCGTTTTCTCATCATCAATAATTTCCTTTCCCTACAGTCCTCAACCGCACCCCCTCGTTTCTTCACACACGCCACCCACGTTACATTCTAAACTTTTACTTTCTCGTCTTCCCTTCTCTAAGTCGTTCTAAATGTTGCTGTTACTGTTTTTAGTTCAATAGCAATCCTTAAGAATCACACTAAAATATAGCTAGGGGCATATAGGGACTGATCCCTCAACATTCCAAATTGACCAAGAATTAGACAATTTAAAATATTTTCCATTAAATGACAGTCATCATCATCATCATCACTCCAGGGATTAGACAATTGCCCGTTCCGACTTCATAATGCATCAGCCCAACGTCTTCTAGGTCTTCCAACATCACGTCTTCCTCTTGCTTGATAATTTCTTGCTAACAATGGATATCTCTCCTTATTCATTCCATCCATATGATCAATCCATTTCTGTCTGTAATTCGTGACCTTATCCAATAAAGGCTGTACTTTCAATTCTTCTCTTATATCCTCATTTCTTATTCTATCAAGTCTTGTACATCCTTTTACTTGTCTTAGGAACCTCATCTCCGCCGTCTGTATTCTATCCTTCTGTTTTTTCAGTGAAGCCCAAGTTTCACATCCATACAATATTGTGGGAACCGCCATAACATTATACATTTTTATCTTGGTTTCTTTTCTAATTTTATTTTTGAAAGGTCTCTGTATTGTTCCACACACCATCTGAAATGTATTTATTTTGGAGTCAATATATCTTTCCACATTGTAGCCAACATAACAGCTCAAATATTTGAAACTAGACGCCTGTTCTATACTTTGATTTCCTAAAATAATTTTGGATCTCACTGGATCTCTTCCTCTGAAAGCCATGGTCTTCGTTTTCCTTACAGAAATCTTTAGATCATACAATTTACATATTTCATTTAATGCATGCATAGATTTCTGTAAGTCGTCTTCATTTTTCTGTATTATATTACATCGTCAGCAAATAGAAGATTATTTATGCACACTTTATTATCTATTCTTATTCCTGGATTCACTAAAACTTTCCTTACTTACTTTACTTTTGAGGGCCTCTCCACTTTTCAGCGGTTACCCTGTATTCCCATTCGCCATTCTTGCCGATCACGCCATTCATCCTCCTCCAGACCTCGGTCGTTCATCAATCTATGGATCTCTCCTCTCCAAGTTGTTCTTGGCCTGCCCCGTTTCCTTCTACCAGAAGGCGACCATTCCAAAAGAGTTTTGGGCCACCAATCATCCTCCATTCTCCTGACATGGCCATACCACTGAAGAACTCATCTTTCGATCCTTTCCACCACTGTCTCCTCCATATCCATCATCTGCCTCACTTCTTCATTTCTTCTTCTTTCCAACCTGGACACCCTGGCACTGCGTCTTATTCCATCCATCTCCACTGCCAAGATCTTAGTTTTTTGTCCCTCTACCAAAGTCCATCCCTCAGCACCATAAGTCATTATGCTTTCTACAACAGACTTCAAAATCCTCTTCTTCGTGTGGTTTGACATGGCCCTACTCCACAGTACTCCATTCAACATTTTTATGGCTCTTCGTGCTTGTACTAACCTGCTATCTACTTCAGCTTTACAACTCCCTGATTCATCAATAAGTGATCCCAAATATTTAAATTTTTTAACAGCTCTAATAATTCCTTGGGATAGGGATATATCTCGTCCACTTCCTCCTACTACAAGATATTCAGTTTTTTCCATGTTTACTCTTAATCCTCCTATTTCAAAAGCATTTAGAAGTTTTCTCATCATGTATTTCACATCCTCACGACTCTGAGCTATCAACACTTGATCATCTGCAAATAATAAGGAATGTATTGTGCCACCTTGGACTGGTACTTCCATGCCTCCACAATATCGACTCCACTGCTCCAATATATGCTGGATGCATATTTTGAACAGAGTAGGAGACATACTACAGCCCTGTCGCAGGCCTTTAGTAGTTATGAATGGAGACGATATCATCTTACCCACTTTAACCGAAGCCTGACACTGCTGGTACAACCGTCGGACAAGTGAAATCGTTGGTAAATCGATACCAACATCAACCATTGCATCCCAAAGTTGGTTGATTGGCACGTAATCATAGGCCTTTTCTAAATCAACAAATATCAAATGAATTTCCTGGCGCTTAGCATGTAATTTTTCTGTTATCTGTCTCAGACTAAAAATGTGATCCATGTATGATTTCCCTCTGGTAAATCCTGCTTGGTCTTCCAACATTCTTCCTTCGATAGTGTGTTCAAGTCTGTTTGTGATGATACTGCTAAAAATTCTACTCATGGATGACACCACACTGATTCCTCTGTAATTTCCAGGGTCTTTACGATTTCCCTTTTTATGAATAGATGTTATATATGACATACACCAATCCTTTGGTATTTCATCACCCTCCAAAATCTGATTAAACAACTAAAACTTTCCATTTATTTAAAATATCGTCTATATTAAATGACAGTATTAACATTAATATTAATCTAAGCGAATTCCTAAGCAAGTCGAATTTTTGGTCCAATTTTGGTAGTTTACGGAATATGTATTTATTTTGTTAAATTGAGGAAATTCAATTTCTGATGTCAGTTTATTCTAAAACGTCGGACTGCAGTGAAAACGAATCATGCATAACCATACGTTAATATTTATTTGCATACTGACATCAATTCTGTCTACCGATTTATTTTTCCATTACTCTATTAAAAATATGAAATGAATTAAACTGATATATCATGACTTATATGATACAATGCCAATTTAAGGGTTAATTTAACTGTATGGTATAGGTTTACATTTGCAACGAACCAAACATGGCGGTTTCTAGAGTCATTTTGAATTTCGGATTGCAGGTAAACTCCCAATTAAGCCTATAACGGTCGGATTTCACTGATTTTTAGAGAATACCTTCCTCGGTTTATTTTAATTGAATACAGCCTACTAAGTTTCGTTGTGAAATATCGAAAATTGCTATAGGCCTAGGCCTAGCTAGAACACTTTTTTTATTTTCATTTCACGTGAGCTACTACACCAAATGGTTCGATTTTGCTGATTAATGAATTGGCCTTACTTTTTTAATGAATTGCTTATGCCAAGTTTGGTTTCGATTAAATAAAAATTGCGGTCGCTAGAGCGATAACGGACACACACACATAATAGGCCCCTAATTATATATGTGTGTGTGTGTGGGGGGGTGTTATATTGCAGATTTTCGCGGATGTAAGTATGAATAAGAAAAAATTTTCTTGGTTTTTCCGTGTCATGGATTCAAGTTCGGCTTCTGGCCACTGATTCTGACGTTTCGCATGTGGGATCAAGCCGACACGTTGGAATCAGTGGCTAGAGGCCGAACGTGAATCCATGACGCAGAAAAACCAAGAAAACTTTCTTATTCATATAGGCCTATGCCTATATATATATATATATATATATATATATATATATATATATATATATATATTCTTTTTCACTTCCTGGTTTAGGCAAGAGTTGCCTGTTCCGTCTTCACTAATAGATCTAAGACCATCAGTCGGAGCTAACTGAACCCTGTTTTTTAACGAGGTTGTTACTCCTCCCCCTCCTCCTTTCTCATCCGGGCTTGGGACCGGCCATGGCGGAGTTATATATATATATATATATATATATATATATATATATATAGCCTTATATATGGAATGATAAGAAAAATAAATGCCTGGACGGGATTCGAACCCGGAACTCTGAGTCTGTACCTCAGCGTGTTATCCACTACACCACCAGGCGAATCCAATTCAAATACTTATTTTTCTTATATATGTATTATATTCTCCATTATTACTAGATGTCGCGAGAATACGGTCTTCACTGCCATCTAGTAGCTGACTATAACAAGTAAGCAAATTAAAGAGAATATTTTTACTTTATAGCAGTGACGCTTTATCGATGTTATAATTAAATATTTAACATTGAGCAATACAAGCTTAATATAGAATGATAAGAAAAATAAATGCCTGTACGGGAGGTAGCATGCTGCCTTGTCATGCAGCGGGCCCGGGTTCGATCCCCGGTCGGGGCAGTTTTCCTGGGTGAGGTTTTTATCGGGGTTTTTCTTCACCTGCAAGACAAATGTCAGGAAAACTTTAAGGCCCAAACGGTCCCCAAAATCATATGGCCATCATCATCATCATCATCCTTATCATTATCATCATCACCATCATCCTTCACCGGTGTGGAAAGCAACGGGAAGCTACCACACCTACACAATTCCCTAGTAAAGCTGCAAGCATAGCATGAAAATGCTATGATTGCAGTGAAGGATCTGCCTTCGGGCAGAATTACTATGGACGGATATATATATATATAGGCCTATATATATATATATATATATATAGGCCTATGCCTATATATGGTCTATAGCTTGTAGCCAATTTGGAATTTGGTTATGGCCATTTTCGGTATCTGTTATAGGACCGGTGGATTTGTAAGAAATGTTCAAAAAACGCTTTCATGAGAACAAGCTCAATAGCTTCATTATTTTAATTCAATAGTTTATTGGATAAAGTCACGAATTACAGACAGAAATGGATTGATCACATGGATGGAATGAGCAAGGAGAGATATCCATTGTTAGCCAGAAATTATCAAGCAAGAGGAAGGCGTGATGTTGGAAGACCTAGAAGACGTTGGGCTGATGCAATATGAAGTCGGAACGGGCAATTGCCTAATCCCTGGAGTGATGATGATGATGATGATGATAGTTATATCATTGTATCAAAATCAAAGCTAATATGTGGTAGGAAAACTTTTATATTCGTTTAGCCTATGATGGATTAGTGGTTATGCTCCTTGCCTCTGGTCCCGATTGTCGCGGGTTCAAACCAGGCCGTGGTGGTTGGTTTTTTTTGGATGGAAAAATCCAAGGAGTAAGTCCTTCAGGAGGGAGTTTAAGCCGTGGGCCCCGAGTCTGAAGATTTTCAGGGTCGTAAAAGATTCTTAAGCCTGAATGAAACACTTCTAAAAAATTTACCGATCTCAAATCCTACATTAGTTATACATTAGTTGCCACTCATGACATCTTTGGGCAAATAAGATAACTAAAAGGAACTTGGTCCATTAACTCCTAACAAAGGAGAAGATATGGCTCAACAATGGGCTACGCCATTACATACTACAGTCTATAGATAGAAGAATTTAAGGGGATTACATTTCATGAGACGAATGTCAGGATTAATCTTTAAGTATAAGAATGAGAAGTGGAAATGCAGTGTTCTGTCAGTAGTCCGATATTTATATAATCATCATCCGGTATCATGGCAGCTGCCGCCGTCTTTCGAAAACCAAACGCCATTCCTCTCTGTCCATCCACTGATTTTCCTCCAGTCCTCTGATGGGCTATTCATAGCTGCTTGTACCCCTTCTATCCAAGTTTTCTTCGATCTTCCTCTCTTCCTCCTTTCCATTGGGATCCATTCCATAACAATTCTAGGCAATCTTTGCTCTGGCATTCTTTTGAAATGGCCATAGCATTGTAATATTTTCTTTTCTATAATGTCTATGATGTCCGGCTCCTATTCCACATCCATAATTTCCCTTATTTCTTTATTTCGTATTCTATCCATTCTAGATTTTCCAGCTGATCTTCTTAAAACATCCATTTCTGTACTTAAAATTCTTTTCGTTTCCCTGGAGGAATTTGCCAGACTTCCGCATCATATGTTAAAATGCTCTGAATTATGGTTTGATATATTTGTAATTTTCTGTTTTTTAAATATTTTTGCTCCACTAAACAGAGTTTAAAGCATTTATTGCTTGTTTTGTTTGAACGATTTTATTTTTAATTTCCACTGTGTTATCGCCTCAATGGTCTAATTTTGTTCCTAAGTAAGTGCATTCAATACTAGGTTTTAGTTCTTCTCCATTGTTGAAATTTATATTTTCCATTTCTTCTCCTATACATAGATATTTAGATTTCTCAATGTTTAGGCCTATATAAAGTCCCCATTTTTCATATTCTTCTTTTAGTATTTTAGCCATATATTCTATGTTATCGTGGTATTGTGCTATTAATACCTGGTCATCTGCAAAATTTGGTGAATGTACATGTGCATTTTGGATTGGTATGCCCATTTTTTGACATTTTTTCCTCCAGTCTCTTAGTAGGGCCTACTCTTTCGAGATAATTTTTTAATAGAATTAGAGATAAACTGCAACTCTGCCTTAAACCTTTTGTAATAGTAAATCCCTCTGTTGTATGATTTCCAATTTTTATTTTCGAAATAGATCCTTAGTATAATGCTTTTATAGCTTCTATAGTAGGACAAAAAAGTTTAGGCCTATATAGAAATGAATTATAAAGACAAATTAATATATTCAGCTTATAGGCCTAGTTTATTGTAATAGGAAAACGTCATGGCTTATCTTCTACAGTGAACATTTCTACCTAAAGTTATTGCATGAAGGTAGCCGACACATTTAGGCTATCATAGAAAACTGGTCATTTTATCTTGGAGTCTTTACATACGTACATGGCGGCACCGTCCAGTGTGCTGTATTCTATGGCTCAAGGGGCTTTCTTGGCTGCTAATTCTTTCGCGGCTATCAAGATGGTGTTATGGATCTTTAATCCTAGATATATGGCGGCATGAAGGGTTCGCCTAACAAGTCGATGTTTGGGTTTAAAAAGTGGACATTGACACACTAAAATAGGGCGTCAGAAACTGCATAGCCGACAAGCTTGAGAGTCAGAAAGTCAAAGAGTACAGAATGAGTCTCGCCATTCTAGGAGAGAGAACCTCCCACAATTTAAGTGTTATTCCATTCAGAGAAAATTAACTTATGCAAAGCATAAGTTTATAAGTCTGTTCATAAAGAGAAAACTCTCCATGGGAAATATGGGCTGGATATCCCGGAGCATTGCCTCCGCATGAGCAATTAGGTGTGGTGTATAGGCATTTGCCGGTCCTGGTCTTGAAGAGTGTGTTCTTCACATTAGTATTTCTGGAAGTAGGCTTACTGCCAGATTTCAAAGCTTCAGGAAAATGAAAGTACGGGGTTGGATTTTGGGTACTTTATGAAAAGTTTCTAGAGCCGTCTTAAAAGCAGGGAAGCCACGGAAGGATGCAGGGTGGCCAGAACCCCCGCAATTTGCACATTTAAGCAAATTAGGGTTTCTCTATGCCTCGGCCTTAAGAGGACAATGTTTCTGAATGTGGTCCTCAGCACAGACAACACAGCATGGAGTCCGATTGCACCCAGGAAAGGTGTGGCTAAACACTGTTTAAGTCTAGACCTTGGCTTGTAAGCTCCTACAGCTACAAAAGTGTAAAGAAGTAGGACGCTTCAGGTTGTAAATTTGGAGAGCTACAATAGTGTTCTTCAGCTCTAATATAGAGATCGGAGGGGGCTTGATCAAATTATTTTTCATCTTTGAAATTCATCTTAAGGTTAGAAGACACCTAACACTTGCTCATTCCCATGAGTCATTAGCAATACACTTTAGAGTTTCGTTTTGAGGTTTATAGCTGGTTTTCTCAACCTGGAGCAGCTACTTATAGTAGCTACCCAAATTTCTCACGATGCTGGGTGGACACAGTTCCCATAATGGCCGAAATTCCATAGGGAATTTTTTTCCTCCATGGGACTCAAACCAGCGCAATTCCCATAGCTCTGCACCGGGCGTCATGCCTTAAACCGCTAGGCTACGACGCGGGGCTGACTATTCTATTGTCTAATAACAATAAACCCTTCTGACTCAACTCATTACAAGTTCTAGGTCCAATCTTTTTTTTAGCTAATAGTAGTTTCGAATAATACGCAGTTCTGAAATTAGGCTACAATGGAAATGGTAGTCTATGTATGTATGTATGCCTATATATGCCTATGTATGCATCTTTGTGTGTAAGTAAGCTTATGTATAGGGTATGTGTGTAGGCTGAGCCTATGTGTGTGTGGAATTGAAGTAATTATCAGTTCTCTGAACAAATTGACTGCTTTTGCGTTTAATTTTGTAGCCTTTTTTGAATTAAATCTACTGAATAATTTAATATATTCCCTCCGAATGGTGGTATAAATATTTCTTTTCTTAATTATTTATTGCGGGGTCACGTCGTAGCGTAGTGGTTAAGGCACTGCGCTACAAACCAGAAGGTCGAGGGTTCGAGTCCCGGTGGGGTAAGGATTTTTAAACTGACCCAAACCTTCTGGTGGCACCCTGGCCCTGGAATCCACTCAGCCTCTAATGTAAATGAGTACCAGACGCTTGTTCTGGGGTAAAAGCGGCCGTCACGTAGGGCTGACAATCCGGCTGACATTAAGTGCCTATTGTCTAGAAGAAGTGGGAGCCTTAACCTCCTACTACCCCAAAGGTCTTCTAAGGCCTGTACTGGGATCAATTTACTTAATTATTTATAGGACTAATAATAAATTGGGTCCACCGCCTTGGTCGTCGCTGCCTCGTACGCAGCGGGCCTGGGTTCGATCATCGAACAAGTCGGAACAAGTTTCCTGAGTGATGTTTTTTTTCCGAGTTTTTCCTCAGACAAATGGCAGGAAACTTTAAGGCCCAAACGGTCCTCGAACATCTCGCCATCATAATCATCATTATTATTCGTCATGTTTAGAATGAATGTGTTTGTGTGTTTGTATATGAATGTGTGTGTGTGTTTGTGTGTATGTGTGTGTATGTATGTGTGTGTGAATGGTGTGTTTCGTCTTAATGTGGTGATGACTCGAAGGAGGCCCTTTCATTGAGATGATCACTCATTCGGGGAGGCCCTCCACGTCAAAAAAAGTATTGTGTTTCCTTAGTTTAAAATTCTTCTCCCGACATGTTGTGTCACTGTAAGGTTCCGGAGACGTGGAGCACGCACAAAGTTCCTACAAGGCGAGAGGCTAAACTGCGCTAAAAACAAGAAGAATGAGAATAAAATAATAAATTGGTTTCTCAGTCCTGGGATTAAGTTGTAAATTACTGTACATTTGTTTTCTACATCTCGTTCTTAGAATGTCTCTTATTAATATTTTATAGGATTACTTATTTATTATTAAACTATACCCTTTTTTTAATTTCTTTCTTTGTCGTTTTCTTTCGTTTACACTGTTCTTCCTATTTGTTTTACCTTTTTATCGTATTCACACATACAAACACAAGACAGGACACACACCCAGACCCAAGGAGGAAATTTAAAATCCCCCCCCCCGGGAATCGAACCCGGGTCGCCAGAGTGGATGGTAGGTACTCCACCGACTACGCCACGGCGACGGACAAAAGTTGTAAGCTATTCTATCTTTTTTTTTTTTTTTTCTTCTTTCTCGTTTTCCTTTCGTTTACACTGTTCTTCCTTTTAGTTTTTACCTTTGTTAACCTTTTTATCTTACACATAAAACACAAGACAGAACACAAACCCAGACCCAAGGTGGAGATTTAAAATCCCCTACCCCGCCGGAAATCGAAACCGGGTCGCCGGAGTGGAAGGTAGGGATTCTACCGACTACGCCACGGCGACGGACTATACCTAAATTTGTAACTTCCTCTGGATTTAAAGCAATAAACTGCTAAGAAATTGAATATTTTAATTTTTAAATTTCATTAGACACAGTTCTCTGAAAATTCATTACAGCTTGCTTCAGAAAACGTTCCTCTATATCAACCTCCGAAGGTGTAACTGCATGAGCACTCTTCTACGTACCAAACCAGTACGTGTACTCACCGCGCGTAGCTTACGGTGCCTGTATTTTATTTTACCTTTAGTTGTGGCGGCTCGTAGAAATATAAGCATATTGACATCCCTCAACTACATAATTACCTGATTAATTTCTGTGACTATTTAACTCATGCCCCAAATGGGAGTCAATGACCAATCACGTTTCAATTAATTTTGTTTTACAACCAATGATAGTCGTGTTTCTCCTCGCTCTTGGTCGATTTCTCTTTATCAGCTCCTGCTTTTGTGATAAAGAAATCTCTTCCTTTTTTAATATTCTGAATAGGTCAGAACATTATTTTGCAATGAATGAATCTCCAACAAATACATTGAATATAGAAATAATGAACACATTTCTTAAATACATAATTTGATAACTGTGTTTGTAAATAATAACTTACCGAGCTGTTTACTAAAAACAATAAATAAATAATCAATATGCCTAATTTTATTTATAATGTACCGTTTGATGAGTTTCTTCTTTTTTTTTTCTCATCTAGGGTGCATTCTTACAATATTGTGATCCTATTTGGCAATACACAATGAAGTTAAATGTATTTTTGTTAACCTTTATTACACTTCAGGTTAAACAAATAACCTAAGTGCTTGTTATCATAAGTAATGTCACGAGTGTTTTCCAATTTTACTAGAGGATTTGGAAATCAAGAGTGGCATTTGTTAGTAGTACCGATATTTAACAAATAAAAGTAACCTGTTTACTCAGAAATCATTATTTTAGTGCAGTGAATAAACAAATGATTCAAACCATATTTTCTGATTTGTTTTCAAACATCACCGTTTACATTAAGTAGCATATATAAATATTTTAAAATACCTGTAACTATAGTAAAGTAAAGTAAAGTGATCCCACAACAGACCCGGAGGCCCTTGGGGTAGTAGGAGGTTTAAGGCTCCTACTTTTTCTAGACAATCGGAACTTTATGTCAGCCGGGTTGTCAGCCCTGCGTGACGGCCGCCTTTACCCCCAGAACAAGCGTCTGGTACTCATTTCCGTTAGAGGCTGAGTCGACCCCAGGGCCATAGTGCCGCCAGAGGGTTTGGGTCAGTTTAAAAATCCTGACCCCAACGGGACTTGAACCCTCGACCCTCCGGCTTGTAGCTCAGTGCCTTAACCACTACGCTACGGCGTGCCCCTAGCCTACATAAATAATTATTTTTGAGTAAACAGATTAATTTTATTTGTAAAATACCGGTAGTAGGGCCTACTAAAAACGCCACTCTTGATTTCCGAATCCTCTAGATAAATTGGAAATCACTCGTGACATTACTTATGATAACAAACACTTAAGTTATTTGTTTAACCTAAAGTGTAATAAAAGTTAGGCCTAATGAAAATACATTTAACTTCATTTCGCGACAGGCCTGGAAGGCCCTTAACATACATCCGGCTGCTGGCCTCACATCGACATGTGTTAATCACAGAGGTAGGCGATTATCCAACCAATGTAGAGGTGACATGTAGTCAGTATATCGGGTTCCTCAGCCGTTATAACTGGTTTTCTCAACCTGGAGCCTCTACTTATTGTAGCTATCCAAATGCCTTACGATACTGGGTGGGCACCGGTCCCATACTGACCGAAAGGAAATACATTTACCTCCTTAATACTCAATATATCAAAGTTAACCAAATTTCACATAATTTTTCTACACCTTACGTCATAGGACTTTAGGTTATTCATGAGCAAAGCGGACAAAAGAGAAGACCTCATGGTAAAAGAGTTTAAGACATAGGCTAATGTATTACATACGGAGATGTCAATATGTTTCACTTCCATCTTTTTATTGTTGAAATTGTTTGATTGCTTCAAGCTTCTTAATATTGAGTTCCATTATAGAAGTGTACATACGTAATACAGACACCAAGTTCTTGTTGGTGCACGCCGAATTGATTTAATATTGTTCAATTGGGAGCGGAGCTTTTCGCGCTGATACGCTGGTTGGTACATTTTCAATAAAACGACCCGCAAATTTTCGAAGATTTGGAAACAGTTTTTTTTTCTGGCATTGACTTATGCAATTAGGCTACTCGTATAACCCTAACTTTCCTTATGGTCCCTAAGAAGTATTTTGCAAATTAATCAATTCCATTTGCAGATCGCATTTGCATCTGTTGGCTCCAAAGAAAAGGAATCATTGAAATACGCCATTCTTTGTCCATGGATTTTAATTCCACAAATCTATGATCACACTCTCTACGGAGGTCTTCTCTCAATATATTGTACTTTAAGTGTACATGTTGCTATTGGTCTGTTATTACAGATTTCATACTTTCGAATTTGCTGAAATTAACTTTTACTATGTGAGAACTCTATAAGTTTTTGCATGGAGGCTTTCAAATCGTCTACAAGATTAATAATTCAATTGTCCTTACAAACCTAAGTTAACATCATTCAAATGGGAAGTGATATCTACCAGACATGTTAAATTACATATTCATTCCTGATTAGATAGTTCAGGAATGTCACATTTTGAGTTTTCAAGGATTCCTTAATTTCATAGCGTAGGTTTGTACCGAAATAACTTTTTCGGTACGTGAAAACTACGTAACAACTACGTCATCGTGCCTTCCCTCTACAGTGATGTTATAGAACAGTGTCAAATTCCTGTCTTCGTTGTACTCTCTCCTATGTACCCCCTTCCTTCTTTATGCGCTGCGTGTGACTGCGCATCTTCCCCTCGTTATCGAAAGCCTCAAATAAGCTGTGCACGTTAGTGTCAGGGTCATCATCAACTTTGGGATCGTCGTGGTCAAGTCGACTGTAGCTCGAGGGAGCTGTTTGGTTTCTTCAGTCCCACAAGCCAGGGTAGGGCAACCAGGACTGTGAACCCTAGCCCTCGGCTGGACAGGATTGTGTGTGTATGTATGTATGAATATTATTATTGACTTTTTTAATTATTGATGACCGAGTTTGTTAATTTATATTATTTCATTCATATCTTTTCTTTCAATGGTCAAGAATATAAATTTTTGTTATATTATTTGTATTTCAATTATCTGACTAATGATTCTCATTAAAAGTTACCTTATTTTTAGTTAACATATGTTTACTAATTGTGTAGCTAGTCATGTTTCATATTGATATAGATTCTAAAGCTTTCTCAAGCCAAATTAATCCCCTTTTTCCTTCTAGCTTCCATGATTATAATACTGTTTAGCATTCAGTACTACATGTTAAGTAATTTACAAAAGAAAGGTGGATTAATCTTTGCCTTCTATGGGCCCGGGCAAAGGAATGTCGATATAGTCACTCAAAACTTTCAAACTCAATGTTATAAAAAAAGTTGGTAGAATCGCGCGGCGCAGATTTAAAAAAAAATCCATTATATTGCTTCGACTAAGCCATAGGGTATTACATGACTGTAGTACGTTAAGTCAGAATAATCACATCCTATATTAGTAAGAAATTCCAGGAACTATCTGTGTCGAAATCCTCGTGATCGAATCACATTAGTCACAACCAGTGACATCACATGTTCCATGGTAACAACTTGTGCAGAGTGGCTCGCGGTGAATATATAATACACTGGATGGCTAACACATTAAACACATGAAGTTCTTGATGTGTAAGATAATAACTCAGTTTTCCAACAAACCCATTTTCATGCTCTATTAAGGATGGAGCTCCATCTATCGCCACAGAGATTAAATTTTCTAGTACAATTATGTTTTTACAGCTAATGACAAATGAGGTAAATTTTGAGGAAGTGGCCGAACTCAAATATCTAGGAACAATAATCACAAATAGGGATGAGATGCACAAAGAAATTAAACATAAGCTCAATTCTGGAAATGCGTGCTATTATGCATTATAGGGACTCTTGTCCCAACTCCTTTCAAAAAACGTTAAACTGAATATATAAAACTGTTATTCTCCCAGTTATATTAGGGCTATGTGGATGCGAAACATGAATTCTTACTTTAAGGGAGGAAAGGAGTTACGAGCATTTGAGAATGAAGTTCTTAGGAAAATGTGTGGACCAAAGAGAGATGAACAAACAGGTGAATGGAGAAGACTACATAACAGTGTACTACATGGTCTTTATAGGAAGCCAGATATAATGAGAACAGTTAAGTCTCGTAGACTGCGATAGGCAGGATATGTGGCACGAATGTGGAATGAAAGACGTGCATGGAAGCTTCTTGTTGGAAAACCAGAGGGAAAACGCCCACTTAATAGACCAGGAATGAAGTGGGAGAATAGCATTAACCATGGTTTTAGAGAAGTAGATTATACAGGCTATGATTGGAAACCATTAGCTCAAGATAGGAATGTATGGAGAGCATATGTCCACGTGGCCATGAACTTTCGATAGTGCCAGTGAGTTAGTATAACTATTTTGCAACACGCTTGAAAAATATTTTCCCATTGGTAGGGTCCTTTAATTATGATACATCTAATAAATACTTCTGCACATTGTAATCACAATCAACTCCTCTAACGAATGCATGTTCGATCCGCACTTTCATTGAGTGCCAGTAAGTAAAACACCAAATAATTAAGCTTACGTTTTAACAGCTCCTCTATGTCATCGGCCATTTGTGATAGTCTGTTCGCAACTGTGCAACGAGACAAACTCTGAGCTCAAAATGCATCCACTAATGAAGGATTCAGTTCTCCTTCAATCCATCTACAATGGCATAACAGTCCAATGTTGGACCTTAAATTCTCCTTTGTTAGGAATTACTAGACCGAGTTAATTTTAGTTACACTTATTTCCCAAAAAATGTCATGAATGGTATGCGGTTAATATACCGAGTAATTTAGTAGGCAACTGAGATATTGCTAGGATGAAGGAGGTCGGTAAATTCTGCTTAGAGGCCTCTTTATTAATTGATTAATGATCTTTTACGTGCTTGAAAATCTTCAGACTCGGGACCCACGTCTTAAAGTTCCTCCCGGAGGACTTGCTCCTTGGATTTTTCCATCCTAAAAAAAAGCCATCGACCCCGGCCGGGTTTGAACCCCCGACCCTCGGGACCAGAGGCAAGGAACATAACCACTAGTCCACCGCGACCGACAACACATATCTTATGCGGCCATTATTATACATTCCTTCACAAACTCACCTTCTGAAAACTTTTTCGATGCTCTAGCTGTAAGCTCTGAAATTCTGTAGTAGACATGGACCGCTCCTGTAACATTCACCGCTTTAAAATCTAATTCATCTTCACTAGTTTCTAATTTTGACTTCAGTTCGTCAATAGCTATCAGTGGACCCACCCCTCATAATGTAATCTTCTTCATAACATTGTTGATGTCTCGATATAAAGTGTCTCTTGGCCTGCAATTGTCAAGAAATCATTGGGTTTTATCACCTTTCAAAATAAAGCAAAAAATATTTATTTTATCATTCACGGTTGAAGCTCTGTTTTGTCGATTCAGTTGCAGTCGAAGTCATCACAACTGACTAGCAATGTTAGCTTGTCCGAAGTAGTGTTGAATAGGATGGGGGGGGGGCGTCTTGTCACACATAGTCAACACTCTTTAACAGCCTTGTTCTGTATCTTAGATGTCACGTCTTGAATCTCTTGGTAGTTATCTGAATTCAAACGGAAGGGAAAGAAGCGAGGAATTTCCCTTCTTATATATCGTTCCAAATTTAAATTCAAAACCCAGATAAGCATTCTTATTTTAAACTTTGTATTATCGATTAGACACATTTTCATTCTTTTTAAAGTTGTTAAGAGTTTTGCGTTATTAAAAATGTGATACCAAAATTAATTACTATTTTTAAAAATAGTAAAGTAGACTTTCATATTATATTATTTTTGGTCTGGACATCTTACCTCAATATTAATGTCAACCTCAAAATATAACTTCCTAAAATTAAATAGACTTTCATATTTATCTTGGAAACTTGGAAGCTCTTTATTGCGAAGATAGAGGGGGGGGGGGAGGGAATGACTTTCATCTACAATCACGGAAGTCACTAGCAAAAACATTTATCCTGTTTGAAACCAAAAAAAAAAAAAAAAAATAAATAAAAACTTTAATTGAGTCTGGTAAGCATAAACCAAACGTGAAGGTCTGTCTGTATGTTTTTATATGTAGGCCTACCGGCATGACAGGGTTCGATCGTTTAAATAAAAAAAAATAATAATTTGTATTTTTGTAAGTATTAGGTACTAGAAAAAGTGAAATTAGGTACTAGAACAAGTGAAAGGACATGTCTAAAGACAACTATAGGATTATCAAAAACTAAAAGAACAAGACTAAAAGGCCTTCTTCTGGAAACCATGTTGTCCTCTTCTTGGCGGTACACAAAGACGGAAATAAGGTTCTGCTTTAGGATCTCTTTTACTATAATATATATATATATATATATATATATATATATATATATATATTATATTTATTTATTTATTTATTTATTAGAAGTCCCGGCCACGCGTTGCTATGGCTAAGGTATACGTTAAAAATATAAATTAAGTTGCTGTCTTTCAGCCAGATTACTTAAAACTAATACTTACACACGAAATTAATAATATTGAAAATAAAATAAACACTGATCACACTTAAATTATGAAATAATCAATATTTGTAATTCAATTGAAATTCGCGGTTGCAACAAAAAGCACAGCCATCTAGATCTCTCTTTGTTAAATAATAAACAAATTACCTTACCAAATTACCTTACACCGTCATCTGTTAGAATCGTATGGAACTCACAGATAATTACACCGCTATCTGTTAGAATCGTATGGAACTCACAGATAATTATAACTCTTTGTTGAATAATAAACAAATAATTTACAATAAAAAATAATGCCACTATACATTTAGTTATAAACTACCCTAAGTCTCAAGTTGGATCAAACTGCACACAGTGTGTAAAATTTTATTAAAATCGGTTCAGTAGTTTAGGATTCCATCGCGGACAAACAACGTGACACGAAATTTTTATATATTAAGATATATATATATATATATATATACACACACACACACACACACACACACACACACAGAGTGTTTCAGAATAGTATACAGACTTCTAGGGGTTGTACTACAGCTGTCGAGCCGGAAGAAGATCTTGCACGAATTCTGGTGGCAGCAGAAACTATTGAGCACACAGCAGGTCTTGTGGGGCGTGTATATGAAAACATGCATTGCAGTCACACATTGTACAACGAATACAACGAACAACGGGTCGCCACGTGGAACCACACTTATAGTGCAACC